>OY968841.1:1440862-1967974 GCA_963695495.1 Hololepta plana | reverse complement strand
CGGAAGTGATTTCTTACGAGCTTGTTTAATTGTTTTAGTGTTTCGCTTAACTTGAACGCAATCATTGTTATTTACGGTTTTTAAGGGAAACTATTTTAATTTGTTCTTGTATATATGAAATTCATACTAAACAGAAAAATGAAGGTTTATGTATCACATATGAATGTTACACACTAAGGCTTTAGTTTAATCACAACACTGACAAATCCCATTTGTAAATATTTAGAGAACTGAATGGAAATTAACATGATTAGGTCAAAGATTTTCTAAGCATAAAATTCTAGCACCAATCCTCTTTGCCACCCCAAACAAGTTGCAACAAACATTCTCACACCTTTTCAATGGTTTTTGGTCGATAATAATCGAAACGTAATACCAAGAAAATACATGCTGCCTAATTGCTTTTGCTTGCGTACTAATTGGGTTCGTTTTCTTTTCTCTTTTTGTTTTGAAACGATGGCTATAATACATAGCATTTGCAGAAAGGTAAAATGAACCATCAGCCGTTAGCATCGGACTTGTCCGTACCGTCGAACACGATACGTTTCTCCAATAACGGGTCGCTCCTATTGTTGGCGCAAATCACCTGCGTTATCTCGGCCAAAGAGATATGGTGCCGACAGTTGGACACGCACGAGGCCGTAAGTCATATGAATATCTCCCTGTTTCGCGAATTTAATCGAATTGAATTTATATTAAAGGAAAGTTATGCGAAGATGGTACGTAACATGAACAAAACATACGCGACGATCACCAACGATCCGAAGGCCAAAGCTCGCAACATGAACGTCGGCGGTTTCTACGTGGCCCTCGTTGACGACGCGTACGTCCGCGTGCGGATATTGGAGATTAACGAGGAGAAAAACGAAACGAATTGCTTCCTGATCGACTTCGGCGACGAATTGGCCATATCGAAAGATAACATTTACGAGATCCAGCGAGATTTCGCTAGGGATCAAGCGCAAGTACGTTTAATCCATTGAATAAGGCCGCTCATTATAGTTTCCCATCGATAAATAATCGTTTTTCGTTTAATAGGCGTTCATCTGCCGTTTGAACGGCTTGGAGGAACTCTACGAGGTTTCATACCTATCGGACTCTTTGCAATCGCTTAGCAGCAAGACCGTGTACATCGAGAGGAATCCCGACGATGACGCCGTCTCGTCGGACGTCCCCATCTTATCCGTGATAATGTACGATTTGGATAACACTTGTATTAACGAGAAACTGATCACGCAGATCACTCTGGAATCGGCCGCACCAGTTTTAGAAGTTGTAAGTTCAAAACTCTCGGAGCCAATTTTCTTAAGATTTGTTGATTTGCGTTTCGAATTTGAAGGGTCAAACCCGTGTCGTGTACGTCACGAACATCGAGTCAAACGGCGACGTTTACGTGCAGATCCGATCGCCGGGTTACTTCAAGTTGCAAGAACTACTGCAAGAGTTAAACACGACGATTGGCGAATCGTGCGGTAGCATTCCGAAATCGGTTGTTACGATGGAGAACAGCACGAATCGTTTGTATTTCGCACGTTACGATGTCGACGGCCAATGGTATCGTGCGAAGATCATCGATTGGGCACCGAATCGACAACACTGTCAGATCTATTTCGTCGATTACGGTAACACGGGCGTGATCAATTTGCAGAGGGACGTTCTATACTCGCTGGACGAGATCAGCGACGTTGTTAGTCATTATCCGGAACAGGCGGTAAAAGTTCGATTGCCCATCGATAAGAAGGTACCCGAAAGTTTCGTTAGCAAGCTGAAAAGTATCTTGCCGTCCGAGGAGCCGGTCACGTTGAAATGCTTGAACGAGGACGAAGATTTCTACGTGGTCGAGTTTTATAAACGGTCCGAACCGAACAACATCTTATTCTGTGTGAGCCAGTGTATCACTTTGGAAAGTGAACTGTAAGTTTGGTGGACTGATGTAAATTTTACTCTATTGCATTTTGTTTTAACTTTTTAGGCGAAACAACGAGGAGAACGTTAATCGTTCGACCATGCATAGTTTTAAATTGAGACGACTTCAATCGCTCAATCAATTCGAAGAGGGAAACAGTAAATAATATAAATGGGAAATTTCGTGATTCGCAATGTTTACACTATTTCTTTTGCAGAAAATGTTCCCTCGAGCGGTAGCTTAAAAGCACCAATGATACCAAACGTCGGCGATTATTTCGATGTTAAAATACCGTTTGCCGTAAATCCGTGGAACTTTTTCGTGCGTCCCTATAATATATTATCGTTAATAGTTGAATAATTTTTTTTTTTAGGTACAACCATATAACTCTGGCAATATGCTAAAGAAGTTGATGGCTAAATTACAAGAGGTTTATGCAAAGGTTCAGTACACTCCGTTACAAATCGACGATATCCAACATGGAAAAATATATGCTTCCAAACACACCGACGGCAAGTGGTACAGGTAATGACCAATCTAAATTGTGAAGATATGTTCGATTACCAAGCTGAAAAACTATTTTAATTATCGTAGAACAAGTGTCATCAAAGTGATACATTCTGGCTCAATATCGGTCTTTTACTGCGATTTCGGATACTATGCTAATTTAACGTTGCAGCAATTGATTCCGTTAGATCAGGAATTTTTGGTATTGCCGTATCAAGCGATAAAAGCTAAATTATCCGGTAAATCAGTTACAGTAATTTTATTAGTAACTAGTCTAAACCTTTGTTACATGTATTGCAGGTATAAAACCGAAAGACGATAAATGGTCGATGGAGGATTGTAAATTTTTCGAACAATTGGTCTGTCGAAAGTCGTTTGTTTCGATAATTAGAGGCATCGAAAAGGACGAGTTGTATCGTTGCGATACAGTATTATTGTTAGAATTAATCGATACATCCACCGACAATGACATAAAAATTGATGAGATACTAATACGAGAAAAGATAGCCGTCGAAAGGAAGTCCGTTTGAATTTCTTGCTTAGATTCAACAAATAATAATAATAATAATCGCCTATGCGATTCCTTCTCTTATAAGTTCTTTTGCCAGCGTATTTACGTTTCGTTTCATTAATTTTATTGTAAAGCAAATGATTTGCTTTCTTTGTTTTATCATTTCCTTTAGTTGGTTTTTTATTGTTAATTAGAAGTTACATTTAAGTTATTTAAATAATCCATTATTATTTTAATACATATTTCGTTATTAGAAAACTATAGGGCGGGACGTGACTTACTCTAATGGTCCCCGTTATTTATCTGAAATATTATTCATGTTTATGTTGTGAAAAGAATGGAAATGTTATTTTCTGGCTTATATTTTATATACGTTCGTTTATTAAAGAAAACTGTTTAAAATCTTGTTCAAAAATCGGTGGTACCTTTATCACGCCTAAATTACTTGAGAGGTATACAAATTTTCAAAATTAATATAGTCAATATTATTACACGAGCGTATTGTGTGCTGCATACACATTTAGCAGTTACTTTAGTACCTAAATGTTGGTTATTAAGTTAGTTACGAATCCATTTTCAAATAGTTTTCATTTGTTAGGGTTGATTTTAATTATTTGTGATTATTCTAAATGTTATCGATGTTACAAGTAAGAAAGTAACTAATGGCGTTTTTTATTAATGTTTAATTAGTCAAAAACATTTTACAGGTATATTAATTAATAACGTTACTTTTTTTTAAATAGTAAACTGCGCAAAGGTTATGCATGGAAGTCGGCGAATTTCGAAAAGGAAGTCGGGAACATTGAAATGGTAAATGGAGCGAGAAAACTAGATTATATAGTGTTGTGGTGCATCTGTTTCGGTTTAATTAGGATTTCTAAAAAGGAAAATGAGCATGTTTGAGGATTGAGACACTGTAGGTGAGCAATGATAGTTTTAAGTTGATTTTGTTATTAATCCATCCCGTTTAAACGTTTATGTTGCTCATAATTGGCACTCTGGATGAGGGGCGGAGAAATCTTTTGTTTAATTCACATAGATACTTAATTTGAATGGAAATTGCGAAAAATCAATTTGAAGATCGTTCGTATTCTTGCGACAGATCGACATACGTTTGCATATTAATGAGAATGAATGAAATACGCGCAAAACGTATTATTTGCGGATATAACTTGCAGGGTATTTATGTATGTATGAAATGCAAATTGTAATTCATAAATTTCGAATGTGGGTGTCAACCTATTTATTTCTCAAATAATTTATTCAACCTATACACACATGCATGTGTGTATTTACAGGCCTTTTTATTATAAAATAATAATAATATTACGGGGGTACCGCACACACTCACTCGCACATATTTAACGACTCCTTTTAATACAACAAACACCACCACAAATTATTATTAAACAATATAAGATTATTTCCATTTGACGTTGGTTCGTTGCGAAAAAGAGATTTTTTGCGATCGTAAACGAAAAAATAATAATAATGAGAATAGTGCTAATCCACCGTCGAACAGAATAATAGTCGTTTTGCGAGACGAAATGACTGAATCGCAATCGATCGTCTTCAATCGATTTTTCTTAATGCATCCAATTATTATCGTTTCTTTTTGCGAATAACGCAATCGAAATTCAGTTTGCTGCGGTTAATCTAGTTTATTTAATTCGAAATCGATTAGTTTCGTAGTGCGGCCGTGCTTAATTTTTGATCGTTATATTGTCAAAGCGTTTAATCTTTTCAAAATAGAGGAGTCGTTATCATGTGGGTAAGTGAATACATTCATCTATCTTAATTCGTTATTAATAAATTCCCATGGGACACTCCTCGTTTCGCGCTCGCTCGACACTTCCGCATCAACAGTGCAATTCCATTAATAACATTCGCTTTTTGCCAAATATTTTTCGTTTTAGGTGAGAGAAAGATTTTCATTCATTCAAACAACAACAACGACAACAATTCATTCACGGCTACGTTCATTCATTCGTTCGCCGCGTACGGAATTGCAAGGAAAGCCTTTATCGAGGATAGGGAACGTGATGATAAAATACGTTTGGTACATCGCTGATTCTTTCGCAATTCGTAAAACGGACGATGTTATGGCGCAGATGCATTGCGGATCGATGAGATTCACTACGGCCGTACGCTCGCCAACGGCCGGAGATGAGGGAGAAATCGATTTTACCTGTAATCTCCGCGCGACGATAGGACGGTTTCGAACGCATGCCCTCCCTTCCTTGCATTTTACAATCAACAACGTTCGATGATGATGATGATGGTAACAAAACGAAGAGATTTTCTATTATTACAACTGTCGTCAGTTGTTGTCGAAGTAATCGACGAACGCGACAGCAAGAAACGATCGTCGTTCCGTTTGCCGTCGTTCGTATTTAATTCTGTTGCTGAAAAATAGTCTTTCTCTTCGTCGAGGCGCGCTTCACGTACGGCCTCGCAGCATCCATTCTATATTTATAAGCGCGTTGTGCTGTCGCCGGGCGATTTTTCATTACGGCCTTTCGGTCCATTTCCCTCTCATCGCCCTTCGCGTATTTTTATCGTTTGGTGTTGTAGATATTCGTGTGTGTCTCCTGGTCATGGTTGAATTAATTCATTAAAAGGACAGCGACGATGAAGACTAATCACGGTCATCGTCGTCGCGATTATTGCATAACAATAACACGTAAGTGTGCACGTTTCGGTTCCTGTTTGTAGGTTCGATTGAGGGTTGCCGTCAATGTATTAGTACTTTTTCTTTGCTGAGGGTTGCACCCTTCGTACGTTAAAACGGTTCCCCCGTCGAAAGAGGGTTAGTTTCACGTTTCGGCAGCTTTTCGCTTCTCGGTCAGTTTAAATGGCAAAGTGACGACGAACGTGCGGTTTTTTAATTCCTCGTCGAATACTATTTCAATTAAGGTAATTTAAAATTCGAAAAGTCTGTCCCTCTAATGAAAAAGTACACGTGCTTTAGCTGTACTATTGTTTGTTATTAAAAATAGAAATCGCCGGATGTTTTTTTCGTGCTCTCATAATCACAAACACGCACTGAATGTCGCGTTCTATTATATTGTCGATGATGATGATGGTGCGGTTCCGCATTTTCCGTTTCCGCATTTTTTTTTGTGTACATTCTATGCGGTAATTTAATAATTGAGGCGAGGATCGTGGTAATACGAATCGTTTTAGGTTTTTCAAAGTGGAACCGTAGAAATTTAATCGCGATTCGGTCTAATAACGAATTCTGGAGCTGTTTCCAATGTCGGCTCAAGTCCCGACAACACGAGTTCTCGCGTATACGAGGAGGTAGAGAGAGAGAGAGTCGCTGGCTCGCTGCGCGCTCGTGTATGCTAGCGCGCAGCGAGCCAGCGACTCTCTCTCTCTCTACCTCCTCGTATACGCGAGAACTCGTGTTGTCGGGACTTGAGCCGACATTGGAAACAGCTCCTCTAATTGAAACGCATTCTCAATTAGAAATCATCAAAAGAAAGAGAATTTCACGTCTCATTCCGTTTTCCTCGCAACTTTTTTCCGTTTAATGGCGATTATTCATTGAATTCATCGCTTCTTAATAAATTAGACGTCAATTCTCTTAATTTTCTATTTGCTTTGTTGTTGTTGTTTTTTTTGCGTTATCTGCCTATCGCATCGGTTTTATCTTTTCTCGTTTAAACGTTCGCAATTAAAACTGTAACGACAGTTAAGATTGCTTAATATTAAGTAGGAGTATCCTAGTTTGAGATAAGACCGCGTAGCGAACAGACTTTTAACGCCGAGTTCGTTGTTTACTATGATTAATAATCGTATGCGAGCGACATGAGTTTTTGGGAGAATATTTTTGCGAAAAAATCGGTACGACCAAAATCGCTTCGAAAGCTATTTATATAATTTAACAACGAATCGAATCCTGCGGCTTCCGTTCATATTAAATCATACCGTTTCTTTTTGCAGAAAGATAAGCGGCTTTACGATTCGCGTAATAGGAAGCAAATTGGATTTAATGGAAACATCAGCAACAACAACAACAACGACGGTGGCAAGAAAACCAAAGAGTGAGTTGAATTCTTCCATTCCGCCCGCTTATTCGCCTCCGATTTGTTCTATTTATGTAACGGAACGCGTTGCAAGAGAAAGATCCGCATAGGCAACACACAATGCAACGATCTGGTTTAATGGTTGCCGAGTATAGTTTAGAAGTTCGCAAATGTGTGCGAATTCCATTCAAGTCCTTTTTTAATTAAAATTTGCGTTTTAATGAATTTTAATAAACGTATTTCACGTGGATTGCGATCGATTTAAAGGGTCGCTGTATATGTTGCGAATTTCATCGGTGGTTATCGCGAGGGGGGTATAGCTCAGTGGTAGAGCATTCGACTGCAGATCGAGAGGTCCCCGGTTCAAACCCGGGTGCCCCCTCGAAACCGCTTATTTTTTCTCTCGATTTCTCGCTCGAGATCCTTTATCGGCGAGTCGCTCAAAGTCTTCTTCAGACGACCCGAAATGCATTTTGAACCATTGGCTCATGAATGGAATCCTATTATTCATTGATCGCAACGATCGTCGTCAATTGTTAACCTATTTTTCGTATCGATAACAAGTTAAACTTTGACACTTGAACAACAATATCTCGAACGAACGAATGTTGTAAATGTTACAACAATTATTTGTCATGAAGATATTATATCGCTAAATCGAGCGATAGAGTTTAATTCGATTCGTGATTTGTTTCAGAAAAGAAAACCTCATATTAACGACGACGACGAGCGTGACATCGTCGGCGACGGCTTCCAAGCATCGCGTCGCCCTCGAGAGCGACAACGGCAAAGCGATCGAGGAGCCGGAGAAGAGGAAATCGTCGAGGAACAAGGAAAACATAATCGCCAGGAGCGGCAAAGTGTTTCTCGACAACGTACCGACGAGCAAGAGCAACGTAACACTTAGACAACATCAACAGCAGCAGCAGCAACGGAACAATAGCAAAGACGTAAGTGGCCGATGAGGAACCATCGTTTTCCATTTAAATTCCGCTATTCAATTGTCGTTAAATCTTGCAGATTTTCGCGCAGAAATCGCCGGCTTCTTCGGCGACGCGGCACGCTGCTAGCGGCAAATCGACGCGACCACTGAGCGTCGCTGCGGCGTCGAAGGGCGGACGCCAATTGAAAACGTGAGTGATTTCGATCGAACGGAAACGATCGTTCGCCGTTGAGGAGTTAGCGGTTTTAAGATTCAATTGAGGACGTTCCTCGTCGAGCACGGGGAATTTGCGTGGATGAATAATCAGCGATTTTCCTATATTAATCAGGATACGCTTATCTCTATCGCGTTTATTTATAAAAGCGCTCGTACTATTTCACCTTAATCTAATCTAGTTTTGTAAGTAATTAATTCGAAACGTCGGTCGCGAATTCGTTCTTAATTACGAAACGGCCATTTCTTTTCGCTTATTGATTGAAATTAGCGCATTATTACGTGGACGAATATTACCTCGCCTGTGGACGATTTTTAATTGATTCAGTTTTAGGTTGTTTCGGAAGAATGAACAAATTAATCGATTAGTACGAGCGTACGATTCCAAATTCGATCGAATAAGTCGCTCGTTTATTAAAGCGGCGAATGCAAAACGATTTGCAAGAGTAAGAGGACACTTTGGCAAAGAAGTTTTGTCGAAGGCGACGAAGAAATCGTCTCGAGTACGGGCCTGTTTCGTTGAAGTTGCGCGTCGCCGTGTCCCCTCTTTTCTCGAGTCGATTTCGCTCTTTTTTAATTTTCTCTCTTTCACGTCGGCTCCTTGTTCTTCAAGCGGCATTCCTCGACGTTCTCTCTCTCCGTCTCCCTCGTCGCTGGCGTGCCGTTTCGTGTCGTGTTGTTTCTCTCGCGAACATACGTGCAAACATTTTTCCGTTGTGTGTCGTTCTCGCGTTTATTTGGTGCGTTCGGCTCTCGATTGAGTGTTTAACGGAAACCGTGTGTGTGTACGTTGTTGAAGATGTTCTCGTTCGATTTATTTCGTTAAATAGTTTTAATTGTTTGTTAAAGCGGAAAGAGTTCAATTCAATTGACTGGTAGGAGACAGTGAGTTGGTTTCGGTGGAATTCTTGTGAAAGAAAGTGGTTAACAGTTGTCTGTTTTTCTCTCTTTCGCTAATCTCTTGGATAATTCGCGAGCATCTCGGTCTCGTTACTATCATCATCATTGCAGGGAGTTGTTCGTCGAACGTTTCGTTGTTTTGTCCTCTTCTTGGTCGTTGCTTCTTCAAACTGACATCCCGAGGAGACACTCGCCGCGACCTTTCCAGTTACGTCCAAGTGTCGACGGTTTTATTAAAAAAATATATATTTATCGTTTGACTTGTCTGTGGAAGCAACAGGTAGATCGGGGGAAAAAGTTCACGAACACAATTGCGAGTCCCACACGACGGGGGCACAATTCGAAACGATGCAATTAGAATTAAATTGCTGGTGCGGTAATTTACGGGCAATTATTTCCATTAATAACGATTAAACGTACACGAACGAAACAAAAGAAAAATTTGATAAATTACTAAAGTCGTCGCGTTTTTATCGAATTAAATCGATGAATTCGTTTCGCTCGTTGGTTTTGATTAGACCCGGTGAAAGTGCCCTTTCTCCAATCGAAATGATCACAAATTCTTTTGTCATTCCTGATGAATTCGCGCACTCTAACTGATGCTTTTCTTTCTTCTTAATCGATGATTATCGTCGATGTAAAAGTTCCGTTTGGCTTCCGTGACTTTTCAAACCAAATAATTAGGGATTTTCCGTTCGATCCACACGAAGATAAGCGTCGATTTATCATTGCTTAATCACACTTATCTTATAAAGTTTTTCTTCGGTAATAATAAAAGTCCCGTTCGTTATTTCGTCTGCCGTTGTTGTTACTATTATTACAAACTTTATTATTACTTCAGTGACTAACTGTAATTTCTTGTTATTCCTCTTTTTATGATTTACTCGACGTTATTTGTTTTCGAAGCGTTGCAAAAAAATCTGGGTCATTGTCGGTAGACTCGCGAAAGAAGTCCACGAAGACGATCTGGCGTCTCACTTTCGCATTTATTTCCTACTTGAAACAGTTTTCAGTGCCTTATTCGCGTCGAAATCAACGGCTGTGCCTTAATCAATTGACTCGATTTATTTAATTAAACGTACAATAGTTCGCGACACCGCTTGCTTCGAACGGAGAGAAAAGTCGTTACGCGACGATGAAGAGTATAAAAGCGATATTCCGCAGAGGCGGTCAGAGTCCCAAAGGCGATCAACACAATTTACAAAGCGGCGTCGGCGGTCACAGCGGCAGCAACGGCAACGGTTCCGGCGGCGATCTGTCCAGAGCCTCGTCCATATCGAACATCAATGCGGCGGAGCAACAGCAAAAGTCCAAAGGTGCCCTATCGAAGACGACGACGAGCAATAACAAGGTGCCGACTTCGCGCGAGAAATTGGACAAAATAATCCATCATCATCATCATCCGAACGAGAAGAAGGATAAGAAATCGTCGTCGTCGGATAAGAAACGTACGTCTCTCTATCAATCGCCGTACGCATCGATTTCTCGTCATCTAATCATCCACTCTTCCTTACAGTTTTAAAGAACAACAACAATCAGTTGGAGGAGGACGCGTTCGTGACGGAATCGTTGCACGGGTTCGAGGAGTTGCAGCGGCAGCTGGAGAAGATGTCCAACGAGAAGCTGGAACTCGGGCAGCAGTTGGAAGGGCAACGCGAAGAACTGTTGACGCTCAAGAGCGAAATCATCAAGCTGAAGGTGATCATTGCATTCGATCACGTTGCGTTTATTTCTTTCTTGACACTTTTTGGACCCATCTTTATATTCTGTTGACGTTCGCCAATCGCTAATAAACGTTACGATTCCGTAGAATTGCCAGGAGAAATTGAACGACGAGAACAACTTGTTGAGGAACCGCTTAAGAGACGTCGCCCATTCGCCGTTATCCGATAACGAGAAGCAACAGTTGCTGTTGGATTCGCACAGGCATCATAATTCCGCGCCCGCTTCTATTGCCACCAACGTAAGACCACTCGTATCATGCTAGAAAGAAAGCAATTAAACGTGCCACGTTTATTTTTAGCTGCTAGACGAAAGCGCGACGAGTGGCGGCGACGTGACCGCTTGCACCACGCCGGAATGGGACAAGCATTCGAGCAGCAACGTGAGCGACATCTCCGTCGCTTGCTTACAAGACAAGATCAATCAGATGCAAGAGACGCATTACAGGTGTGAAGGAATTCGAAAATTATTCGAACTCTTCGAAGAATAATAAGTAACAATAACTTGCTATTTATTTTAGTACAAACGAAGAGCTTCAAGCGACGCTACAAGAGCTGACCGATTTGCAGCGACAACTCACCGAATTGCAACAGGACAACGAGCGTTTGCAGGACGAGAAATCGTTGATGTTCAATTCGTTGTGCCGCCAGACGGAGCGTTTGAACGACACGCGCGAAGAGTTGGAGTCGCTCAAGCAGCTGTTGTATCGCGAGAAGGACGAGTCCGGCCAGTTGGAGAGCGCGGCCGAACGGGAGAAGCTCGTCGAACTGTTGAAGTCGGCGCAGGAGGAGCGCGAGGGTTTGCTGCTGAAACAGGAACAGCTGACCGGCGAGTTGCAAGAGATCCGCGCGGCCGGCATCGAGAACGTCGCGCTGATCGAGCAATTGAGCGAGCGCGTCAAGACGCTGGAGAGCACGCTCGACGCGAAACACGCCGAGCACAAGCAGTTGGATCGGGAGTTGGCGATAGCGAAGGATCAGTCCAGTAGTAGGCAGATCGAGATCAATCGATTGACCGATTTGCTGGAGAACGCTAGGACGAAAGTAGCGATTTCGTGCGGTTATACGAACGTTTCGATTAATTGATCGTTAACGACGGTTTCAGATTAACGAATTGGAACAGGACAGGGCTTTGAGCGACAAGTCCGAATTGGACGAACTGCTCGATAACGCGAGGAAGGAGAAGGACGCGCTCGAATCGGAAGTGGCGCATTTGAAGGAGCAAGTGGCGAGGAATCGTAACACGGCCGACAAGTATAAGGAGCAACTGTCGATATTGCAGGAGGACTGCAAAGTGAGTTTAAAATCGATCGACGCGATCGGCGAACGATTACGATTAACGTTTAATTTTCGATTAGGTGATAAGGAACAACGCCAAGTGCAAACAGTCGGAATTGGAGTACAAGTGCGAGAAACTGTTGGAGGAGAAGGTCAATTTGTCCGAGCAATTGCAACAGCTACAAGAGGCCGCCAACGAGTTGCAGGTGCAAGCGCAATGCCAGTTGGAAGACAAGCGACAGCTGTCGTCCGTGCTATCGGAGACGCAACGAAATCTGAGCGAGACGGAACGCAGGAATTTGGAATTGGAGGAGAAGATGTGCGATTTGGAACGTATGCGGCGGGAGGAGGTGCGAGCGTACGGCCAAGCGAAGCGAATGTTATTTTCATCCAGTCGCAATTTCAGAGCGACGAATGGAAAAAGTTCCAGCAGGACCTCTTGACTAGCGTTCGCGTTGCCAACGATTTCAAGACGGAGGCGCAGCACGAAGTGCAGAAATTCGTGATGGAGAACAAGGCGTTGAGGGAGCGCGTCATCTTGATGAGCGCCCAGATCGAGAAGCTGAAAGGTAAAATCGCAATCGTCGTCCCTCGTTTATTTTACATGCATTCACTACAAGAATTATTTCCTATCACTTGAGCATGACTATTACATTGTTTTAAAACAATCCATAAATGAAACATTCAGGTGACGATAAGCATGTTCCTCACGCGGACGATAAGACGCAATACACGGCTACGGCCATCAAGACAAGCGACTCGCCGCATTTACAGCAAGAAGAACGACAACAATCGTTAAACGGCAGCGACAACGGGGGT
This sequence comes from Hololepta plana, assembly GCA_963695495.1. NCBI lineage: Eukaryota > Metazoa > Arthropoda > Insecta > Coleoptera > Histeridae > Hololepta > Hololepta plana. Next base: position 1,955,145 of record OY968841.1, on the reverse strand, counting down.
AACGCGAAGTCGAAGAAATCGCGTTTATCCAAATTGTTCTTCGGCGGTAGTAAAGAAGAAAGCCGCACCAAACGCAACAGTAATTCTCTTAGCATCAATAGCGATTCTTGTAACGGTAGCACGAATAACGTTAGCGTTTGTAGTACTAGTAGTAAAAGTAAAGATTCAAGCGAAACCGCTTCGAAGATGAAGTCGACGACTCTCGATAGGACCGGTAGCGTTAAATTAAAGATCCCGCGGAAGAAACGTCGCGTGGCATCGCGAAGGAACTCGAGCTTGCGAATGTCGAATCGTGCCATCATCGAGAACATGTACGCACAAATCGACAAGACGAAGAAGGAGACGGAGTACACGTGCGAAGAACTGGCAATCGTGAAGTTGCGCGAGGAGTACGTGAAGAATCTGAAGAAGAAGAAAAAGAAGCCGCGAGCCAAACGGAACAAGGACGAGTTGGCCATCAGTAAACCGCTGATGGGTTCCGTCATGCAGAACAAAACGTTGGAGGACATCGCGATGGATCCGTCGCTGAAAGAGATCGTGCCACTGCGAAACGAGGACGTCGTGGACGCCGTCGACGACGACGCGAGCGTTTACGAGGGTTTCACCTACTTGGAAATGAACAACGGTAAACGCAACATCGACGAGGTCCTCTTGCACGAATCGCTCGAGTTTACTTTCCCCGGGCACACGATAAGGCCGACGACGACGTTAACGACGGAGAGATTAAGTTTGTCGACGTTCAAATCGTCCGACGACGATCGGCGCACGTCGAGAAGTTTGAACGATTTAGCCTCTATTCAAAAGGCGGACGAAGGTATCGATGTGTGGAACAATCGGCGGCCGAAGAGTTTCGATCCGACGGACGTCATCTACGAGGACGTGCTGTTCAGTCGACGTTCGGATCTGGCGAAAGCAGCGGGCAGCGAGACGAGCTTGATGAAAGCCGTCGTGACGGATTCCGGTTTGAATAAAATGATCGGCAGCCGTAAAGGTGGCATCGTCGACGACGGCGCCTACGAACCTGTAATGTACGCGCGTGTGCTAAAGAAATGCGATCGACCGAAATCCGTGGAAGATGACGTCGGCATTTTGCTAGACGATTGTCGTACCGATACCGTAAAGGAGCCGGACGATGAGAATCGTAATTTAAACGATACGTCAATCGATTCAGATCAAAACGAAGTTCGACGAGCCGAAATAGCGATAGACGATCAACTCGCAGATAGAAGCGATCGATTGTCGAGCGGCAGCGGTCTCGCGGGCGTTCTCACCGAAGAGGAGCTGGACTTTCTGGCCACGTTGAAAAACGATCCGAATTATCCGCGGAAATGCTCCGACATCAATCAGGACGATCTGATGTTGATCGAGTACGCGAGACGTCGAAGCCGTGCGGAGAATTCCGATGATACGATAGAGAGAAGAATCGATTTGACCGCGACCGAATTGCGAACGATCGACGCCGTGGTGGCACGTATCGATTCCAAACGGAAAACTCAAGACCCGAAGAACGATGCCGTCGAGTACGAGACGAGCGATAAGGAAGCGGTGAATCAGGTTTTAATCGGAAATTCCGATTGCAAAACTGCCGATGTCGGCAACGAAGCGGTCGTTTCGAGGCAAGAAGCCGACGCGACGGATTTCGATCGCTCGAATCGGAATCAAGGCGGTGCACCGAACCCCGTCACCGATGACAACGCGGTTGACAGTTTATTATTAGCATCGTCGGGGGAAATGGCGGAGAACCGTGGCGGCACCGGCACCAGTAGCGATGCGAAACAGGAGGATTCGCTCAAGTTAAACGACGACGAAATGGACGCGGAATCGTTGCTGACGCATCTCGACGACGATAGCGCGACGATAAGCATCGGAAGCGATTTCGTCGAAAATAACAACAGCACGTCGACGATCGATTCGTCGTACATGAACCTGTTCAAAACGCCGGAAGACGTCGCGTACGAACAATTGACCGGAACGAAAGCGAAGAACAAGAAACGTGTCGTCGGCAAAATCGTCGAGGACACTGCGTCGGAGAGCGGCTTCAGTAATACGGAGGCGGACGAAAGGTCGTCGACGAAGGACGTCAGCGGCGGTCACGTGACCGACATGAAGAAACGATTCGAAGGGCCGGCGAAATCGCCGTCAGGTAACGATCGTTCAAAGCTCTCGATGACGTCGGCCGTGTCGTTTCCAACGCTCGAACGTATCCATACCTCTTACGTTTTAGCGAATTTGACCAATTTGGCATCGCGTTCGGTCGATAGCGTGCTCGACGACTCGGCGAGAACGGAAGTGAAGAGAACGTCGTCCACGGTCGGGAAGAACGAGGGCGATAATAAGACGAAGAGCGACGATCGCTTGACGACCGTCGCGTCGCGTGATTTGCCGTCGTCGACGCAAGAGAGCGGTTCGTGCAAGAGCGTGGAGAAGTTGGCGTGCAGGACGAGCTTCGAGAACGCAAAGAAATTGTTCGAAAAGATGGAGAGCAATAACAGCAGCAGCAATAACAATAGCAAAGGTGCCATTAGCAAGCGGGCTTCTTTAATTCATAACGCTACCGACAAGAAGTGAAACATCATCGAACGGTTTTGAAACTTATACTTTTATACCAAATTCATATACACATATATTTCGCATACATATATTTATTTTGTATCGTCTTTATTATTGAACCGGAAATAAACGAAGAAATTCACGGTAAACGGGAGTAAGTTAACGAAGATTGTAACGATCCCCGATCTATATATCTGCATCGTTAAAGGTAATTATATCGCATAGCAATTGAGTGGTGTACATTGGAAGGAGGGCAAAAATTATTTATTGTAATCGTTTGCTGATGTGCTTCTATCTTACAATCGAGTCCGCGTCTAGCTTTATTTCTCAATGTGTAACTGACCGAACCGGGAAAGCGAACGATCGCGTTAATTGTTTCATTTCTGCCTTAGCGGCCGCCACGAACGAGGTAACCCTACGCCCGAGCAATTTCGTCGGCGACGATCTCGCCAATAGCACCCGAAGACCGAAGGTCACGTTGACGCGTCAAACGAGTCGTCAGAGCGTCAAGTCGCTGATCGAGAGCATCGAGAATGCCAGCAAGGTGGTCATTCCGAAAACAGGTGCGTTAAGCCGTGACGATTTAATCCTCTTCGAGTCGTTTTAACTCTACGCCCGTGCGCAGGTACTTGCTCGAGGAGTTCGTCGTCTTCCTCGCTCAATTCGCTGACGTCCGGCGAGTTGCGGACGCCCGCGAGTCCGACGTCGTTCTACATAACGGCGTCGTCGTCGCCGCAACAGCAGCAGGAGTGGACCGAGAACAATGCGATGACGAACGCGACAAAGACGACGCTCAAGGAGCAACAACCAAATAAGCAAAGCAAAGACTGGAACAAGACTGTGATTAGTAGCGATACGTTAGTGGTCGGCAAGATCGATTTGAATACGAGCAATGGTAGCGGCGGTAAGAATAAGACGGACGACACGTTCAGGGAATCGATTATACAAACGACGAAGGCGATCGATTATTCGCGCAGGAACAGCTATTCGGATTTGAGTGAGCGATTGAAATTGCGATGCGCGCGGTTATTAAAAAGATTCTCTTTTAGGCGAACGAAAGGATCCGTTGAACGGTCTAGTCAAGAACGGCGGCTCTAAACGTAACGCCTTATTGAAATGGTGTCAGAACAAGACGATCGGTTACCGTAACATCGACATCACGAACTTTAGCAGTTCGTGGAACGACGGTCTCGCGTTATGCGCGTTGCTGCACACGTATCTCTCCGATCGGATACCGTACGACACGTTGAGTCCGCACGAGAAACGGCGCAACTTCGCGCTGGCGTTCCAAGCGGCCGAGAGTGTCGGCATCCAAACGACTCTGGTTGGGTTTTTATTTATTTATTCGATAATCGAACGCACTCCACGTTCAAATTCGTTGTCTCGTCTTTGTTTTAGAACATCAACGACATGATACAACTGGAACGACCGGACTGGCAACAGGTGATGAGCTATGTTACTTCTATTTATAAGCATTTCGAAACTTAAGCCACGAAATATTACAAATCGATTGCGTTTGGTTTAATGGGGAAACGTTCAGTGGAATTGAATGGAACATAATTGTTATGTGATAATGACGATAATTGTTATTTATTAAGCGGACGCAAAAGTCTATTTCGCTTTATTTACGAGTCCTCCGTAGTTGCATGTCGATGATGAACGAGCATCGTCGTTGCATAATCAAAATCTTTTATATGTTAACATACATATATTTAAACAAGACTATTTATTATAAACATTTATGATAAATACATGGTTACTCATTAGAGAATAACTCGAAAATGGACTAGAATTATCGACGGGCACTTCTTTTTTATACAATGTTTGACCATTTTTTTTGTTCAATCGGCCGAAGAAGGGAACGCGGATTCTTTTGAAAGGTTACGAATATTATTATAAATCTAGTCAATAGTTCCCTTTTACATATTTAGCATAAATTTGACAAAATTCTCATTAACTGTTATTTTAAATTCGTTAATATTTAGTTTGAAATCAATTGTACGAATTAAGCCTGTTGTAATGAACGAAAAGACTGCTATTATCATCTACATGAATAAATTTCTATTTGGTATTTAACAGAAATTAATACGTGCGTAAAAGGAAACTGAGTTAATTTAATTTAGATGTTTTTTTTTGTACTTTGCATGGAGTATTATGATGAAACCAGAAAAGTTTATTGTTAAAATATTTATAACTATTGCTAAAATAGATAATATTATGTGGAATCACCTTAAAAGCGAACATTTACGATGCTACAATTTCACCTCCATGGGGCAGATTTAGCTTTCAAAATAAACATTCAAAACGACGATTTCTCTTTTGCCGTTCATCCAGTCGTCCACACGAACGGTTCCAGCCGTTCTTGTACGCTAATATAATTATTAACCGTTTCGATCAATTCTAACGTTTCGTTCAGTAGCACGTGACAACGATTTAATTGCACCGATAATTCTTGTACTTTGGTCAATTTGTCCGCACATTTTATGTAACGCTTGTGCTTATCGATCGCCACAGTCAGAATCTTGTGCGATTCTAAATCGATTTCGCGAATCTTTTGCGTCAACGTGTTCTGCTCAGTTGCTACCAAATTCGCGCTGGAATGTAGATGTGCTTGGTACTTAAAACATAATTTCTGTAATGGAATGGGATCAAGACGTTCAAGTACTTCTGGATCTCTTGCAGATGGTAGATTTAACGTTGCTCTCATTATTGGCAAGAACATTGGTATACTCTGAAAATTTAGCATTTCAGTATCATTCAATGTCATTTTGTTGCAAAATGTTTTGCCTGCAATGTGAGTATGTCTGGATCTTTGTCAACATTTGGACCACTAATTGGTGCTTTAACTACAACAATATTGTGTGCTGACTTCTTAATTGGCTTCTGTTGTCTGCTCTGTGTCAGTTTAGATTTAGGTATAGGTTTACTAGTCAGTTTAGGAGAATCTAAAAGAAATTTCCTCATTCATTAAATGTTATTTTCCATGACATTTAAGCTCTTACCACCAATAGGCCTGTTTACAGTGTAACTAATGTAGGGCAAATCCATGTCGCTGCATATGCTTGGGCCAGGCGACGTGGATCCTGGTCTACCGCCTTCACTGGCCTCTGATATATCATAATTATTACTTGTGCCACCACCTGGATTTGCTATTGTATGTTGTCTTCGCACGGTAACTCCTTTATTGCTGATATTCTGGCTTAAACTGCCATGTCTCTGCGGGAAATTGTGTTGTGTCGATTGTTCGGAACCCATTAAAATACAAATGCTACTGCTACTTTCATGGAAATTTAAACGCACCACAAATAGTTTTACTCAAAGATAATAAAATATAACTTGTTTATCGTGCGTGGTATGCAATGATAATAATTTCTCTAAACAACATCCCTCTGTAGCATCTCATTCACAGAGGGCGCTGGTTATAATTAATAGCTGCTGTAGCCTACTTCATTGTTTACATTTTATCTATTGATGGTTATATTATCTTTGAATGATTGTATTTCGTCGTTTAAGAATAATTATATTGTTTAATTTATATATAAATATATTGTTTATTTAGTAAATATCAGAAACTCATATGTAGTCTTGCGTTGAAATGCAATTGGTCTTCAATGTAAAAGTAACAGATTCACATTTCAATATAAATAAGCTTAAACATAATAAGGACTATAATCATGTAATGTATAAATGTGTTTTGTGGATAAATTACAATATTGTCAGCACGTACATTTGACTAATATGTGTCAATTATTTATGTTTCAGCAATTGTTATTGTCTTATACTACATGTCCAACATTCAGCAGTGAAAGGCGATTTCCAGTTAATCTGAACAGAACTTAAAATAAAAGGCTTTTATTCCGTTTCATCGCATAAAAAATAGATAAATTATCAATATCAACAAGTAATGTACTTTGTTTTCATAAAAAATCTTAATGATTTAACATTAATAGTTAAATCATTGAATACGTTTATGAAAGCATAGTAAAAACATAATTGTAAGATAGAATGTACTTTGTTTTTATGAAAGTCCTTGATGATTTAACACTAATTGTTAAATCATTGAATATTTTCATGAAAGCAAAGTAAAAATATAATTGTAAGATCGAATGTACTTTGTTTTTATAAATATTATTGATTTAACACATTGTTACATCATTAATTGTTTTTATGAAAGCAAGGTAAAGACACAATTGTAATACAGACTATACTTTGTTTTTATAAAGATAGTAGAAGATTTAACAGTAATTGTTAAATCTTTAATAACTCTTCTATTATTTTTATTAAAACAATATCTATTCTACATAGTAATTGTATTTTTACCTTGTCTTTATAAAACTTTTAAAGATTTAACAGTAAGTGTTAAGTCAATAACAATTCTTATGAAAGCAAAGTATTTGTAAGTTTAAATAAATAATGTAAAATACAATGTAATGCATAATAAAATTATAGAATGCTCACTTAATACGGCAATTTAAATGACTTATTATTCATTTATAAAATCAAGATTCAAATCTTTACTGAGGTTAGTTCAGCTTTTCACTCATAGGGGGCGTAACCTGTCCTAGTTATGCAGGGTTCAGACCTTCACTGACATTCTGATACGAGAATTTTTCCCGCCAAAAATCAGAATCGACGACCTCCTCGGTCCTCATGTTCTCCTAATATTTCTCGAATTAAAAGTCCGAAAAATTCGAGAGCATTTCGTCGAGAATTTTTCCCGCCAAATAACAGGATCGCCGACCTCCTCGGTCCTCATGTTCTCCTAATATTTCTCGAATTAAAAGCCCGAAAAATTCGAGAGCATTTCGTCGAGAATTTTTCCCGCCAAAAATCAGGATCGACGACCTCCTCGGTCCTCATGTTCTCCTAATATTTCTCGAATTAAAAGTCCGAAAAATTCGAGAGCATTTGGTCGAGAATTTTTCCCGCCAAAAATCAGGATCGACGACCTCCTCGGTCCTCATGTTCTCCTAATATTTCTCGAATTAAAAGTCCGAAAAATTCGAGAGCATTTCGTCGAGAATTTTTCCCGCCAAGAATCAGGATCGACGACCTCCTCGGTCCTCATGTTCTCCTAATATTTCTCGAATTAAAAGTCCGAAAAATTCGAGAGCATTTCGCCGAGAATTTTTCCCGCCAAAAATCAGGATCGACGACCTCCTCGGTCCTCATGTTCTCCTAATATTTCTCGAATTAACAGTTCGAGAAATTTGAGAAACTAACTCGATTTTTATTTCTCTGTTTTTTTTTCATCGTGATAGAATCTGGAGGAGCTTTGTAAATTAAAGATTTTGGTTGTATTTTAAAATTGTTTATTTACGTATATTTGAATGTTGTAATAATATTAAAATAAACACAATTACAGTAATATAAGCTATTATGTTAACATTGTTTTATTAGATTTTTCGATGGCAAATTTATTGAGTTAATGTATCGAAAAAGATTTTATGCTTTGATTGCTATTCCTGCTATTAATTAAATTACCGAACGCAATGTTAATAAAACAAAGTACATTCATCTTACAATTACAGCTTTACTTTGCTTTAATAAAAATATTTAATGATTTAACTATTAATGTTAAATCATTAAGAATTTTTATAAAAACAAAGTATATTTTATCTAACAATTAGTTTTTTTTACTATGCTTTCATAAAAGTATTTAATGATTTAACCATTAATGTTAGATCATTAAGAATTTTTATAAAAACAAAGTATATTCCATCTAACAATTAGTTTTTTACTATGCTTCAATAAAAGTATTTAATGATTTAACCATTAATGTTAAATCATTAAGAATTTTTATAAAAACAAAGTATATTCTATCTAACAATTAGTTTTTTACTATGCTTTCATAAAATTATTTAATGATTTAACTATTAATGTTAAATCATTAAGAATTTTTATAAAAACAAAGTATATTTTATCTAACAATTAGTTTTTTACTATGCTTTCATAAAAGTATTTAATGATTTAACAATAAGTCTTAAATCATTAATAATTTTTATAAAAACAGAGTATATTCCATATTACAATTACATTTTGAACTTGATTCAATTGTACCAAAAAAAGTCGCTCATTCTTTTATTTCTCTTACTCTAAAATGATCCACATTTCTCCGTATCCTTCAGAGTATCATTTTCTTTATTATTATTGCTAACACGTCAGCTATAACAATAACAACAACAATCGGACGTGTCGCAATAACAGTAAACGAAAAAATCCAAAGAAAGGATTTACAAATCTATGCTAATACAATATGGTGGATGCGCCCGGCACGGTTCGCGTTTCCACATCGACCTCTTTACGTACATCTGGGCTTCCTCGTGTCAATGATGCATACACTAAGGACCCTTCCTTCACTTGATACTATTTCCAATATCCATCCAATATTTATTTCTCCTGCTCCTATCTTTCTTCAGGAACATAATTCTATTTCTGCTTGTTACCAATCAACTTTCATTTTACATTACTGAAACCAAAAGAACAATTATTGAAATGTATCCTGATTATGATTATCAACTTAGAAACCATAGGCATTAAATCAGTATAATTTTTTTATAAAAAAACAAAGTATATCCTACATATTAATTGTATTGTATATAACAATCTTGCTTCTACCTTGCTTGAAGATTTAACAGTCATGCAATAACCTTCCATAATTTTGAGAAAAGCAAAGTATTAATTATCTTATAGCACTTACATGGGGATGTCTTCTTGCAACATTGAATCCAATTAATGTCCTGCATTAATTAACCCAAATGTGTTGCAACTATCAATCCTTCTTGTGAATCCTTGGCATAAGATTAATCTTTGTTTTCATTTTCCAAAAAGACGAACAAACCTTGATATTATTCCTTTTATAAAGTATGTGTATTTGTATCCTACATTGGTGTGGGTGCTTACAGAATAAAATATCACGTTAAAACACAATTAATAATTCTTTTAAAATAACTACTTGACTTCATAGCTATGGTTGACATTCAATGGAATATATATCATATTTGCAGATTACTAAACCGTAAACAATGATGTGAATTATCTATTATAATTTGCGCCCTCTCAGAACAAAATGCTGAAACTGTTGCAGTTCGACAATTGAAATGTAGAGGCACTGTATTATTAGTTGGGGAGCGAAATTTGGAAGAGATGTTTATTACTGTCAACGGCCTCGAACTATATCGTAAATTACTATACGTGCTGCTATCTCTAAAAAAGGATCCATAACTATTTCACCACTGTTAGCTAGCTTATAAGCACCAGGTCCGACAAGATAGAGTAAAAAGTAGTTTCTTTGAATTTTGACCAGCTGTAATTTTGACATGAATGCAGACTCACTCTTCTAAAATCAGCTGATATTGAATGCAATAAAGTTGTTACTACAAACTGAAGTTTTGTAATTTTGCGACTTGCTAGTTGGTTTTCAGTGTGTTTATAAAATGAGTGAAAACCGTAAACAGAAGGGCGAAGAGATTGATCAAGAATTGTCTGATTTATTGGATAGTAAGTATTACCTAACCGGAGACACTTACATAACCTTTTCAAAATTTAAATAATTGCTAATAGGTGCTCTGCAGGACTTCTCAAAGGACGAAGAAACCAAGGAGGAAAAACCCGAAGAAGAACAATGGTCTGATGATTTTATTAAGCAAGCAGCTGCACAATTTGAATCAAATATTGCTAGTATGTTGGGTTCATCATCTGATGGCTTGTCAACTGAAGATAGGATACAGAAAAGTTTCGAGAAAATGGCAGAGGCAGCTCAACATGCATTAACAAATCCGGAAATTACGAACAATACCTCAAATATAGCGTCAACTATAACTCAAACGTTACAAGGCCTAAATCAAGGGATTCAAGATGTACAAGCACCTTTCAATGAAGCTGATCTAATGAATATGTTCACACAGGAAGGTGGTGGTCAAAATGCATTCCTACCCTTTATGCAAGGAATGATGCAAAGTTTATTGAGTAAAGATGTTTTGTATCCAAGTCTTAAGGACATATTAGATCAGTTTCCAAATTGGTTAAAGGAAAATGAATCCAAAATAACAGCAGAAGATAAGGAAAGGTATGAGAAACAGATCAAGTTGATGCAAGATGTGTGTACAGAAATGGAACAAGAATTGGAAAGTGATAGTGCAGAAGTGAAGAGAGAAAGATTTGAGAAAGTTTTAGGGTTGATGCAGACACTGCAAAATTATGGTCAACCGCCACCTGATTTAGTTGGCGACGTTGGACCTGGCATACAATTCGATCAATTGGGGAATCCCAATCAATGTAGCATAATATAATTGTTGTTAATCGAATTAATTTCGAATGTAATCTTGTTATTATTTCTTCTTTGGTTCGCAATATGCATTAGTTAATTTCAAATTGGAGTACCTTGTTTGCTGTTATTATTTCATTAAAATGTTTCAATCTAATCTCTCCTTTTATTCAGTTGCAATACGGGATAATATCGGGCCTCCATTTAAATCGTATAATTTGATTTAAATTAACATGTATCGGCCGACCAAACTGACTTACTTCTCGCTCAACACGGCGACACCCGGCAAAACTTTACCTTCCAACAATTCTAAACTGGCACCGCCGCCGGTCGACACGTGCGACACCTTGTCCTCGGTGTCCCACTTGGCGCAGCACGTGGCCGTGTCGCCGCCGCCGATGATCGTGATGCAACCTTTCGCCGTTACGTCGACGACCGCGTCCATCACGGCCTTCGTTCCTTTCGCGAAGTTTTCGAATTCGAACACGCCGGCCGGTCTACGAAATAGAAATCAATCAACATTCTCGTCCCGTCGACGTGTGGAACAAATCGAAATTCGTATATATCGTAACTGTACCCGTTCCAAACGATGGTTTTCGCCCTATAAATCGGCTCCTTGAACAGCTCGATCGTCTTCGGTCCGATGTCCAAACCCATCGTGCCCGGCGGAATGCCGGTGGCCAGATCGGCCGCACCGACCTCCGCATCTTCGGCGAACTTGTTCGCGGTGACGAAGTCGACCGGCAAATGGATTTGCACGTTGTTCTTCTTGCTCTTCTCCAATATGTCGTTGACGATTTTCGCACCTTCCGGATCGAAAAGGGAGTCGCCGATCTGTTGAAAAACGAACAACAATCTCACTCGTCTTACTTCCACAATTAATCATCAACTTGTTCGTGGTTTCGATGTCAAACAAAATTTGCTGACGTTTCAACGACGACAAAATTTTCTTGAAAACGACCGGCCAGCCATCAAATGTAACGGTCGAATTCGACGGGGGAGGGGTTTCTTGCAAAAATTTGATCTCGACTACAACAAATGGACGGAAAAGCCACCAGCAGCGCCGAGACGAAAGACGTACCACAAGAGGCGAAACGTGCGGACTGCGACGAGAAACCGATCGACGCGTTCTACAAGAAGGCGAACACGACCATCAGTAACGTGAACAACGAGATGAGCAGCGTGTTACGCAACAGCATCATGCACCTGGACGACATCTGCGTGCGCGTGAAGAGCTGTCTCGAGGACATCTCGCAGAACAATCGACGCTACGAGATGCTCAAGAGCTTGCCGAAAGTCGACGTGCCCGTCGATCCGGGCGCGATCGCGTCCCAAATAAGTCTCGACTATCGGAGTCTAGTCGAGTTAGTCGACGCAAACGAATCGATCGACGATAAATGCCAACGATGCGAGGAAACCGCATCGAGTCGCGGTAGCGAGACCAAAGAAGAACAAGAAGTCGCGGCAATAGCGAAATCGATGAGCGACACGAACGATAGGATCAAAACGAAGGCGACGAAAGCTGCGGTCAATAATGATAACCGTAAGAAGGCCGGTAACGATGGCAAAAAAACGAACGCGTCGGCAGAGTCGGAAGCGAGAGTAGAGAAGCCGAAGAAGAACGAACAGAAACTGATCGTCCTGAAGAAGGCGATCGCTCGCATACCGTCCACCGACAACAAGAAGGATCGCCTGATGCGTTTGCTCGCGTACAAGTCGCTGTCGAACAAGGCGCGCGTCGATCTCGTCGACCATTTGAAACGACGGCCGACGCGACCGGGTAGAAAGCAAACGGACAAGCAACCGAACGTGATCGTCGCGTTGCCGCCGAAGAAGCTCGCCCGAATCACCAATAGACGACAACCAGCGGACGATCGGTTCGCCGACAGTTTGTTCTTCGGCAACGGTAGCGGCAATAGTTCGACGACGAAGACCGATGCGAAGAACGTCAGAAGATCGACGACCGACCCCAAGTTGAGTAAGACGCGGCAAAGCAGCGTTGCGAGCATCAGGAGCGGCAACGACAACAACGCGACCAGGAAGTCGACGGTCGACGACGTCGTCAGCAAGAGCGCCGACGCTTTGACGAGCGACGATTCGACGCAACAACAACAACAACTGCAGGCGATGAAGAGGTTGGCACGCGATTCGTTGGACAAGTTGCGCGAGGACGATCTCGAGCCGATCCTCTCCGAGTACCCGCGCAAGGATAACGCTTACGTCGACGAGGCGTGCGCGCTACGCAACAGTTTCCTCTACAAACTGACGAACGCCGGCGAGCACGACGACCGCACGTTGCGGCTCTTCTTCGACGTGCCGCAGGATCGCGCGTCCGCGTCCGGTCAGATGGCGTCGAGCGACGCGTGGAACGCGTACAGTCCCCGCAGGAAGCGCAGGAAGGAGGCCATCATGGCGAAACTCCGGCCGTTACTCTTGACGGAGACGAACGCGACGCAGACGATGGAAGCGGCGCGCAAGAATCGCGCCACGTCGCTGGCGAAGCTGATGATCGATCCGACGGTCAAGCACTACGACACGTACACGGTGATGCCGGTGCGCGTCGTGTACGATAACGCGAACGATTCGAGGAGTCGACCGTTGGAGGTGGAACAGCAGCTACAGCAGCAGCGACCGGTTTTCGGCGTGTCGACGGTTTGGAAGCACTACAAGTGCACGACGACGAATCGCATTACGGTGAAACCGTCGAATCGCGCGATCCGGCCGAAGGTGATCACGCGCTGGGACAACGAGCGTCGTTACGACGCGACGGCGATGTCGGCGACGCGTCGACTTCATCAACAGCGCATGTTGATGTGCAACCGGTACAGGAAGACGGTCGGCCAGAAGCTGGTAAACTACGTGCAGAATCAGCAGCCGTTGTACGCGTATTGCGAGACGAGCGGCGCGCGCAGGAGGCCGACGATGGCGACGTTGAAGGAGGCGCCGTTCGAACCGATGGAAAAGTTCAATCCGACGACGTACAGACAGAGCAGGTTCCTCAGCCGCGACATTTCCCGCATCGTCGGCACGATCGAGCAGAAGATCGTCGAGGTGCTCGCCGACCCGGGCGAGAATAACAGCGCGTTCAACGAGATCGAGCGCGAGATCAAGGACGTGCTCGCCGTGATGCAGCGGATGAAGAGCGACCTGAGCAATGCGAGGACGTTCGACTTGCCGACGCTATTGTCCGAGTCGAATTCGGAAAAGAGCGACACGGAGAACGCGGCCAGCAGGAAATCGAGCACGAGCTTCCGCACGGGCAATTCGAATCTGTCGCTGCACTCGTGCGTGTTGTGCGCGAACGAGATGGAGCCGGTGAGTCGTTCGTAAAATTGCATTTTTTGTCTCTGCTCAACGCGGGGACAACGTTAACGTTTTGCAGATGCCAGCCGCCGCATATTGCGACAAAATCCTGCAGGAGATAGCGGACACGCGCGAAGAATTGCGCAAGATCCAAGCGGAAGAATTGAACGGTGACGTGCAGAATAAGTCGATCGATGACGATGAACGAGAGATCGTGAAAGAGGAGGAATCGAAGACGGACGAAACGAACGAGGAGATGACGTCGAAAGAAACCGACGTGGTTGACGAGCCGGTCAATTTGCAGGCGGACGACAACATCGACGAGGTGCTGTTGAAATTGCAAGAGTTCAGTTTCGCGGAGATCGACATCGGGGATTCGGAAATACCTCAGGAGGTATCGCAAGAAGACTCATGCGGCATCGACAGCCTACGATCCGATATGAAAGCGCAGGAGATGACGTTGAAGAAGACGATCAATCAACGGCTAAAGGAAATCTACAGTCGGAAGGAGGAAATCGTTTCGATGAACCGATTGATCAATGCTGGAACGATGAAAACGGAAGAGAAAGCGTCGGAGGAGTCGGAGCAACGAAACCGCGGCGATCCTCCGTCTAATCTGGCGACGATTCGACGCAGCAAAGAAACGATTGAGCAGAAACAAAAGGACGTCCAACCGAAGGAAATGTCATACACCACCGGCAGGAAGACGAAGCAACGGCAACGTAACGTCGAAACGAAATCGAACAGCGATTGCGTGCAGCCGAAGAGAAAGAAACCGAAATTGATCGTGCCGCCGAAGAAGGTGACGCAGTCGACGAGACGACTGATGAAACGATCGGACGTCGATCACGGCGGCAAGAATCGCGTGACGCTCGTCGCCTCGACGTCGCGATTCCTTACGCCGTACTTTCAGGCGATCAAAAAGTATCGCGACAAATTGCAGACGTCCTCGACGAAGAACATGTTGGACTTCCTCGACAAACTGACGAACATCACGCACCCGAAGGAAACGATCGCGATCAAGCAGAAGCGGACCGTGATCCAAAAAGCGGCCGTGATCGAACACGCGGAAATGGAAGGCAGAGCGACGTCCGAGTGGCAGACGCGTTACAGTTTCACGTCGTGCAAATGGGACGAGGCGGACGTGTATTTCAGCGAATCGGAGCCGGAGTCGTCGCATCGGCCGACCGAAATCCTATCGCCGATCCACGGTATCAAAGAACTGGTGGACAATTTGAACGCGATACAAAGCGTCAAGGAAACGCCGTCGACGTGTGCCAAGTGTAAGAAGAGTGTCGCGAAGAATAAGGTTAGCGCAAAGTCGCAAACCTCGAAGGAACGCGTGCCGAGTGCGAGTAAGAAGGTGAGACGACCGAAGAAACCGACAACGAACGCGAAAATTAAGAACGCCAACGACGACGAGTACAGTGCGGTACTGAGCGCCGTCTACGGTATCGTCTTCTCGGTGATGTACGTCGGACTTCAAATGGATTTCAGTTGCGATTGTTGAATCGCGAACGGAGAGAACCTGAATAAATTCGCATTTTCAATTGAAACCGCGTCTCTTACCTCCATTCCCTGCGCCACTTTCAGGAACGTGTAGCTCATGCCGCCGCCGATGATCATTTCGTTCACTTTGTCCAGCAGGTTGTTGATCAGTTGTATCTTGTCGGCCACTTTCGCGCCGCCGAGTATCGCGAGGAACGGTCTCTCCGGGTTGTCCAACGCTTTCGCGAAATAGTCCAACTCCTTCTTCATCAGGAAGCCGCACGCTCTCTGCTCGAAACCCTCGCCCATCATCGACGAGTGCGGCCTGTGCGCCGTGCCGAACGCATCGTTAATGTAGATGTCGCCCAGTTTGCGGAGACTGTCCCTGAATTGTTTCACTTTCGCCGCACACGCTTTCGCTTTTTTACCAGCCTCGTCGACACCTTTGCCCTCCTCCTCCAGGTGAAATCGCAAGTTTTCCAATAGGATCACGGATCCCTGCGGTGGGTCCGCACAGGCAGCTTCCACGTCTGCTCCAACGCAATCGGGCAAGAACAGAATGTCCCTAAAAAATATTATTGTTACTGCTGTATTCGATATACGTGTCTTTGATAATTTTCTACATAGAAAAATTAATGCAAGAATAGTAAAATTAGTCATTATCTACAAGAGACAGATAAAAGAGGTCAAGTGACATTAAATAATCACCACACACACACACGGTTTTGTGCTAATAGCACGAAACAAAGGATTAAGAGCCCAAACAATAATTCTATGTAAAAAAGAGAAAGAACTAAAATACAAGCAAAGCCGACACAGCACCTACGAGAATACCTATTTAATAATTTTTTTAATTCGTCGGCTACAGGTTGCATGGAATATTTCTTGTTTGGTAGGCCGTCCGGTCTGCCGAGATGCGACATCAACACGACGCTCTTTGCATTATTGTCTAAAGCGTACTTGACCGTGTCCAATGCGGCAACGATACGTTGATTATTCGTGATTTTGCCGTCTTTCAGCGGTACATTGAAGTCGACACTAAAATATGAACGATACGTTTAATTAATGTACAAATATATGTGTAAAAGAATGAAAGAGGAACGCTTACCGCATTAAAATACGTTTGTTCGCGACGTTCAAAAGGTCGATACTTAATTTGTTTAACATTTTCTTTGATAAATTCAATTGGAATTTGAATCGGAAATTGTACACCAACTCTTAATCACGGATAATTTAACTTTGAAGTGTCAGCTCAAGGGCGATTCAATTCGTTCAAATACCTGTAACATTGAAATGAGAAAGTCACTAGGGCAATTTCGGTTATGGCACGGTTGGTATTAAAGTGCGCGTTTTGGTACGAATTTCAAATGTTCATTATTATAGTATATATATGAATGGCGAGAAAATATTTCTTTTCTTTGTATTCTTTTTTTATTATTTTAGCAAATTATATTTACATATATATATATCTATTTATTTGTATATATATTTCATTTTTAATTTATCTTTTTATCTTTCTACATATATACATTTTCTTTTACTAGAGATCTATATGTGAATGAAGCGATGGTACCGTTTTCCATTTACCATCGCCCTTGTACAGCCATACAAAATACCACTTTTTTTTGTTAAACGTTTTCCTTTGTAAATATCTAACTTAAATTCATTTCGCTTATTCTGCTTTGCAAAATAATGTTATTTATGATCAGTGAATAAATTAAATTATATCTTACAATATATAAAAACATTTGAAATTCTGCGTTTTTCTCTTTAAACGAACGTCCGTCGGGTTCCTTTCGCTATATACGCACTCTCTCACCACATTTTTGTCTCGAATAATTTAGTAAACGATTTGTATACGTTTTCTTTAAAAAAAGTAATCGTAACCATAAAGAAATTATTTACAATATTTACAATATAATCGTTATGAAATAATACGTAATTAAATAGAAGTGGTAAAACCTTGTAATTGGAACACGTTTTGCATTGATTCCCTTTTCAACATTTGCCACATTTTAATTAATGAAATGAGCAAGTTGCGATTGAAAAATAATAATAATAATAAATTAAATTACCCATTTTTTTCTTTGCACAAAGATCAACTTTTCAGAATAATGCAAAAAAATATGTTGTTTAAAATTATATAAATAGAAAAGTCTATTTTTTCTCTCTCTTTCTCGTTTTCCATCGCGTGTGTTCTTTTTACAAAGAAATATATAATATATACACATTGCTATTATTAATTCACAAGTTGATCCTTAATTGATTTGTTTTCGTCCCGTTTTTTGTCTTCATCTCCTAATTAGGAAGCAATTTACGTGCAAAACCATCCTATTACAATTCACTGAAACAAGTTCTGTAAAATTATCGATTAATTGCAATGACTGAACGTCTAATAGTTAATGAAATTAATTTTATAACCGAATGTAACGTTAACATTTCAAATATGAAATAAACCCTCCCTCTTTGTTTCGTGTTTATTAGCGAGAAAGTTTTCTCTTTCCTCTGGAATGAAAAAAAAACTAAATGTGATTCTTCTCAATTATGTTTGATTGTTGCTAGATTACCTACTGGTTCCTTAATTATCGTGGAAATTCAAAATTAAAGAATCTCCCTTTCTCTCTCTCTCTCTCTCACTGTCTAATTAATTAGATTTACAATCACATTTAGACAATTATAATGATCACAAATAATTTTCTCTCGTCCTTTTCCCCCTTCTCTTTTTCAAACCAAAGCGAAATAAAAACCAACGACAATGAAAAAATAAAAATAAAAATCATTAGCTCGGTCGCGACGGAGTACTAACGACGACGACCGGTTTAACAACGTATTGAGCATTGACCAGCGGCACGACTTTGCCGCCGATCTGCGGCGATGCGGCAATAAAATGGGCAACAGTCGGAGCCGGTACGAGAGGCGATAGATCGGTCAGACTTTTCGGCACTAGCACCTTTTGCAACACCAATCCTTGACTGACAGGATAACCAACGGGCACGACCGACAACGTGGTCGTCTGCATTTGATTACCCTGAAACAGAGAACGGTCAACAGACATTTATGTCGAACTTTTACGTACAAATCAAAGAGAACCTCTTTCATTCCGTTCACCGTGACAGGTACTACGGTTCTTTGAGCGGTCGCGGTCGTCGACGACGTCGTCAGCGGCGGCGTCGCGACCACCGACGACGGCCGCGTCGTCGTCAACTTTTGCAATTCGACCGCGCTCGGCATCACGGCGGTCATCATCTTCGACGCGCGGTCGACGACGGTCGTCAGTTTACAATTGAAATTGTTCTCCAACGCCACCAATTGCTGCTGCTCTTGTTGCTGTTGGTACGACACCGTCGACGACGACGTAATCGACGACGATTGTAATGCGGGCACGCTGGCGGTGGTGACGTCCAATAACGCGGCGAAATCGACGTTGTCGCATTGCGCCGCCACCTCCTTCTTCAGTCCGACCAGTTTCTGCTGGTGCGCGATCTTCTCGCGCGCCAACCGTTCCATCTCGTGTTCCAGGTCGCGTTCCCGTCGCTTCAGCGACTGTATGTAGCAGAGGGCCGAGTGCAGGATGCTCAAGTTGGACGCTTTCTTCTCGTGCGCGTACACGGGCAGTTGCCGCTTCAATAGGTCGAAGCACTCCTTCAGGTGGGCGCGACGGTGCTTCTCCAGCTTGTTGTGGACTTCGCGCGTGCCCGAGCGAAACGCCAGCGGCGGCTGCTTCCGTTTCTGCTCGCCGCCCTCGTCCGTCACGATCGGATTGATGATGTCGAAACTGTTGTTGATGACGCGGCTCGATGGCGTCGTCGTCGTCACGATCGTTGCGGGCGACGTCGTGGGCGATGCCAGCGGCGGCGGTAACGTCGCCGTCAATTCTACAAAAGGAAGAAATTTCCATTCAGTTCACTTAATCGAAAGCAATTCGACAAATTGTTAGGCGGGAAAAGAGCGTGAAGCGTCGTCCTTGACTGAAGACAACTAACAGAAAGGTAATTGCGTTATCTAATTAGAATTAGAAAGTGGACGGACTCGTCGACGTTTAATTAATTAATTCGTAATTATTACCGGTTAAGACATTCTTCGGAGCGCGCGAGAGAGAGAATCGCCCGTCCACTTTCGTCCGTTTCCAATCGTTTTCCGCGCGTTTCCGGCAACGGCACCGCGGTGCGTATCCCGGAATTTAAAGGGGATAGACCGGTCGATGAAGCGACTCGATGCCTCGTTTGAGAAAGTTTCGCGTTCGTCGTGCACGAAGGAGAGATGGGAGAACCGATTAAATCGAGGGACATGTGAACGAATTGCACGTGTAACGACGAAGAAGGACGTCGGTTGGTTGGTTCGTTCGTTCGTTGTTAACTCATTATTTCAGCCACGATTACTGACCTTGCTTGAGCAGCGAGTACGACGGCGAAACGGGTCTCGTTTGAAGGGGCGGCGGTGCCAATTGATGATTATGCTGTTGTTGTTGCTGCTGCTGTTGATGATGATGGATCATCGATTGCGTCTGTCCGTTATTGTTCTCGATTTGCCGCTGTGCTTTGAGCTCGTCCTGCCGTTCGACATATCTGGCAGCTTCCAGGAGCACGCTCAGGCTCATTTTCATCTGGAATAACGAAACAAACGTGGATATAATGCATTCGAACATCAAACGGATCGGGGGACATTCGAAAAAAAAAACAATTCCAATTGATTCTCGCATTTTCCCAATATTCACGCCCCTCCACGTGGCAAAACAGAACGTTTACCTCTGAACACGTGTTACGGTCGTACGGGATCGCGAACGTTCGTGCGTTAGTCAGTCGGTGCACGTTTATGCGAGCGATGAATAAGGACGAAATTCGTACGACGTGACCCGCGTGTACCCCAGGACACCTTGCTCGCTCGTTCGCTGGCTGGCTGGCTACATCGAACGGGGAAAAAGCGTGAAAAGGACGCTCGGGTCCGTTTCTCGCTGATGCTGCTGCCGTTGCACCGGGCGCAATCGGAGGCCCCCACGCGAAAATTACCATTTATCAATTCGACGTTAATTACGTTTACTTTCCTTCTTCTTCCTCCTCCTCGTCGGCGGAGAGAGAGAGAGCGAGAGACATTTCGCACGAAAACGTTAATTTCAAGTAGGAGCGGAAATGCGCAAATTCGATTGCGATAGAAACGTGAACAAAAAATTATTATAGTTAATGCTCTCGACGTTTCGCTTTATTTTTCGCATGGTGCAATCTAAATCGGGTGCGAGGGGAACGTGGCCAGGGAGCCGCATTCGTTTTCCGCCCGCTCTCGCGATCGAAGAAGTCGCAGCGCGAAAAATGGAAAATAACGGCAAATTTTCGCTGCTTCTTCCTCTTCTTCCACCTCATTTTGGTCGCATCGCGAGCAATCGTTGTCATCGTAGGTTTTTGTTCTCCGCAATCGAAATAAACATTCGCCGTGCGAAACGAGGGGGGAAACCGCTATTAAACCGTCGAGAAAGTAACGTGCGAATCGTCGCGAACAAAGAACCAACTTCGGTGGCCTTTCCGCTTTTTTTTAAATACGTACAACCGGATTAGCGATATCTTAAAGAGGAGGACTCACGTTAACGATGATGATGATGATGACGATTGTGTGTTTCTTTTCGATTTCTTTTTGCCCAAAACTCCTCGTC
Organism: Hololepta plana; assembly: GCA_963695495.1. Lineage (NCBI taxonomy): Eukaryota > Metazoa > Arthropoda > Insecta > Coleoptera > Histeridae > Hololepta > Hololepta plana. Next base: position 1,933,897 of record OY968841.1, on the reverse strand, counting down.
TCCTCCGCTCCGCACTCGATTCACGTCCAACAATCTAGGGCACCGCACGTCCACGTCGCACACGATCGCCGTCGTCGTCGTCGCCGCTGTTGCCCGCTCCTCCTAACTAACATTCGTCCATTTGAATGGCGAAGACGAGAAACGACACCGCGTCGACGGGGCCCACCGTTCAACAACAACCAGTTGTTGTTTGTTGTTGTTGTTCTTCTTCTTCGTCCTCCCGGCTCTTCAATCGCCGATCAGTCTTCTTCCTCTCTCTCGCGCGCGCGTGCAAGTTTTACTGTTTTACCGTCTACGGGCGACGGGGCCTCGTTCTTCTTCACCCGCAAAGAAGTCGTCGTCGATTGACCATCAAAAACGATTGAACAATCGCGAACGGTCTCGGCCGTGTCGTTCAGGACGCGCCCGTTACACACAGACTGATGTCGTCGTCTCCGTGACCGAGGGCCGTGCACACACACACACACACTCGGACACTCTCTCGCTCGACACCGGCGCTGTCTTCGTCTCTCGCTCAACGTAAACGCGTACGACGAACGTTCGTATTATAACACGCTTCTCATAGCCACATCACGTGTACGATCCAGCTCTATCGACCAATGAAACGGTGCGACTGCGAAGCAAATGCGCCAGTGACGTAACCCCACACTAGTTTACACGCCCTACACCTGCTGCATTTTAAAAAGACACGTACACAATGGACATTTACCCGGATTCCCGTGTTGTTTTCCGATCGGATCCTCTCCACGCTAATCACCAACGGACCGAGCGATCCCGCGAACGATAGGTGTACGGGTGTCGACGGCGAAGACGTGTTCTGTCTCTCTCTCCCTCTTCGTCGCTCGTGTCGTGCGTTCTTCGGTCGCGATCAATCCGACACGCTCGTTTCGTTAACTGGCATAATGATAATCGAGCAATTTACTACGGACGAGAAGAGATGATGATAGTAAATGGTGAACGTGGAGCGAGAGCGAGACGGCGAATTACGTTGCGCTCCTCTCTCGCCGCCATTCGCGAATTTGTCACGAGTTTTCCTCTTCCACCTATCCCTACCCATCCACCTGTCAGCGCTTGTGGTGCGCGGTACCATGCGTAAACGGACGCCGTTGCACGCTTTTCCGCACACACACACACACGTCACTATCGACGCGTCGACGATGCTCGCCCCCTAAAATTTGTAATATACGAACGCGTTGCATATCGATGTGTAATTAAGGCCATCGCAGAAGCAATTCGAAAATGCTTTGCTCGTTCAATTCAACATACTTTTCACAGCGATCCCGTATAATGCCTTTAAATCTCTCCAAAAGACGGCCTTTCCAGGACTGCAAACCAACTTTCTGGAGGTTCTCACACGTCGTTGAAGATAATCAGGACACGGTCTACAAATATCAAGTCATATTTTTCGGGGTCAACTATGAAATAGTCCATCCTGGTTTCGAATTGAAAACTTTCCCTTTTCGGAAGGATACCTAATTTTTGACAGGGTGGTAGACGTGGAGTAGTCGTTAATGAGGAGCATTGATGTCTTCCGAAATCCGATTGCAAATTCGTTTTCGCAGATGCTTAAACCGTTACTCGTGAAGCATTCCGATATTTCTGATAAATTCATCCGCGCCTCTTTGCGGCAGTGTGAGAATCGATAGAATTCCATTTATCCATTACACCGCAATTGTTACTAATCCAAAAGGCTTTCCATTACTTTTATTTGGATAATAAAAGTAAAGCAACATTAGGATATGACATCTGGAAAATTGGAGTTAAGATTGGAGTTTAGCCGACGAATGTCTACATACCGCAGGGGTTAATCATAATTTAGACGGTTCAAATGGATGCCATCAAAGGATTAAAAGGTGTTGGTTTGCGGGTGATCGATCCGTGGAAATTGTCCTATAAAAATGAACGAATAAAATGTATTAGCTTATTGATTTCGATCGAACGAGGAATATGATACCTAATTGCAGCTAATATAATGATAATGTTTTCAACATATCGTTATTATTCATAACTTGAGAATAATCATATTAAATATGATACAAATCAATTGTAAAACATAATTCGTTTTTGTAAGAAGGGCTTTCTAACAATTACAATTCGGACAATTAATTCGTATTAAGTGTTCGACTCTTAGCTGAATGACTGTAAACAATGAACGTTCAATTAAAATTCTCTAAAACACGCATAAATAATATTTCACTCGATATTGCATTTTCTGTTTCACTAAAATTGTCATATGAAATCGTTTTAAATTAAACTAATAAAACATGTTATTGTACATGATTTATAAATAGGACACCTACTGATCATCGATTTAAGTTAGTTAAATAAATGTGCTTCAATTCGGTCCTCGCGTGGTTCTCGAATAGTGCGGCTCGATTTTGTCCTTCGCCCTTTTTGACCCAATGGCCGTATACTCTAAATGCACAGGCGTCGATCACTTTTCGCAAATTCTTGATGCGATACGGATCGCATTTCGCCACGTCTATCGAAAGCGGCTCGGGTATGAACCGTAAACGTTTTATTCTTATCATTGCTCTCACCACCATTATGACCCATTTAAATTTGCGCCTCGGCTCGAATTCCCGTTGATGGAATTTCTAAAACGTCAATGAAACATAATTAATCACTTCATATCGGGTTGTGATTGAATTGCATTTAAAGCAAACAAAGAATAATATTAAATTAAAACGAAAATTACCAAAGCGAGTAAGGAAACTCTCCTAAACTTTCTGCTATCTTTTCTTAACTCATGCTTCAATTGTGATATGTTTTGATCCCATAAGGGCTGGAAGAAAGTGCAATACGAACTTAATATCGAAAGCGTATACTTATAAAAGGTGTGCAAGCAATCATAGCGGACAGCGATAGCGTAATAAAATTAATGTATACCACAGTTTGGAAGAAAGCATGGTTTAATGCCTCGTCGATTGTTATGCGTTTCGCTGGATCAACGACTAAAAGACGTCTAATTAGATCCTTCGGTAACTCGGAAATGTCTGCCCATTCCGGCGAACTAAAAGAAAACTTCCCTTCCATTATGTTACGCAACATAACCATCTGTTTTCTATGCCAAAACGGCGGGCACCCGACTAATCTGCAACATATGAAACAACGTTCAATCCTGTATATTTCTATTTACTCATTGCTACTTACAATGTGTACATGATTACACCACAAGCCCAGCTGCAAGAAACACAATTATTTTTGCATCTAATTAATGAATGTAACTCACATATCGACTTCATATGAATATCCAGGGGCACCTTCAATCATGCTACATCTCAATGTCTCTGGTGCCAAATATCCAGGGGTACCACACAAATCATGTAACAATTCACCTTCTTTCAATATCCTGGCAAAACCAAAGTCTGTTATTTTAACATTCAAGTTATCGTCCAGCAATATGTTCTCTGGTTTCATGTCCCTGTGCACTGCATTCTTAGAGTGCACATATTTCAAGCCCTCGAATATTTGCTTCATTATGTAACGGGTCTTCTTCTCAGATAGGGTGACAACAGAAGTCAAATAATCAAACAACTCACCATTCTTACATATTTCAAATACTAAGAATATGAATGTACTTGATTCAAAGACATCTTGTAACTCAACTGAAAACAACTAGTGTCATTAATGTTAATCTTCTTGCAACTGTTTAAACCCATTACTTATGTATGGATGTCCAACGACATGTCTGAGTATAGCAATTTCCTGTCTGGTCGCTTCATAAGCAGAATTACTACCATCATCGTTATCGGTACTCAAATCGATTATCTTCGCCGCAAATTCCTTCCCCGTCTCCTTTTCAATACATCGACGAACGGTCGAACTGATGCCTCTACAATTCGAACGTTATTATTAATGAACGTAATGCCACTTATTAATAAACAATTAAAAGTTTACCTTCCGAGGATTTCCTTTGGCTCGTATTTCGCATAAAATTCCTTTGCAGCATGCTTATCTGGTAACTTGTCATCCTCCTCTTCTTTCGCCATTTCACTTTGATTACGCTTAACAATTATAATTTAATTTAAACTACTAATTACACTGATTTGGTTTTTACGTCAAAGATAATATTCTACGGTTTGACGTTACAAAACAAAAGTCGTATGTGCCAATGTCAAAATGTACTTTGTGACAAACGATTAGAGATGTCACTGTTGGTCTACCGTTTGGAGTATTTAAATTTAAATTTCTAAATATATAAATTGCGCAAAAATATCGGCAGTAAATCTTATTGCAATCAATTCACGTAGATTGAGCCTAGCAACTGTGATTGGTTGTTATTTTCGACAAGTTTTGCACGATACTTATGCAAAATATACGAATTATATTTGATGATTATTGACACGCAAAAGGACGCGTTTTAGGAACGAGCAAGATCTTTTAGATGAGGGAGTTTCTTTAAAAGCCTCTCGAATTTTGCTTCTTTATCGACACTCTGATTTTGAATGATGATCAACAAGAGTACATTGTTAATTTTTATTTAATTCTTTAATATTAAAAATATGGTAAATAGTGTATAAACATAGTCTTGTGCTTACAAAAATCGATAAAAGCGATTATGATGCGAAAAAGAATGAAGCGGAACGTGTTTGTCGGTTACTTTCCTTCGTTTTAACCCATCCTCATTTATTATTTTTCCTAAGCTTCTCCATCTATAAAATTCTTGAGTGTTCTTATAAACATCATTTGATAAAACTTAACAATTCGAAACTTAAAAAGAAGTGTATGTGTGTGTGTTTAAGGAATAAATATCGTATCGATTACAAAAATGATTCCAATTTAAATTTCAACGTTTATGAGTATTTTTCCTCAGGTTTTATCTCTCATTATTACGTTTTAATCTCTCGTTAATATGTTTCAATCCCTCCTTAATATGTTTTCATCTCGTGATAATAATTAATTTCCTGTATCGATTTCCGAATGACTAAATAAGTGTTATTATTCTTTGATGTTGCTGCTTTAATGTCTTTTATTATTCGTTTGAACGCTCTTAGAATAGTGTGATGGATTGTTAACGAAAAAGGACGACACGATTTGTTGATTTCCATTTGTTTAATTGTTTAATTAGTTTTGAAACTTTTTGCGATAAACGACGTTCTCGTTTGTTTTTATCGTTTAATGAATATGTTTCTCATTTTAATTAGCACTCAGTTTATTCTTTTTCGATCGTGTATTTTTCTCCATTAATTCGTTACGAATCTTATCATTAATTCCTCATTTAAGACGGATTATTTTTCTTAAGGATTACAGACGAATAAAATGCCGAAACATTCCATCACAAATGCATTAATCTCTCCACCGTCCCCAGTGGGATGTGCCTTTAAATTTGCGGTTTATTTTTACCTATTATTGTCTAATTTCTTTTGTATTCGTTTATTTGAAAAAGAAATTCGATCGCGATTCGATTAGGAAATTAATTTCTTTTGCAAATTGTTTTATTTTTTTTTAATTGATCGATCGATAACTTCTGGTAAACGTTTCCAGATTATTTCTGCAGAAATTCGTTCGCTTATTAGAGAATTCGTGGACGCGTCCGTTAATTAATTTGTTGCTCTAGCTTTAATAAAAGGTACCTTTTATAATTCTTCTTTATTGGAAGTTATTTGGGTTCTTCTTTCTCCTCTTTGGTCAATAGCATGTTCTTCAGTGTGATTTAGGCGTGTCGGTTAAAATTTTGTTAATAATTTCGTTTTTAATCAGGGAGATTCTCTGCAAAATGGGTTTCGCGTAGATTTCGATTCAGTTGTACTTTGAATCGTTTGGATATAAATTTATTCGTTTTGTTCAAAAGTTTTGTTATTTTTCTCGCGTTTTATTCGAATTTTGAATTAAATGTTTCTCCTTCTTCTTCTTAATTAACAAAAATTTAACCGACGATCGGTGTTTGGTTATAAAAGAAATTTGCAGAGAATTCCCATTTATTAATTGGCTTAGTGTTTTTTTTTTCTCGCAATCAATTTCAAATGTTCACTTTCGTCTTTTCCTTTCGTGAACATTCAAAATTAAGTCATCCTCGTCGTTCATCATCGAATAAGTGTTGTTAAACGTAACTCGATAAAAAAAAAACTGAACGTTAACTCGAAGAAATAAAGCGAATTTCATTAGATTTGTGCGTGTTTGAACAATACCATCATTCCCTCTTAATTATTACACTAATTAATTATCTGATCGGAATGTCGAAATTGATTGGATCCGATTGACGATTTCCTTTTGAATGTACTTTCCACGTTTCGCAACAGTTTGTCCTCGATTGATTTTGAATTGAATTTTCTGCTTTGTTTTTGCAACTCGAATCAGATAATTAATTTGCAGTCTAATCAAAGACACGCGTTCGATTATAGACCGTCGGTTTTCAATCCACTACACAATTGCAATAATTTCGAGATAATAATGCGAATAAACGGAAGTCGTACGCGTGAAACTGATCGTAAGGGAAACAATCGATTTTCGCAACGTTAGAATTGAATAATTTCAGCTTTTTTTTGGTTTGTTTGTTTTTGTGCGAGTTTCAGTTAGACAGGTAATCGCATTTGGACTTATTAAAATCAATTGAAACGAGCAAAATTCGGAAACGATTTGGAAGAGAACGCAAGTCGTAAAGGAAAGCGACGAAAATTGTAAACGCAATCGAATTGATTCTAATAATTCCAATCGACAATTCGTGTTGACTAAATCTAATTTCATTTAATTACTAACTTCATTATTTACCGTTACTTAATCGTAATGTTAAGCCTAAAGGGACGCGGGGCCCTCGCAAAATTTTGTCTTGTGCAGCGTTTGAATTTGTTTTCTTTTCAGTTTCCTGTCGGGTGGACTAATTAAATATCGATAATTTTCCAATTTATACACGTGTGTAGTATGCGAATGGTGAATTTAAAATGCGTCGATGGAGGGCCCGCGAAGGTTTCTTTTGTTGAAAAAAGTAAAGAACAATTAGAACTTTCTTTGGAACTAAAACCGATTTTTTTTTGTTTTTTTTTTGTTGATTTTTTTTAATTATCCTGTGTACCACATGATCGTTTTGTCCCATTCATTCGTTTGAATCTACTTAATACGTTTTGGGTTGAATCTCGTCGTTGGTTTTGTACTTTATTTCTTCTTACTTATAATTATCGTTTTCTCTTTTGTTTGCTCTCAATTTGTTCGAATTCATATTGATTCGTCACCGAAAAATAGTTCGTTTCGTCCGGTTCAGTGTTTTCTAAATTTCTATTTGAGTTCAATTTCGGTTGTCCTGATAATTTCCCGGGAGACCGGGCGTAGGTTTTTTTTTCATTTTCTTCACAAATTTGTTTTCATATTTTCACTTTTTATAAACTAAAATTAGCCCTTCTACTTAATCCAAAGTCGTCGCCATTTGAAAAAGAAAAGGAGAACTGAATTAGAATCTTGAGTTCTTGGATTCGTTTACTGATTTTGTGCGAGTAAAGTGAAAGTAATCGATTTATTAATTGCGAGATTCATTAGGGGAAAGTTCCAAAAGCGTAGTTTTTCTTTTACAGCAAAACGTCCACGACGTCGGAATGTTTCTTAACGAAAAAAGTTTTAATCTTCTCTTATTGTCTTTTTGCTTTGCTATCGAATTGATCGTCCTGAATTAAGCAACAATCGTTGAGTGTGAATTGATTTGAATTTGTCGGTGGTTTTTGTTTTGGTGGTCGCGCCGGGTTATCGATGATTTCTTTTACGTAATTTTGCAAATATTTTTCCTCGTCCCGCTATTGTTGCCAGTGCGAAATCTAATTGGAGTTTCGATAGCAATTGATCTTGCGTTTCACTGCAAATTCCGTTGTTGCCGGAGCATCGATACCGATACGTAAATCTCAGTTAAATTTCTTCTTGGTTTTCTTTTTTCGTTTGTTATCAACTAAAATGGATCGACTGCGTTTAAATTTCGGTGTGCCGGCGTTTACAAACGAAACGTGTTTTGTGTTTTTTTGGTTGTGGTAGTACGATACCAACTAGCTTCGTTGCCATTCTCCAATTTGCAAATTTTGGATTAATTTGTTCTATTACGGTTTCTCTCGCCTGTAATCTATTGCGTTTTGAAAATATTTGAACGATGCATTCAAACAAAAAATAAGTATCGATAAAATATGCTCCACTTTTTTTCAAAATGTTAATTTGCAATCTTCGCAGCAATTCGCTAATTAACTAATAACCGGCATTTGTTCACGTCCCTGCTAATCAATTGCAACTGGTCGATTGCGATTGTTTTTGCCTTAATTAGTACGACAACAACGAACACGTAGATTGAATGAAGTTGATTAATTTATACCTATCAGTCAGTGGCTTGTTATATAAGATACAATTTAACATCGCGAAATTGTTTATTTTTTGTTATAATTAAAATTTGCGCATTTTTTGTTCACAGCGACGAAGAGGCAAATGAAAAGCCGAAAGGAAAACATCGAGCGGAATTTTTACTTGTCCCAACAATAGTTTTGAGTTGCTCTCCGTTTGGATTGTCAATTTGAATCTGTTAAAACTGAATGGCTTTCGCAAATCGTGATTTTCTCCTCTATATTTCGCAAATTACGGTTTTGATTTAAAAATAAGTTTTTCCCTCTTGATCTATGTACAAGCCGATCAAAATACATCGAACGTTTTTTTTTTTTTTAGTTTTTTGGATTTCAAATTTTTCGATAATCATCACTTGAATGTGAAGCGGATTTTAGATAGACAGCGCACATCGGATAACGTTTAATGATTGGCCAAATAATTTTTTTTGCTAACATTCGGGCACTTTTCTAATATTCGAAAAAGTGCAAATTTCAATTTGAACGGATTGATCCTGCAACGAAATGAAGCTGCGCGAGAAGAAAATTTAGCAATTCGGAACGATACGAACGATTCTTAATTAGGAACTTTGAATTTTTCGCCTTTTCGCAATAATTTTCGAATACAATTTCTCATTTTGTGTTGGTTCGACGTTACCACTACAGCACTTTGTGAGCAAAAGTCTCTTTCATTGGAGTTAGTTTGTTTAAAAAATTAAATGATAACAATCAGCTTTTATGGTTCTTTTTTAGTTCTTTGAATTTTGTTTCGTCCGTTCAAATTAATTCCGTTTTGAGGAGGGGCCTAATAATTACTTCTCTCCCTAATTTTCTCGTCGTGGTTGGGGGTGGACATAAGAAAGAAAATTGATTCGAAATCAAATCCCATCGATCGATCAATGATACAGAAAAAGCGCGATTTCTCGTTTGGTTCTCTTTTGCACACGTAATTAGTTATTAATTTAATAATGATCTCGTTAAGTTCCTACAATTATAAATATCTGCTTAATTATTAATGTGTCGGGGGTGGGTGGGGCGCGGGGGGCTGTTTCTAAATGCAAAATTCTTTTCTGCGAAAGGTCTCCTTTCTCTAAGTTGTTCTTGTTGTTGTTGCAACGATTTTAATTAATATGACATTGAATTATTCGCGATCACAATCATTAATTTGTCTATCTTGTTAACTCTAATAATAATGCTCGATCATTGCTTCGATTGCGATCGATGCGGCACAAACAGAAAAACGCGCTCTCTAAACATGCGTTTGAAAATAGTGTCACTCTCTAAACGAAACAGAATTGCTTCAATCGACCAACTGCAATAATTAGCGAGGGACTAGATGACGCAAATCAATCGGTCATCGTAATTATTCCCGTTGCGTTTCGATTACTCTCACTTCACGTGACGTGCGAACGGTCGAGGAACGCGAACGATCGAGTTGCGAATTGGCGATCGGAACGAGGTCGCGGATCCGCATCGCGTTTGCATTTTAACTTTACAGGGTACGACACGTGATCGCGACGCATCGAACGGCCCCCTTTTTGGAGATCGTCGGAAGGACGCAAAAGGCGAGCCGACGTCGGGTCAGTTAAATTATTCTCCGTCGATATACAATTAAAATGCAAACGATCGGACCGATGCGATCCTCGTTCCGCTCTCGCTTCGTCTTCGGCGCGTTTCGAAGTTGCGATTTTGCTCTAACAATGATCATGTAGGCGTATTAGATCAAAATTTCGTACTTTCGGCTCTTCGCTCTGTCCAACTTGCGGATTTTCCTTGCAGATAATAATCGATCGCGTCGCTCGATAGGTTCGCCGATTCGCGACAGTAGAGGCATCCGGAGTGGCGTGGAATTTTTGCCGATTCGTTGCTTCTTTTGTTGTTTACACGTGAGAGAAGGCTGTCTATTCGCGTAGAAAAGCGATTTTGTTCTTCAATTTACCGAACTGAAACTAATTGAAAACCTTTTTTTGTTTGCAAATCATTTGCAAATCGTCCCCGAAACTTAAACGAAACGAAAAATCGAAAATAACTTAATTGACCCGCCTCGAACGGATGTTGATCGCGCGTCACGTTCACGTGTCGTACCCTGAACGAAAACGTCAACCCAAAATTAATTTCCCAGACGGCCTTCTCTCAATCATCGTCGCCATTCTCTAATAAACGACGATCAGTCCTCGTTAGCGAACGATCAATCAATGATTTGCAATGGAATGTTAAACAATCGATCATTAACTTCGCTTACAAGTCGATGCAAACGTCCGAATCAATCGGCAATTTGCGCGTCAAGTGTTAAGCGATTCTTCGACGCCACTAAAAAGAAAACGAAATTAAAACGAAATCTCCACGTTGCTGTTATCGATCGCCTTCATCCTTTCAGTTCCATCAATTTGCAATTCGATTGATCCATCGCTGAATTAACTCACGTGAGAGAGAGAGAGAGAGAAGAGAGAGGATGCCATTTAAATTGAACTCGAAACAAAGGTGCGCCACTTTCATTCGTTCGTACGTAAACGATCGATCGCGAAATCGATGGGAGATCGAATCGCTCTACCGTTTTTTTTTTAATTGCAAAATATGCCCCTCTTATTCTCCTCCGTCGCGATCCCGCTTCCCGTCATCGTCGTCATTCGCGCTCTTCGGCGACGAGTCCGATGTGACGTTTAAACGATTCCCTTCCACCTTCCCCGTCGTCTTCTTGCGTCGCGTCAACGATTGCGAGACGTCGCGATGCAAAATGATTAAATGGACCGTTCGAGAGCGGAAGGAAAATTGATACGTCCCTCAATTGTTTCGTATCGTTTAACGATCGCGTTATTTCTTCGGCTTCTTCGGACTCGATTGGGGCGATTCCTAAAAGCAAACGATTAATGGGGATTAAACGCTTAACGATTAATTTGGCCGCTTACTAAATCTAATTCGTCTAACGATTCTAATTTAGCAATGGGTGCGGATCGCTCCTCCTCTTTGGGCTCGCGGAACAACAGTTCCGACCACGGATCTTGCCCTTTGTCGAAGTCGAAAGCTTTGTTGAACGAGGCGAATCTACAACGGAAACAATTGCCATTAATCCACTTAATTACGAAATTGAAACTGTTAAAGATATAAGAAAGACGCGTGCTATTCGATCCGTCATAAAGTTTGAAAAACTCACTTTCTTGCGTTACGTTTTCAAAGTTAATCGAAATTCCTACGCTTTTGATATGCGAGCGATTTTCAAATAAAATCCGTTTGCCCGCCAAACGTCACGTTGACAAGTGTCAATTAATTAAATTCAAAGAGACTGGTTGCAATCTGACGTTGACAAATGTCACATTGACACTGTCAGCAGCTCAGTGCGAACGGTATTATTTTCGATCGATCTGCATTTATGTCCAGCTAGTAATTAATTCCCTTTTCAAGTAAACTGTTGTCTCCCTAAAATTTTACTTTGGTTACACTGACATGCGAGCCATTTTCAAATCAGATCAGTTTGCCCGCCAAGTGTCACTTTGACAAGTGTCAATTAATTAAATTCAAAGAGACTGGTTGCAATATCAGTGTTACCAAACTTCTATTTGGGAAGCAATAGTCCGTTGACAAATATCACTTTGACACTGTAAGCGCTCAGTGCGAACAGTATTCTTCACGATCGATCTGCATTTATGTCCGGCTAGTAATTAATTCCCTTTTCAAGTAAACTGTTGTCGCCCTAAAATTTTATTTTGGTTACGCTGACGCGCGAGCCATTTTCAAATCGAATCCGTTTGCCCGCCAAACGTCACTTTGACAAGTGTCAATATCAGTGCTGCCAAAGTAACAATCGTGGGAATTTACCTATGCAAAGGTTGGGAATGTTGTTGAGTCTTCGACGATATCGGCTTCGGCTCGCTGACCGACCGCTGAAACACGTATCTAGTTCTGCAGCTGTCGATCGTCACGTTCTCGTACTCCGGCACCTGAAACGTTAACAAACGCAAGAGCGATCTCAGAACCGATTGTTAATCAAAGCAAAACCATTTTAACATATTACATTGATCTCGGTCTTGTTCACGTCGGCGTCCCCGTCTTTGTCCGCCTGTGCTTGTAGCAAGTTTAAGATTAATCGCACGTCGGTGGCGAGACTCTGCTCCAAACTGTGCACCTTCTTGACGAGCTGATCCAACTTGTTCGTCACGTAATCGAATTGATTCCTACTTATCACTAACAGGTCCGAATGTGGATGCAGATGCGCTTGCTGCTGCTGCTGCAGATGATGGTGATGGTGATGATGCTGCTGCTGCTGCTGCGCATTCGCGTCGATCATCATCGTCATCACGTTATTGGAATGTGAATTATTGAATTGCGCTAGATTCGTTGCCGCATGATTATTATCCAAGTACGCCTCCAAGTTATTGTTGTTCGCGAGCGGCGCAAGACCGCCGCCCTGCATCATCATCATGCCGTCTTGCTGCTGCTGTTCTTGTATCATCAGCGTCCGTTCCAATCGTTGCGAGAGCTCTTGCGTCTGATTCAAGCTGCCCGCCGTCAGTTGCTGCAAGTGATGCGCCTCGGCCGGACCGACGATGGCCTGCGGCGGACTCGGACTGTTCGTGTAGTAGCTGGTGCTGCTCGAGATCGGCACCGAGTTCTGTTGCTGCTGCACGTGCACCTGATGCTGCTGCTGTTGCGGAAGAGACGTCGGCGCCGCGACGGCCGTCGTTATCGCGTGATTGGGTTCGTGGTAGGCGCCGATCGACGATTGCCTTCGTATCGTTTTGACCCTGTGCGTGGACGGCGGCGTCGATTGCGCTGCAAACGCCGCATTTAAAACGATATCGATTTTCTTTTCGTTCGCTAGCGATCGCAGTTTTTTTTTGTGATTACGGTAATACAAAAAAAAAGAATCGACAACGATTATAAGCGCAATTTCACTACACTCGCAAATCCAACGAACAAATGAGACGGATCGAAAGAATTAAAACAGAAAGATACAAATGAGGAAGGAAACTATAAACACTGAGCGAAAAAGAGAAAGACTTACGACACCGATTAAGACGCTTTACGTTATTTTTAATTGTTTTTGCGATTATTACTATTGTTATTAACAATGACGTTTTTTTTGCGATGGCGCACGAATTGAGCGTGTGAAGGGTGAAAACCGGAAAAGTGTGCGCAGCGAAGGGAGTTGAGCGAAATTGCAAATCTGGTGGATGCGCCGGGTCACTCTGCGACACCATCGAATTATTGTGCAATTTGTTGCGTGAGAGAGAGAGAGAGGGAGAGACGTAGGGGAAGCGAGAGAGGGTGGTCGAAGGGTGAAAATCGAATCCTGCACTACGATTTTTTTTTGCACGGCGGTTGCCGTTGGTTACGCGGCGAATGCAGATAGATGCAGCCGCATCATCATCATCGTCGCTTAACGACGGACGTCCGCTATTGATTTTTCGCAATACGTTACTTGCGAATTATTAACGAAACACGATAACGGACTTCCACCAGCCAATTGAAAACAAATTCTTAATTAGAAATCCACTCACCGCAATAATGCAACATTCGCAAGCATCGACGTCGTTCGCTATCAACATTATCGCACTGAATTGTTTCGATCACAACGTCACTTTACCGTCGCATTTCGCGATCGGCGAAATTGCAGTGCGGCCTTGCACATGGTCGCAGAACGAATCCGGCCCTCGATGCGTTTGCAGTTGCATTAACGGCTTTTTACGATGGACGATGGCGCATCCTCTTTCGATATTTATATCGCGCAACCACGAGCAATTTCTCTCTCTCTCTCTCTCTCTTTGTTCGACATCCATCATCACCATCGTCATCGTCATAACCGGATTTCCGTTTATAATCGTTTATCACATCTGGAGCTTTGTAAATGAATTAACACCGGGCAAATGTTCTTGCATTTTGAACGATCTTGAACTGTTAAATGAAGCAATTAAGCGGTATGTAAGATTGCGCGTTTTGGTGGGGGCGAGAGAGACGCGAATAACGGATCCGGACGAATGATGATGATGATGTTGCAGCAGGATGCCGTATTGATTTCTCGTTAGCGGATGCGTTCTCGTGGGGATTTTCCACGATGGAAGAAACGGCAAACGCAACTTTTGCATTAAGAAGAGAAAGAAGCGGAAAATGATTGGTTAACGATGCGATTCCGTTTTGGGAATTTACTTTTGCACGCGAAGCATTTAATTTTGCACGTCGACGGTCAAACTTGTAATTTTCCACCCCAAATGAACGTGCTCTTGTTTTTCAATTAAAGTGCAAATAAAAATTGCAGCAAAATCAAATGAAAGCCCCAAGAAGATTCGTTTTGAACGCAGAAGCGCAGTGGAGGATGGCGATTCGATTTGCAATTGGAGCGTGGGGAAATCGTTGGTCGGCGAATCATTTGCTAAATCGATTAATTTCCGCGTCGCTCGAATTGCAATCGGGGGGAAGGCGGTGTGTTAAAGTGTGATTTCGGTGGAAAGCGTCCGTCTAATTATCTTTCCTTCTCGAATCAAACGCATTAACGTGTGGCGAGTGTTTGAAAAGTCAATAAGTACAAATACACCGAACTTACCTATCAACGGCTGATGTGTTTTGTGTATTCTTAGGTCGGGAATACTGCGTTTGAGATGCGTTAACATGCCTAATAAACACATTCAATTCTTTTGGCTTTCTCTTTCGTTTCTCTTTCTTTCTGTTATTTATTTCGATTTCGCTATTCATATCGCAGCAATTGTGCCATCCAAACAAAGATACTCGTCGCGAAAACTAGGCAAATAATGATCGCTTCCATCGATCTCCGCTGCGTTCCTTCGCCACGCAGTGGAAAGAGACGAAGAGATCGTGGCAGAGGAAATCGATAAGTTTCAAATTGAATGTGATGTGGTTTTATGCACAGGAAGTCTGCGAATTTGATCGAGAGCGTTTGCAATTTTAGTCGTTTGACTCGATAATTTCCCAGACGCCTTGTAAATAACCTTGATTATTATGCAGAGATTAATTAATTAATGTCAGTTAATTGCAGATTTTATTTTAGCATTTCACTTTGGTTTGTTTCTTTCGTTGTTGTTTTCATTAGTTGTATCTTTAATTAGCGAGCAAATGTTTGGCCAATCATATTGCTGTGATATCAATATTTTTCGATAATTGGCAATTTACTTCCGATTAATTTACATAATTGCAAAAGGTAAAAAAAAGATAACTTTTTTGCAACTTTGTAATCAAACGAAAATCGATCGGGAATGAAGAATCGACTTCATTTCCGATCGAAGTCTTCTACAACGATCAATTCGGGCAATGATAACTTGCAAGAAGAAAATAAACGAATAAAAGTTAAAACTGACCGAATCCGAATGAGAATTACACAAATTCGACAGAGCATGAGGAGAATTCGAAGATGCGAGACTCTCGCAAATGATAAAACTGACAATTTGTATAATCGATTCGTTCAAAAAGAAAAGAGAAAAAGTAAGAGGTAACTGGCAAAATGAAGAAACTGTTATTAAAAGGGGAGAAGAAAGAAAACGGGCGACGAAAAGAGGCCCAAAGAAAATACGAAAGGCAAAAGAAACTGTTCTCTGTAAATTACCAGTGATGGAGTTCAACGTCGTCGATCGCTTCTTGTCGTCGCCAAAGTCCAGGTTCATCGGCGTGACGTCCTGTCCGGCCTTCTCCGTCGAAAACTCCAAGATGCCGTGTCCTGGCGAGTAGAAAATCGAAAAAGAAAAAACAATTGCAAACCAAGAATACGCAAAGCCGTACGGAAGCCAATCCTACCGGACTCGGATTCCTCGCTGCACTGCGACTCCTGCCGCCCGTTCACCGAGTTCCCGCGGCTCGAGTGCCCGTTCGATCGCGAGTGGAACGTGCGAAACAGCTTGTTGTTGTCGCGGTCGTTCGACCGCGGATAGAAGTGCGTCTTCGGCACGACGCCCGCTTGCCCGTCCTTTTTCGGGAGAGAGAGGGCCGAGAACAAACGATAGAGAAAAGATGAGCGAATTTGTTTGCGATTCATTTTCGCGACGTACGTCACGCAAATTGAACGTTATCTCCAGGTTGTTCATGAAATGATTGTAAAACTCCGGGTACAGGTCCAGCACGTCCAGCAGATCGTCCCGATGGATTTTGTGCAGGTCGCAATAGGTCAGAGCGCGCACGTTACAACTCGACTTGCCCAACGTCGAGTGGACGCACGGGTTTTCGCCGAAGATGTCGAATTTGCCTAAAAGAAGAGCGACGCATGTTTAAAGCGAAAAACGTTGGATTTTATGACGTCGATAGGTGTTAAAACATTTGGTCAAACTATGAGAACGATACGGTCAAAATTATTTGTATTCACTCTGAATCGTTGAGGATTGAGTGGGTTAAATTAAATTAGGTCATGGTGATTTCAATTATCTAAAAACGAGCGGCTTTAGGTGAGAAATGACTTCAATCAAATAGTATTGAGGTCAATCAAGTGAGAATGGGTTCAATCAAAACTTCTTAGTTCAATGAAATCAGATCGAGTTCGATGAAATCCGAATGAGTTCAATGAAATCAGATCGAGTTCAATCATATTATAATGAGCTCAATCAAAGCAGAATTAGCTGAATCGATTAAGAAGGAATTCAATCAGAGAAAAATGAGTTCAATGAAAGCAGAATGAGCTCAATCAACTCAGAATGAACTCAATGAAATCAGAATGACTTCAGTCAAATCAAAGTGAGTTCAATGACATCAGATTGAGTTTAGTGAAATTAGATCGGGTTCAATCAATGCAGAATGAGCTCAATCGGTTAAGAAAGAATGCAGTCAGACAAAATTGAGCTCAATCAACTCAGAATGAGCTCAATCCAAGCAGAGTGACTTCAGTGAAATCATAGTGAGTTCAATGACATCAGATCGAGATGAATGAATCAGATTGAGTTCAATCAGAGCAGAATGAGCTCAATCAAAGCAGAATGACTTCAGTCAAATCAAAGTGAGTTCAATGACATCAGATTGAATTCAATGAAATTAGATCGGGTTCAATCAATGCAGAATGAGCTCAATCGATTAAGAAAGAATGCAATCAGACAAAATTGAGCTCAATCAAATCAGAATGCGCTCCATCAGATTAGAATGAGCTCAATCAACTCAGAATGAGCTCAATCAAAGCACAATGACTTCAGTGAAATCATAGTGAGTTCAATGACATCAGATCGAGATGAATGAATCAGATTGAGTTCAATCAGAGCAGAATGAGCTCAATCAAAGCAGAATGACTTCAGTCAAATCAAAGTGAGTTCAATGACATCAGATTGAATTCAATGAAATTAGATCGGGTTCAATCAATGCAGAATGAGCTCAATCGATTAAGAAAGAATGCAATCAAACAAAATTGAGCTCAATCAAATCAGAATGCGCTCCATCAGATTAGAATGAGCTCAATCAACTCAGAATGAGCTCAATCGAAGCACAATGACTTCAGTGAAATCATAGTGAGTTCAATGACATCAGATCGAGATGAATGAATCAGATTGAGTTCAATCAGAGCAGAATGAGCTCAATCAAAGCAGAATGACTTCAGTCAAATCAAAGTGAGTTCAATGAAATCAGATTGAGTTCAATGAAATCCGAATGAGTCAAATCAAATGGTTGGTCCGCAACGGATCAACGTAGTTCAATCGCATGTTACCCAAAATGGCCATCACGATGTCGTCCTTGAGTATCTCGATGGATCCCCGGGAGATGAAGTACAAGGAGGTGAGCACGTCGCCGCGGTGCACGAGCGTGTCGCCGGGCGGCGCGTGCGTCGTCTTGAACTTCAGCGTTAGCGCCCTGCAGAGTGGTAAAAACTCCAATTACGAAACGTTCGCGCGTACAAAACGAGATTACCGACCTCAGGCAGCCGGGACTGGCGCCGTCGAAGACCGAGCAGTTCTGCAACAGGTTCCGGTTGAGGTGCAAGCAAATGTCCGCTTGCAGACACTCGGGAAACCCCTTCAGCACCGAGTTCATGTCGATGCCGTTCGTGTACGTCCACGCGTGCTGGAAGTACTCCTCGAGCCGTTGCCGCAACGGGTTCGGGATCTGGTGGAAGCGGATGAACTCGCGCACCCGCAGCATCTGCGTGTGGTAGCGCGCGGTGCCCGAGTAGAGGCGCTGGATGATCGCCGAGACGTTGCCGAAGATGCTCGCGTACATTAGCGCTGAAATAATGAGGATTTCTCGGCAAAGTTTAACACGCGATATTCCGGAGAAGAGAATCGCACTCACATCCGACCAGCATCACGCAGATGGTGAACACCTTCTCCGCGTCGGTGTTCGGCGCGACGTTGCCGAAGCCGACCGACGTGAGCGACGTGAACGTGAAGTAGAGGGCGGTGATGTAGCGGCTCTTGATCGTCGGGCCGCTCGTGTTGTTGTTCGGCACGTAGAACTGGTTCGTGTCGTTCGCCAACGCGTCCAGCCAGCCGATGCCGGAGGCGGACGCGCGTTCCGCGCTGCCGATCGCGTACCTGTAAAACACGTGACCGGGGGGGAATCGGTTAAATGCGATTGGAACGATGCAATAATCGATGCGTTCGATTATCGGATTATCGGTGTGCGCGTTTGTGGATGCTGGAGGAGGCAAGAAACGAGCAAGTCTACGTGCCAAATATTGATTCGACTACCGAATGCATTTGTTTACGCGTCTATCTACGCTTGTTTAATCTAAGCTTACGATGGATTTTTGCTTTTTTTTGGGGGGACAAACGTTTGCTCGCGATAGAGCGAAATCGTGCAGAATTGTCTGTTACGGCATTACTCACCAAATACAAGCTAACCAATGGGCTATAAGAGCAAAGGTGGCCATTAACAGTAATAATACGGCCGCTCCATACTCAGAATATCTGTCTATTTTTCGGGCAACCCTTACTAAACGTAGTAAACGTGCAGTTTTTAACAATCCTATTAATGTGGTCGTCTGTAATGAAAAGAGAAAGACGGAAACAATAATAACAATACTAAATGATGGAGACGGTTCGATGGTTACGATGCGTGAGAGAAAGAACGAAAAATAAGACGATTAATAGTCGCATAAGAATGGAAAGAGAAGTGGTCGACGATGGATGTGAGAAAGCGTTGAAAAAAAAAAACACGAATGTTAACGGTAAACGAAAAGGAGAAATTAAGAAAGAGTTTAATAAGGTGATGCGAACAAAAAATGGAATTGAGAGCTCGGTACTTTCGATTTGAAGCGGATTGCGTTAATCGTAATCCGCTCATTAACTCAAACTTTACGCTAAAAGAGAGAAAAAACAAAGGCTAGCGATAAAAAGTTGTTGTAGAGAAAGGAAAGCGCTAAGTCGAAATGCAAATAATATCGCCCCTCCCCACGATTGGAATTGCGAATATTCTAAATAATAAGCTCCCAACTTTTCGCTCAAGTTTAATTCAAATTGCCAAAAGTTGCATGCATTAAGGTAATTAACTGTTTCTTCCATCTTCTAGTAATCAATAGCCTAAATACTTTTCAAGATAATTAAACTACGTTTCGTGAGCTATTGTGATGATCAATGGATCGAAAGAAACCATCAGAATAACTCGCCAATGCAATTAGGTGACTAATGTTCATTAAACAAAAGCGTTTTGCAATTGCTCGCAATCGAAAATCGAAACTAAAACTAATCGCCAAATCAATTTACGTCATGTTGTTTTTGATTTTTTAGTGATCTTGGTTTGTGCTTATCGATCAAAAGTTTCTCATTCGAATTTCTTCGTCTTTGTTTCGGTTTATAATTAATGATCGTTCCCCAGTTTCACCCAGAACATAGTTTTTCCCTCATATTGTTGTTCTTTGATGGTTTCGATGGTTGTTTTCGCAGTAGCAATTTTGAATCGATCCGCCAAAAAGCGTTCGCAACTCAAAATTGCTTCTGCTCGTGGTTGTTTTTCTTTTGCCGTCTCAAGAACTTACCCATCAGATATCTAAGGATAATTAAGAGAAATTAAATCAAAAAGGAAAAGAAGAATAAAATGAATTGAAATTTAAAAAACAAATGGAAATCAATTAAAAGCGGAAGCGTTACCATCTCCTTATTGTAATATAATCGTTAATTAATTGCGGTATTTGTTAAAGGAAAAGAAAATTAATTTAACGTCGTCACTCGCCCTTTCTCGCTCCATTTCGCATTCTTACACTATCGTTAAATTAATTAATTAATTAATTAATAAGTTTGAAAGCCTTTTAAAAAACTGCAACAAGCGGTGGTGTATATATTTAATTGTATTGCCCAATCAAATAATAAATGAAATAAGATAATTGAATTATCGATAGAAAAATATTACTTAATTGGAAAATAAAAAGTTAATCAAAGAAAAAATGTGAGAGAACGTGTTTAATATAAGAAATTAATAAGATCATAATGTAAAGTCTCGTTAGACAAAAATTATATCGTCACATTCGACTCATTCGTCAATCCAAATTTACTCCAAAAATCAAAAATTGTTTTGAAACTTACGCAAACTTCGATCTAAAAACTGATATGAAGTACAGAATAAACTTGGATTCGTTTGCATTCTTTTGTGCTAATAATTGCTGCATATAATTTTTGCCTGTTGCCTATTTGTAAATATTGTATGTATACAAAACTGTTGAAATAAATAAATTAAAAACAAAGGAAAAGAGATTGATTTGAATCTTGTTCAAAATTTTTCAAACTACCTCGTCTTTGTCCAAGCCCAACTAGAGAAAAAGAAGATTGAAAACGTTTTAAAAAAATCAACTCGATCAACTCGAAGCTTGTGTTTATTTTTTAAGTATTTCAATTTTAAATTTGATTCGAGGCAAATTCATCGATCGCTTGTCGTCGTCGTTAACACACGTCTTTAATCTTTTCGCATGTAATCAACAAACACAAAGAGAACGAGTAAAAATGAAAAGAAAAGAGAAAAGAAGGAAATCCGAAAACGACGCATAATTAAATTGATCATTTTGCCTATTCCTCGAGAACCGTTAATTAATGCCCTTTGACTCCGATATTAAAGTTGACACACACACAAAAGTTGAAAATCAGTTTAGTCTTTTGAGAAACAAACAAAACGAAAAACACAACAAAAAGAAAACAGAAACAGAAATAAGAGGAACGAAAAAATAGAGCGCAACAAGAGGAAACCCCTAATATAAATGCATTTTGATTTTCTGTCCCATCTACACCTTTACAATTTCCATTGACACTCGCTAATCGTCCTAATTGTTTTCGAAACGATTCCCTCGCGAAACAAAACCAAACAAAATTTAAAAAAAAAATCGAGTCAGAAAACACCCCTCTAGAAATTCGTTAACAATTATCATCCGCAAGAATTGACTTACTTCGTCCGAATCGCTTCCGAACAGTAACAGATCCAACGGTATGGCGGCGACCAGATCGATGACGAACCAACCTTTTAAATAATGCACGGCTATCCTGCCGGGATGCGATACGACTTCGTCGTTACCGCTTATGTACGTTGTCCTAAAGTTTATCAGGATGTCTATTATAAATGTCACGTCAACTGTAATTGCGTAGAGAGAAAAAAGAGAGAAAAAAACACGATGATAGAGTGAGAGAAACATCTCGATTAGGGAAACAAAAACACACACACGTTGCACCCCACGAGCCGGACACATCGGCATCGGCGACGATTCGAATTTACCGCCTCGACTGCTCTCAAATCTTGCGACCTTGAGAAACAGCGATTTTCTCGCGTCCGTCTCGCGCGCGCCACCTTGAGAGTGATCGCGCGTGGCGGCAACTTCGAACCGTCGGCTCGGACTAAAACGCGATCAGACGCGGTGCGGAACCGCGGCGATTTTACCTATCAGATCGATGATGACGATCGGATCGTCGCCGTAGCGATCGCTCTTCCGGTTACTATAACCGGGCTCGCCGAGGAGGAACGCCGCGACGTACGGCGTGAAGATCG
This sequence comes from Hololepta plana, assembly GCA_963695495.1. Taxonomy (NCBI): domain Eukaryota; kingdom Metazoa; phylum Arthropoda; class Insecta; order Coleoptera; family Histeridae; genus Hololepta; species Hololepta plana. Next base: position 1,911,743 of record OY968841.1, on the reverse strand, counting down.
CCGTGTACATCACCAGTATCAGTATGATCCAGTCCCATACCGCCTTGAACGGCGAGTAGTGGAGTATCGTCCAATTGTGGATGCGCGGATTCTGCAACTTGTACTCGGGCAACACGTCCGCGCCCAGCGACAGCACCTGAAACGAGAACGACGTTAACTACGGTATGCGGTAGTCGCGGCGGTAAGTTTAACGCGCGCGTTTTCGAAGGATGCTCGCTGGAGTCGTCGTCTTCGGCCGTCGTCGTCGTCGCCTTCGGACTTACGTTTCCCAAATGGGGTTTCAGGTGGGCCTGCGTCGGACTCAACAGCGTCTCGTACTCTTTCTTCGGCAGGCCGACGACGTTCGTTATACCGTTGCACGGTTCGATCTTGACGACGCTCTTGCGCGAATCCTTGAAGCCGGTGCCCTTGATGCGCACGCTCGACCACTTCGCCGGCAGGCCGATCAGGTTCGCCACCGAATTGTTGCGGCCGATGTCGATTTTTAACGAGCCGCCGCCGATCAGCGTTCGGCCGCCACCGACGGGTGTCTTTGGCGTACGTTCTTTGCCTTTGCTCGTGGCGTCGCGGTCGTCGTGACAAGTGTCGACGACGTGGTGATCGAAACTGAGCTTCCGACGGCAATCGAGCGACGTGGTGCCCGGTAGGAAGTTGCGCCTGCTTGTGTCCGGACTCGAGCTCGTCGACGTTATTATAAGCGGGATGTCGGTGGGCTTCAGCAGGTGGCCTTCCATCGTTTTGTCTTTGTTCTCGCGTTTTTAATTTGCCTCAAATCATTATTTACGTCTTCACTTAATTTATTCGCAACTCGCTCGGTGGTTTCATTTAATTTGAAGTCGCCACGATTATTGCGAACTTTTTGCGCGATGTCGATGTCGGTTGCATTGTTATTTTCGTATTTTTTTTTTCTTTGTTTAAATAAATTGAATCGGGGACGGACGCCGTTCACGCGTTGCTATTTAATTCGATCGGCCTCTGGTGCAGTGCGCGTTGTTTTCGTCTCGATATACAAAGCAAGAAGTGACGTTAATGGAATTTCGTAAAGGAAATAATCGAAGCGTGATCGATTATTTAAACAATTTTCTAACAGAAAAAAAAGGAAATAAATGGGGCAAGTTACACGAAAAGCAAGGTCGTGGCTTGGAATCGATTACCCAACGTGACATTTGTTATTGAATAATTTACAATGCATTATTACTGGCGGCCTTTTAAATGTTACATCCGAAACTTTGCAGACACAATCGCGTCTTTGATCATTTACCCACCGATTATTGCCAAGGAACAAATAATGTTAAAACGAATCAATTAAAACAGACGAAAGCCATGAAGTTTGCGGTTTGTTTGGCAGGAACTCAACGCGACTTATTTGCAATAGTTTCCATTCAACTTCTTGCGTGCTAAAACTTTGTGTCAAACGTTATCGAAACATGACAACTAATTCACGTGAAAAGTCTTTTACGAAGACTTAACATTATTTGATCAGGATGAAGATTCAACCGAAATGACAACACACAAAGCGAGCGCCTCTTCAATCGACACCATCCAATTAAACCAACCTCTTGTATATAAACAAGCGGATACGGTCTGGGCACTTTGGTAGTTGCGTTTATTTCAATTATTTGCACGCCAAACATGCAAATTCCATTCCAATTGAAGCGCTCGAATGTAAATAAATATCGAATTACGCGAAGGAGGCCGCAAAGAAAGTGGCAAGGGGGAAATGTTTGCGTTTGGGGAACGATTTACCCCATTGCGATTTCTCCCTCGAGGAACATCTAACAGGCGAATCCATTAAGAAGTTGAATGTTAAAACGAGGACAAACAACTTGCGAAACATCTGGCTAAAATCTAATTAGTGACCAAAAGAAAACCGAAGTAATTGGCAAGAGAGAGAAAGGACGATCAAAATTGATAACAACTAGTTTTGCAGGACGTAATCAATGACGATGATGGCGTTTTGTTGATTAACCCCCGAAGGCAAATGGTAAAAACTAAAGCAAACAAACGAACGTTGTATTCGTAAATAATTAACGAAACGTTTTATATCATAACTAATTCATACGCTTTGTTTTGTGAATTCCTTCCCAGAAACCGATTGACATTGGAAAGAATTTCTACTCAGAAATCAATTGACATTGGAAAGAATTTCTTCTCAAAAACCGATGGACATTGAAAAGCATTTCTTCCTGGAAATTGATAATGGTTTACCGTCGAATATGAAAGAATCCTTTCCGAGAACTTGATTGCGCTGCCTCCTTTAATACAATAATAAATCGTTATCTGTAATCGATAGTTAAAATCGAATGGAAAAGAGTTTATTGCAAGAATTTATTCCTGGAAAGCGATAAAGTTTTAGGATCGACATTGGAAAGAATTTCTTCTCAGAAACCGATTCACATTGAAAAGAATCTCTTCTCAGAAAACGACGACCTTTGCTTTTGCAGGAGGAAATAGTTTATTTTTTTAATATTAAATTAGACGATATAAAATGAGTTGAATAAACATCAAAGATCGATTAATTAGGATTTAAATGTTCTCCACTTTTGCATTTTTGCACAAATTGCAACAAACTCATTTTGGAAGTCAGATGGTAGGTTTCACGCCCACAACTCGCGTTCTTGGATTGGACCCCTTTTGTGCGACGATTATCTCTTCTTCGTGAACGCGAGACGTGAGTAGACGAAAATTTTAGAAAATTGAAAGAGACACCGGTAAATTTCTCATGCACCAGCCACGACACGCCAAGTGTGTTTTATTGATATTTAAATTAAAGAATTGACGTGGAGCGACGAGAAAGTAGAGCGCAACAGATCGATCTTGGCGGCCACACGATTAATTTTCATATTTGATTGGCCGGCGGGGGCGCGGGAGGTGGACAAAATAAGCCTTCGCAACGCACGGAAAATAATGGGCAATCAATAAATACAACGTTCACAAAAATAAAATAATTAAAGACGAAAGCCACAAGTAGACGGACAGCCGGTCGGAAATGAAAACCGAATCGGAAACGTTACCGTCTTCGTGATGTCTTGCACTTTAGGGCCTTCCATTGTTCCCTCCGCCTTTCTATTTCCCCGAGCGCCAGTTTCTCACGACCCGCCAGCTGACATCCTCCACCAACGCCAACCAATACTCCACAATCACGCGCGGAATTTCGCTATTTGATGACGCATCGCCGAAAAGGCAACCGCTTTGACACGATTCGCTAAACAACAGAACGAGATGACGACGATTGTTGTCGCCGGCACCGAGTGTTTTGCACAACTTATCGAGCGCGCCGCGTTGTTGGATTGAAAGAGACGAACAAGGAGAGAATCGCGTATCGTCTTCTTCGTATTAAATCAATTGCCACATTCACATGTATGTAGCGCACAACGATACACCGGGCGATCGAGAATAATTTCCGTATGCGCTGAATTTACCCGCCGCAAATGTCGTTTTGTTTTGATAAATATCAGTTCGTAAATTGTTTGCGAGGAGGACAACAATTCCTGTCGATCTTATGTCTAAACGACGAATTTCAAACGCGACGACGTACATTAATCCTTGATCGCTCGGTATCTTCACTAACAAACAGCGTGGCATTTGATGCGTTCGATCGGCGCTTCGAGCGGCCAGAAGCGACATCGACGGGTCAGCAGATGTTGTCCGCGTTTTTGCGTGATTTTCAGCGAAAAAACAAAAGAGCGGAAAGCGGACAAAAAGACGCAAAGCGATAAAATAACGCTCTCCGTCCGTGAATTTCGCAGTTTCGATGGCAAAAATACCATGCGGCGATTGTTTACGGATGGGGAAAGCGTCGTTGTTTCGAAGAGGAACAGTTGACCTGTTAATTAATCCGCTTAATTAACTTTCAACCGTAAATGGGTAATTAACATTTCCTCCCATTCTATGGCGCGCGGCGTTACCAAATCGATAAGCGCTCGGCGGTAGGTTGAGAACCGAAGACGAGGAATCTTGAGAGAGCAAAATGGGACGGGGTCGACGGAGATGGCGAAGCAATAAAGAAATAAATAGCCGAGTATCGAGGGACGCACGTGCTTTAATGTATCGACGTCTGTCGAGGATCGAGCACTACAGCAATAAACAAGGGAAGAAAATTAAAGGAAATAAAAGAGCGCGGCGAAGAGTTCGCCATTATTAAGCCCATTCCTTCACGATCCGATTGCAATTTGTTTTAATGGCGGTCACTCGAAATTAAAAAAGGAAAAAGTGGATGGGAACAAGAAGAGACGTTGGCAAAAGGGTCGCAAGTTTCCGCACGAACGGTTCACGAAGATGAAAAGAACGTGTTCGGGATCGATAGAATTTATTTTGAGCGGAAAGCCCATCATCGACCAACGAGCAACAGGCTTTCAACAATAACAATCCCGCATTCTTCGTAATCCTCGCCGAATTAACATCTAGCCAGTCTCAAGTGGAACGGATTAAATGAAACATGCAAGGGAAATATGTAATTCGCGAAAAAAAAGGGATTAATTCAACGAGCCATTGCGTTGTATATCGAAATCCGATTGAGAAACAACAGCGATCTTACGATTCAATGCCGATTCCTTCGCGAGATTCGCACGAATAACGAAACGCACAGAGTTAGCATAGCGTCTGTTTTTAACAACGGCGAAATTCAGCTATTGCAATTTATTTGCACTTGGCTTTCAAGCGATTGTTAATAGTCGCCTCCATCGACAGACAGCGTACTTGCAAAGCATCCGCAAGGAAAACAAAGCACTGAGCATTTAATAATAACATTTTTTTTGCACGAGAAGAACAATCGCAAAATTAAACGCGGAATGTGGCGTCGGATGAACCGATCGCAAACGGAGTCACTAGCGAGTTTGTAATCCGCCACATTTGTCACAAATTCGATTAGATTCGGCAAACAAAAAAGAGCAATTTTGCGACGGGAGAGCAATAATCGAGCAAAAAAAATCACCGAAGCCTGTCAGCTTCCAAAACAAATGCCACAACTTTTCTCTTTACGTTTCGTTCCGGGATCCGGCTTCAATTTCTCGCACGCTCCGGCTCCGGACTCTATACTTATCGACTGGTATCTCTCGACAAAGAGAGAGAGCGAGAGCGAGAGAGAGAGAGAGACGCTCCGGAATAATTCCGGGCAACTCGCACACACAAACACACGCGGAGCTACACGAACCATGAAACAGTTGATCAAAGCAGACGTTTCTACTCCCACACACATACGCCTCTCTCTCCCTTTCTCTCTCGCTCTCTCCTTCTCTCTCTCTCTCTTAGTCACTTTACCACTCTTTCTCTTTTTGTGTGGAGGACACGGAGAAAGATGGCAAATGGATCGAGTTGAAGCGCATCGTCTCGCAGATGCCGTTGGAGGCGCGCGGTTTTGGTGGAGGCGCCGGAACACGACCGTTTCGAAATTCGAAACGAAAAACGAACGAACTCGTCCTGTGTGCGATTTGAGCCAATCACTTACGATTAATTCGAGCATTTAATCGGATCCTTCAAATTACTCCGCATTAAACGATTCAATTTCAAAGCGTCGAACGGACGGTTCGGAAATGAAAAGGGCCGCGGGCGGTCGTCGAGCGATCGCCACAAATCGCATCAATTTATCTCGACCCTCTCTCTCTCTCTCTCTCTCTCTTTCGCTCGCAACCACAACATCCCTTTCGCCTACGGGATCGTGCCATCCCGAGCGAAGGGGTGCACGGCCGAAGCGCCGACAGAGAGGAGGATTCTTATGAATGGACCTGGTCTACGCGGTGACGATGACGATTCGCACACGGTTAGATCACATGCGCGCCATTATTTGCAACATGTCGCCAACGGTTACCGTGTATCGATCTGTCAGGCGAATTGTTCGCGAAACAAAGTAGAAAATAGTAGACGACGAAGAGCGATACCGGAGGAACGAAACGGGCAGAGCGTTGCGACGAATCGAAATCACGATTAAATATCAGGCACTGATTTGTTTCCCATTTTTGGCGATCAATTAGGTCTATTCTTTGTTTTCCAACAGTTGGCCAACTTGTAGATTCATAAATCTCTGCTTGTTATGAAGTTGTTGCAAAACTGGATGCTACCAACGTATAGATTCGTAAATCTTTGTTAATATTGAAGTTGCTGCAAAACTGGATGCTGCCAACTTATAGATTCGTAAATCTTTGTTAATAATGAAGTTGCTGCAAAACTGGATGCTGCCAACGTATAGATTCGTAAATCTTTGTTAATAATGAAGTTGCTGCAAAACTGGATGCTGCAAACTTATAGATTCGTAAATCTTTGTTAATAATGAAGTTGCTGCAAAACTGGATGCCGCCAACGTATAGACTCATAAATCTTTGTTTGTAATGAAGTTGTTGCAAAACTGGATGCTGCCAACGTATAGACTCATAAATCTTTGTTAATAATGAAGTTGCAGCAAAACTGGATGCTGCCAACGTATAGATAGATTCGTAAATCTTTGTTTGTAATGTAGTTGTTGCCAAACTGGATGCTGCCAACTTATAAATTCATAAATCTCTGTTTGTAATGAAGTTGTTACCAAACGGCTGCCAACTGTATGGAAACTGTCATTGCGACGAAATTGGGCAATCGATCGTTGGCAAACGTGCAAACGGAAATTTACCTGTTTGACATTCGAGGAGACCTTCTCCTGATGCTTCTTGGCGGCGTTCTGTATGTCGTCGACGTTGATGCTGGAGTACTTGACCTTCTGCTTCGTAGAGTTGCGCCCCCTCTTGCCGTTATTGTTTGTCTTCATGGTGGTGGTGGTCGTGGTGGCGGTGGCGGTCGTGTGCGTGGCGATCTCCGCCACGGCCGTCACCGCGGCAACGTTGTTGATCTCCTGGTGATAGCAATGATTGCTATTCGACTTCAGCGAGTCGGTGTCGGTGTGATCGATGTACAAGAGACTCTCGGCGCTCCGCATCATGTTCTGCAGGCTGCGCGTCTTGTTCTTCTCGTCGGTGCTGCCGCGACGAACGATCAGATTGTTGGCGGCGAGCGAGGAGCGTTGCTGCGTTTGCTGATCGCGATCGCGATGGAGATTATTGTAAAGATGATTGTTATAATGATGATGGTGGTGGTGTTGTTGTTGATGGCGATTGTTGTTGTTGTTGTTGTTGATATTGTTGCGTGGATAAAACGTCGAATTCACGTAAACGTTATTAATGAGCGTATCGCTGTTGCTGATCTTGCGATACTTATCGCTAATGCGTCCATTACGTACACGTAACTTTTGCACGCCGCTCGTCACCAACAGTGCGGCCGTCGACGCCGTTTTGCCGGCGTCGCCGTGCAAACGCGCGAAGCCGTCGGTCGCGTTCGCGTCGTCCTCCACGCGATTGATCAGGTTCCGGATGATCTTCAGGTCCTCGAATTTCACGTCGATTTGCTGCTGTTGCTGCTGCGGTTGCTGCGGCTGCTGTTGGCCGCCGATCGAATCCATTTTGTCCCCTTTCATTACCATCGCTCGCTCATTATCCTAATTGGCGCCGATTACGTTAATTCGATCCCCCGAACAAACAGGTGGCAGGTAGTTTAATTGGCAATTGGCCAACCACCTTTGAAACTTTATCTATTCGTTTGTTGTTGTTATTGTTGTTTTGGTCGATTGGAACGGATTGATCATAAGATTGTTCGTTACGTATTGCTATTGCTATATTGGTAAGCGAAATTTTGAGCAAATCACTTGCGAAACGTATTGCTTAAGTCTGCGAGACGACCTGCGTCGCTGCGATCGTCGTTTATTGTAATTATTATCGAAGAAGTGGTGTCGTGGCGTTCTCAAGGTTAAAATATGCAAAATTATCGTGCATTATTCTTCCTCCACTTTAATCTATTTAATATTATAATTATTTTGTTGTACGCAATGCAGAAAAATCAATGAGGAGTCTTTCCCCGTTGCTTTCCTCCTCTCACCACTTGCCTCCTTTGCGATTTTTTCCTTTCTTTCTCCGGCAGCAACAGAACCTCAATCGATGCCCAATCTCGAACGTTTTACAACGAAAATAAAATAATTGCGAAATCCTCCCAAATATTCGCTACGTTTCGTCGCACGATAGAGGACGCAGAGAGAGGAAGACGTCGAAGAAGAGAACGAAGGAGGAAGAGGAGGAGGAGGAACGTTCTCTAGCTCCCATTTCCGGTGCCATCATCTTCAGCGACCATCTTCCAACGTCACCGTCAACTCCTCGGCGTGCATCGTCACTTTAACAAACGTCACTTGTCACATACCCCGACCGCGAATCGAATCCGTCGACAGGCGATTTTTTCGCAACGTTCAGTCGACGTTTCCGGCGCGCGAGACGAGTGCGAACAACGTCGATCGTTTCGCCACATTCGCACGTGCACTGTTCCCTTCTCGCGGCTCCGGTCCCACGCTCGCGCTCATTTGTTACTCTTTTCGCGCGGCCTTGAGCGGAAGGACACCGTCGCGATTTATGTTAAATGCGAAAAAAAAAGAGAACGGAAAAAAGGTTCGTGTAAAATGAGTTATTAACACGAACGACACAGTTTCTCGCTTGAATCGTTATTAATTCCACCCCCGTGTTGATTAAAATTTCAATTAAATGCGTTACGTAGACAGACGTCGATTCGGCTCGTTGTCGTTGGCGTAAGAGGCGAGAGGAGCCAATGTTGGCGAACGATCGGGTGGCAGCGAAGAAAATGGCATGGAAAAGCAGGAGGAGGAGGAGGAGGCGGCGGAGGATTCGACGCCGGTTTATCAGCGTGCGTCCTTGACCGGATCCGGTGATAGTAATAGTGCGCCCCCGCCCGCACAATCATTGCCAAAAATATTAATATGACAAAGAGGCAGAGAGAGAGAGAGAGAGAGAGAGAGAGAGAGTTTAATTGGAAGATTGGTCGATCGAAAAAATTGGCAATCGTTACGATTTAATTAGCGAATCGTCGCTGAGAGAAATTACAAAAGCGGAAAACTGTCGCCGATTTGTACGCGGAAATTGTTCAACTTTCGCGCTTTCCGGTGGCGAAACTTCGTTGTTTCAATAAAATCAGTTTTTAATTTCAAACGACGACGTAATCGTACGGTACGATCTTTCCGCATTGCAAAAAAAGCAAATCCAACAATCAAGCAGATTATCGGTCACGCAATTCGTTTGCGAAATATTGCCAAGTCCAATGTACGGGGGGTGTATCGCCCTCGTCCTTCCTGTGAGAGCTATTGCGACACCGCCCCGTATAAAATTAAATAAATGACAACCGTTTCGCCTTATTGGTTAGCATATTATTTTAATTAAGTTCGCAGAAAGTTTCGCCACTTGAAACGGGCGTTAGAGGAATTCGTCGTTGCTTATGTGGAGCGAATGGCGAAAATAAAAACGAAAAAACGGCATGCACGAGGCAATAACAATTTCTTTTTGCCGTTCCCAATAAATTAGTCACGCAATTTATTTGTTTATTTGCCCATTTCATTCCCGTTATAATTCGAGCGAAATGTAGTTCAATGCGAAAGGCGAATTTCATTTTCTGGGGAATCGATCGAAGGAGCAACGAAGGAATTTTGCAAAAGGCAAGCCCCCGGCGCATCCACCATTTTTACCGAGTAAGGAATTCGCTTTGTACATCGACTTGCGTTATAATTAATCATTGTTGTTTTTTTTTGCGAATTGTATGCTACAAAAATTAATAATTCGTCCGCCCCATTCGAAATGCGTTCTTCATATCGAGCAATAATTAATCTCGTAAATTGCCATTTTTTATTGCTATTGCAAATTTCGTTATTATTCCTAGAAAATGTCACCATGACTCGTATCGTTGAATAATTTGCTTTTGTCATTAAACAAATTTGCGCATTGTTGTACGAAACTTTCATGTTGATGCAACAATCTGCGTGTAATTGGATTTTAATTTAGTTGCTGGTGAATAATTCATGAATCAAAGCACAGATTTTGCTGTTTGCTAAAACGTTGGCAACTCGTTTCTACTGATAACGAAAAATTCAAATTCTCCGATACAAACTTAAATGAAATCAACTACAATCGACCTACAAACTACTGCTAATTTGCTATGAGGAAATTGGCAAGGAAGTGGACACAAACGAACAACTAACGGCAATCTAACGGTGAAGAACGCAATTGGACTTACTTTACTGAACTGCTGCGTTGGTGAAAGATAGACAAAACACGAAATTAAGCATTAGTAAAACAAGTTCCAGAAATACGATTTGCCACTAACTAGCTAAACAATTTTGCACAGCACGATGATTGTACGATCGCCATTCTAACATTTAATCTTAACATCAAAGTTCGTATCATGAAAATCATCGTAAGCGTCAAGTGTCTTCGTCGGTTTCGACGGACGACCCTCTTCGATTCAAAATAACAAAGCGATAATGGACGTTCGATGATTATCGTTCGATGGGGATTAAAATTAAACCGAGGTCGTTTTCGATGGCGTAATTAAATAATTGCGACTCACCTGTGCAACTTTCTCTCCCATTTTTGGCGTGTGTATGCCGCTTTGGAAATACTTGGCCGATCCATTATCCTGGAGGGAAAACTAGAAAAAATTACGTTGTACAAACTACGAATGGCAAACTAATTAGTCACCGCTCATCATCAACGATTCGCACATTTAGTGGACGGATAAAAACGCAAACGAAAACAATCTTCTTGCGGCGAACAAGAAGTTCAAGTTATCGACAACAAACATTTCGTGCCCGTTACAAGTGAAACAATTTCGCTACGGTCGACTTGTAAATCGACGAGTGCGTTTGAATTGCGATTCGTGGAGTTGAATCGCGTTTTCTGCGAACCTCCTCTACGACTCGAAGATTGTTTTCGTCACTGCCAGGCGACGATCGTCGCGTCGATTCGCGACGATCGCTCGATATCGATACCTTTTGCTTAATCGAATCCGTCGGATTGCTGAGACTCGGACTCTTGCGGTCGTGCGAATGCGCGGTCTTGTACCGCTGAAGATCGCTCTCCGACGAGACGTTCGGGAATTGCTTGATCAGTTGCGGCTTATTGGCTAAAAAGGAAAACGGAAAATTAATTACCAACTGCACAACATTAACGTCATCGTTAATTGATTGGGCGAGTAAAACTTGTCGCGATTGGTGTTAAGTCATTTTTATGCCGATTACTTCTTGCACTTTTGGCAAATCGTCTAGGCAATTCAGTGGGCGTCGCCGCCGTCGGCGTCGACGGATCCGCGCGTTTAACAAATCGATGTTAACCGTAACAAACAATAAAGAGAAAAAGACGGCGACGGCGGCGCCATTACGTAATCGAGGACGTCATCGGCATCGTGTGGCTAATGCCCTATCGAACGCGGCTTTTGTTTGTCTTTGCCTTCGTCCTCTTTTCTCTGCACGACTCCTGCCCCACGTAGACTGTTGCTCTTTTGCAAAGCGACTTCGCAAGAAACGGCTCGCCGCAATTCGACAAGTTTCCTCGACGGTTCGCCTGCGCGCGTGTTCCCCGGACTTACACAGGCTAACCGTTGGGAATCCGGTGCGAAAGCACTGCCGTCTGGCGATGGCGTCCAAACTGGTGGCGTGCGCCACCTTGTTCGGCGCGTATTGCCTAAAATAAAAATGCGATTGAACAGAAAACGAATCGCAATCGATGGTCCTAATAATAAATTCTCTCTCGCCTTTCCAACGGACCTGCTCGCAATCGGCGGCTTATTCGACCGTTCGACGCTCTCGCCGCGCTCGAAGGACGCCTGATGGCTGGCCGGCGCGCTGTGGGATATGGTGAGGGCGGCGTAATCGCGATACGGCGCCGGTATCGTGTTGAGGGCGACGTGATGGCCGACGGCCGACGGCGTGTCCGTCTTCGAGACCCACGTCTGCTCCAAGATCGGCGTCGGCGAGTTCGACGTGAGCGGGCTGCAATTTGTTCCGGTTATTGTTCTGTCGAGTTCGCGACGATCGACGAAAAGAGCTCGTACCATTGTTCCAACGTGTCCGCTTCCTCCTCGGCCGCCGTCACGTCACTGGGCGGCGTCAGGTAACCGACCGAGCGAAGACCGCGTCCGCGTAGGTTCGAGCCCAGTCTCAGGCTTTGCCTGAACGAGGCGCGTGCACGATCGACTGCAATAATCGACAGAGAGAAAATTGTATCGATCGTTTTGGTTATTAATCGATTTGCTTGACTTGCATTTGCTTAGTCTCGTCTTGCCAACGGGACTGTTCTCGAGCGATGCGGACGGAGCCGTTGTTAAGTCTTCGAAATTGATGATGATCAAACTGATGTCGTCCACCTCGCTCCGTATCGGCGCTATCACCTCCGAGCATAGGAACTTTGAACCTGGAACGCAAAAAAACGGCAAAGAGTTAGTAAGCTCGTTATTCCACAATACGTCGATGATTGTTTTTTTTTGTGTACAAAAGTTACGGACGTTTATCGAACATTACAATTGGTACCACCGCGAATCAATCCTACCCGCTAAATGTCATCTTGACAAATTGATATAAATCGTGCGTCGTTTATACGTCGGCGTCGCCAAAGGAACATTCGTTTAAACGTTGATAACTAACATGTGTCGATTGGTGGCACTGACGTTTAAACAGCACAACGTGACATTTGGCGGCAAACGTATGCGATTCAAAACCGGTTTAAACGTCATTGCGGCCAAAGTAATATTTATAATCATCAATGATCATCTCGATACTATGCTACAAAACGATTCCCAAACTCGTCCCGTTTCTCCTCCCGCAATCCATCGCGTCAATTAATTGCGACCGTTTCCGCAACTCCGCTCTCACGAATGCCGGAAGACGCATCGTTAACAGGAAGTGCCGCAGTCTGTTGACATCATTAATGCTCTACATGTCGGCTGTTGTGTTTGATGATGAATAAAAGTAAGCGAAAGAGTAAGAAGGGAAAAACAACAAAGCTAAAGTAATGCGGTAAACTGCGGCTGTAATTGATCTCGACGACCGCACAGAAAACCAGAGAATGTCAACGACTGATCGATAACGTATAATGTCCGTTCGGTTTTCCTTTCGACGCGGCATTTCTTGCCCCCCCGCGCGTTCGAGGAATGGTGACATACACATCGATGGTGAACATTTCGTTGGCATTGTGAAGGCCCCGACGTCAATTAGCTTGCGCTTGTACAGGAACAAAAAAAAATAATATAATTGGGAAGTTGTTTTAATCAAACGTTAAAATTCGATCATGTTTCACGAGGAACGCGATGAGAATTATCGCAGTCCGCAATCAAAAAGTTAAAAGAGAACGCGAGAGAGAGAGAGAGACGAATAAAAGTAATAATTTTGGAAAAATACTGCAACGTAATTAATTTAATTTAACACATTTACATACACACGTGTAAAACAAGGCAGCCAACCTTGTTACGTGACAATTTTCTTTTGCTGCTCTCTCTCTCTCTCTCGCTCTCTCCCTTTGGCCACTCCGCCCCATCCGAGCAACGGCATCTCAAATGCGGCAAACTTTTAATCAGATCCACATACAAGCAATCACGTGTGTACGTCTTCGATGGGCGGCTTTTGTTGCAAAGTTAGTCCCAGAAGAAGAAGGAGAACGACGAAGAAAATCAAACAAACGAAATCGATCGGAATGGCGCAAAGCAAGTTATTTAAAGACAGTTAAAAGACATGCAATTGCACAAATGATGACGGGACCATCGTTCGTGGCGATTGGATTGTTTTAAAAATGAGGAATATCGTTCTTTGGCTGCTCAAATAAAAATGGATCTCGTTTAAAAAGGGATTCGCTTAAAAATTCGCACTAAACGAATTGATGAACAGCAGAAATTGTAAATTGAACGTTGCAGCTACCGTTCGCAATAATAAAATGCAAGTACGTTCACAGAATCGTGCTGATGATTATTTACGAAGCGAACGGACTAATAAATAGCAAAAAGGAAAAGACCAATAAAGATGGGCAATAAAAGTGACTCGTCTTGCAATAAACTTTCTTTGTTTTGTTTGGCAGCGGCTATAACTTTCAAAAAAAAAAAAAGGAAGACACACAAACAAACGATAAATAAACAGTGACAGACGTTTAGCTTCTTGTGCGAAACTATATGAACCGTTTGCGAGAGGCGAAAGACCGAAAAAAATAACGTTTGTCATAACAATCGATCGTCCGCTCAAAGATGCAATCTGCAGCTCGCTTTTTGCAACGATCTTGACACAATTTCGCGTCGATTTTAAAAATAATTCGCCAGGAGGACGCACGCCGCGCAAATTAATAGCAACAACAAGAAGCCGGCGTAAGGCAACAGCTCACCCTTGCAAGAACAAATCCAATTAGCAATCGACTGAGCACAGTTTAAACTTTGATTATCATTAATTAGAACGTGCTGATGTTTAAGATGAATGAATTTGCGAAACAATGGAATTGCCGGAAAAGAGGTGTGAAGGTAACGCGATAAACAAAGAGAGTTGCGAATTTTCTGCGTGAAGCAATTGCAAAATACTAAGTTGATGATGAAAAGTAGCGCGTTTAAGTGTACAGTTTGGTGGAGGGATCTTTAAAAATAAACACTCAAGCGGCGACGGTTCAAACGCCAAATTATTCGCTTAATTTCATCGCTGGTTACTCGCAAATTAGCGAGCGACCGTTGCGAAACGAGGAGAGAGATTCGCGCTGTTCATTTTTTTTTGCTCTTTTAATATGTTTGCGAAAAATTAGGTGATCGTCACTTTATTAGTTTGCAATTTGCGCGAACGACCGCGTTTCTTTCATTGTCTCGATAACTAGTTCATATGCCAAGAATTCGCATTTTCGGATGCATCTTTGTTTCGCGTTCAACCTCGTTTCACAATTAATCGCTTTTTTGCGAATTTTTAAAAATAATGGAATTCGGAAGCGCGGAAATCTTCCGCAAAAAATATTTACCTCCTCAAATTATTGCTCCTTGATTGATTAATTATGCCAATAAATATTAGAGATCGATTAATTAGTGTTCAAATGTGAGTTTACGTTGAGATTCATTCGTTTCTTGAGATTTTTTTTGCGCAAATTGGAATAAACTGATTTTGGAACTCCGATTGGCAAATAAAACTAATTTTGTGTCGCTTGTTTCGCGAATTCGGTCTCTTCGACGTGAGCTTACTAATTCGTGATGCGAAACGCAATTTCTAATCTCCTTCGCATTTGGTTTTCGCGTTTCCTAATTACCACCACCCCCTCGATAATATAATGATTATAATTAAAAGTAACATTATTGGAGAGTTAATTCGTACAGATCACGCGATCGGTATTTATCTAATATTATTTAATTTATACGGACTTTGTTGCCTTCAACGTAATTAGCGGCGGCGGCCAACTTTTTCCGTCTTTCACCCGCTCCCGATTGGAATAAATTAAGACACGTTCGAACGGCATTCGAGGATCCCAAGACGGTTCGCGAAGGAATAAGTGAATCGAAACACGCAAACATTATGCCAATTCGCATTTTGAATTTCATTTTTTCCGTTGACGTGGAAATTATTCGCATTTGCGAACTCTCCAAACAAAAACCAAAGTTTGTTAATTCGAGTCCGAACATTCCGTTCGCAATCGAGATGATCGCGCTCGATAGCAAATCAACGATTTGTACGTTACAAAAGTTTATGTAAACGACTTTTTAATCGTGTCCTTTCGCTGATCGTCAATTACGTACTTTGAATTGCTTTTGCGCTATAATTGCAACAAACAAAATTGCACAAAATATGTACGCAACAAATGTAACTTTAACGAAATATGTCTGGTGCTACAGTGCGATCAAGAAGTGAACGATTTGGAGTTGGAGCTGTAAATTCAATCGGTCAATTCCGCAATTGGTTAATCAATAATTTGACGTTTGAGTTTTTGATCGCGCCACAGTTTTCGAGTTATCCTTCGGGCACTTTTGGGACGGTTGGCGTATAAATCCGAATCCGAGGTCGCACTTCGCTCCATTTCCATTCGAATATATCGAATATAATACCGATATAATCCGCTGGCAGCAAATTCAATTATCGAGTAACGTTGATTTGTTATGCAGATTAGGTCGCATTTCTTCGCAAAACAATCCCACTTTCTTTTATTGGTTACGTAATAGTAAGTAGCGGTGAGAATGGACACGCAGCGGTCGGGGGAAGCCCTAATACATTTCTTTCGACTGTTCTCATCCATTTCTTTCGTTGCCCTATTCCTTACCGACTTCTTCGCCCGCGCGCGGGATTAGCAATTGGCGTTCGAAGGATAATCAATCCAAATGCGATTTGAAGCGATTGTCAACGATTGCCGAGCGAAAAAACAATCACGATTAACATCAATTGATATTTTACCAGCAGCAAATTCGTCTTCTCGCTCCAATGCGAACGCGGGGCCGTTTTGCAATAACAAAAGACACAACAATCCAAAGAAGAGAGAACACGACAAACGAACAACCAGCACCCGAATGAAATTAGACGCGTCCCGTGCGAAACGTGGGCCGAGATTAATTTGAATAACGTATTGGAGTTTTTCGCGCGGTCAATAAAATAGCACACATAACGGCAAATAACAACAAAAACAAGAGAGAAGGGCCGGCATCTAGAAGAAGTAATGGGTTCGCAGTGTTAGTAGGTAGAGTGTACTGGTGGCCCATTATTTTAACGGCTTTTTCGCCCTCCTCTTCCATCGTCCGCCGTTTCGCGTACGCGGTGGCAGAGGACCAAGGGAAAGGAAGAGTCGGGCAAAAATCGATAAATGACCGAGTTATTTGCCTATTAATAGGCGTTTGCCGTCTCGTTTTCTCCCTTTCGTGGTCGGCCAAAGGGAATTTCGTTCGCTTCGCAAATTGAAGAAAAAAACGTCTTCGAGGGACGCCGACGAACGGCCACGACGTTCGATCGACGACGTGTGATAACTTTGCAATCGAGCTTTTGAAACATCTGCGACAACGTGAAAACGAACGATCGCTCGTTGCTCGTCGTTGGTTGTTAAGTATTCCCGCAAATATTATGTTGGCAGCACTGATGGTTGACGTTTGCCCCCGCCAAATGTCATTCTTGACTTTTGTTCAAGACGTCAGCGTTACCAATGTAATATTTAAGGAGCGCCGGTAACTATGCAGCGAAATCGCAACCGTTTGTTGACACTGTACTAATCTGGTAACACTGATGCTTCAATGTCACTTTTGACAGTTATCAATCAACAATAAACTGTTTACAGTGTTAGCAAAGTAATATTGTGGGAAACGTTTATCAGTAATATAAGAAAAAAACGACCTCGAATCGCACCAAGGCCCCTTAAGATATGCACCGTCGTAAATTGCAATCGCCGCAATCGATTCCGGCGTTTTCCCTACGGTTGGCACGCGTGCACATATCGATCATTCGCCGAAACAAAAGCATACAAACGTAACACGCAACGATAGAAAGCCGCGATAAAGCGATGCGAACAATCTAGAGAAATTTGGTGGATGCGCCGGTCTCGTCGCGATTAAACTCCGATTAAACTCGAGCGACTCACCGTCTTTCCTGTAGTACAGCAGTTCGGCGTGTTTCTCGAGGCCGTCGTTGAGCGCGTCCCTCAGGCCGGCGACGCTCTGTTGCGACGTCAACGGGCCGCAGAGGAATTCGCACGAGGCGGGCCGCTGCATCACTTCCGCCCGCGAGTACCCGGTGAGGCGGCAGAAGCCGTCCGAACAGTAGATGATGTGACATTGTCCCTCGCGGGTGTTCGCTACCAAAAATGAACGATCTGAAAGTGGGAAGTTGGGGAACGATTAGAATTTCAAAAAAAAAAAAAATAAATAAAAATTGAGTTGAAAAAAGTAGCGGTCGTCGTAACGAAAGATTTTGCATTTTGATGGGCCAAATTTGGCAAATTTTCCGCCCCCCCTCCATTAAGAATTCAGTTCGGTTCGCGCCTCGCAATTTTATCGAGGCCCCCTTGATTTCCCCAACGTTCTTTCCCTCCGCTCGTTCGCGTTTATTGTTGTTACTTTCCGCCGCGATAACATGCAGATTGAAATTGTTTATTTATAGGCGGGTAGCATCGAAAGGGCACTGCGACGCAAGAAGCCAACAACAACCACGTGCACGAGCGGAGCAACGGACAATAGCGAAGGAAAGCAATTAAATCGCGCGCTAATTGGATCGTGTTGCCCGAATACGAACAAACAATTGACAATTTTTTTTTCGCTATAATTTTCCCGCATAAATAATTGACGTTCTTTTTTAATATTCAAATGACAGAAGGTCCTTTTGTTGCACGTGCCATCGGGTCGCCTACTTATTAAAACCTCGTTTATATTCATGGCTCGACGTTATGGTAATACACTAATGCCAACACGATGAAAAGAAAAACCGTTTCCGCTGTTTTTCCCCTCTTTTTGCGATTTGGTTGCTGTAATCCCGCCGTCCGAGGGCCGCTGCTGGGCGACGAGCAGAACGACACATTTAGCGGAAATAACAGATGAAAAGAGGCATAAAATAGATGGAACGGAGGCAAGACATTGGTGCCAACTTGCGCTTATGACGTGTGACATTTCAATTATCGCCGCTTCTTGCAGCAGCCCACGCTGTCGCGATTATCATCTCTTGACGTTTATCGTTAAAATGGGTAAAGACCGACATGAAATGCGTTTCGCGGCAAATCATCGAGGATTTCCTACCGTCGTCCGTGGACTTTGTCGCACTTCGCGATTGATGTCGACGTTAATCAATTGCGAGTTGGTGTAAACCCGACTCTCGGGTTTATAACTTGCGTGGGTCAAATGGAGAAACAATTGATTAACGAACGGTAGGACGGTCGCGTTTACACGGCCGAACGTTCGACGTTTCCATCTCTCCTCGCCACTTTTGTTTTAATTCCTTTCCTTCTGGTTCCTGCGGTCGGTCTCCTATCAGATTTTATTCGCCGGTGCACGAAACGTACGACCTTAATTCGTTAAATTGAGGGCGTAGGGACGGGGGGCGGGCGGCCAAGCGGCAGTGGGTAGGTCGGTCTCTAGCCCAAAGACGATCAATCTGACGATACTAAAAGGGCAAAAGCGAGGGGAAACGGAAACGGAGAAGTTAATGGGACGCGAAGGAGATTGTTTTGAAACTTTCTAATCCAGAAGAACAATGTTAATTATTAATTGTACGTGCGCAAAAACGCGCATTTTTCCGAATCATCGTCCCATTGAATTGCCGATATCGATTCGCTTATGACGCGGCAACAATCGAGAATCCGTCATTTTCGTGGTAACGATCGCCGTATGAAATTGCTTCGGTGCGGCAGAGAAACCGATAAACCGTTTGACACGAATCCGACCGCATCGATCGATCATATTTCGGACTTGCTACTACTTTCCTCTTCGTTCGTACTTGTTCCCATTCGCTAATTTGCATTGCTAATCAACCATTTGGTTGGTCGATACGAGCAAGAGAGAGATAGAGAGAGAGAGAGACGAAGGAGAAGAGCGAGAGAACCGAATAATATTTGTATAATTATTATAACGTACAGGACTCTTATTCTTATTGGTTTCTTCGCCTATTTAGCAGGCGAAACTCTGTTGGACGTCTTGCCCCGTACATTTCGTACATAGGCGGTCTTTTAATCGCGATCGAGTGCCAAAAAGCAAAACTTTCAATTGTTACGAATCTAGGTCTACGATCGATTAAAACGAAAACAACTGTAATTAATTTCGAATTAAAATTAATCGATTCAATGCCGAGATTCGCATTCTTCGTCTGCCTGCCTATAAAATTGCGTTCTGTTGCCGATTCAAAGTGCGACGGTTTCGCACTAGCAATCGTTTATCCATTGTCACTTTGGTAGCCCCAAAGTTGTAATTATTTCGCCACGTGTTTGTCGTAAACGTCAACGAAGCGATTCGAACAACGATCCCGCGATTAACGTGGATGCACGTCCCTGTCGAGGAATTTATTCGAACGTGGCCGGTGGCGAGACGATCGCTCGTCGTTTTTCTTTTTGCAGTTTGCGATTTTAATTAACGAACGTAAATGAAAAAGGGGAACCATTGAAAACGTATTTAAAAAGCGTACAATGTAACGACAATAATAATAATGGTTACGTTATTATTATTAACAGCAGCACTGCGGACGATCAATAAATTTCAAACTCTCTCTCTCTCTCTCTCGCTTTCTTTCCTTCCACCGCCAATTATAAAACAACAACAGGAATAATAATGATAATAATAATACGAGTGTGTGCGGGAAAACGTTCGCACTGCACTGGATAACGTTATCCTTTTGTTTGCTGGTGCACGGACCCGAGGAGTCCTTCGTCATCTCCTCCTCGACCAAAAAGACCGCGTTCGCGGATAATTAATTTTTAATCGTCTTCCCGTCCTCACCTATTTAAGCAGCACTCTCGCTAATTATTATTAATAGCGCCGTTTCGTTTTGCATTGTTACCGTTAATCGCGCCTATTATTAGATCGCCTCGAACGACGACGGCTCGAATTAATCGCACTCGATAAAATCGACGCGATCTCGCTCTCGTTTCCAATCGTTTGCATGTTAATCATTCGCTAATTTGTTTACTTTGGCAGTCGTCATTTATTATTAACTCGCACTTTGCGAACGTTATTTGCACTCGTTCATTTGGTTTGCGACAATTGGAGAGAGAGAGAGAGAGAGAAAGAAAGAGAAAATAGCACGAAACGTAAGAACAGTGGAGTAAATCCTAATATGGGGCGATCAAAAAAAAAAAAGGATTGTTGATGTCGTCAAAAGTCAAATTGACATACGTCAACGTCAAAATGCGCGCAAGTGTTTGACTGCTTTAAGTAGAACAATTGGCAAACGGATACCTTTTTCGATCGCACCGTATCAACCTCGATTCCTCGACTTTTAATTTGTTTGTTTGTTTATGCGACGGAACGTTTGTTTAAGTGAAGTGGCGAGAGACGTTTTCTTGGAGAATCCGTGCAATTTGTTCTTTGGCCCGGAGGTGTCAGTTTCAAATTGCGAGATGCAAATGGATGAAGCAGAAGAACGTTGAAGAGGCCTTCGCGAATGGATCGAATACGTAAATTTCTCTCCGCGAAAATAGTAATTTAGGAAGTCGAGCGAAATGTTTTCTATTTGGCAATTGGCCATCGTGGAAATATGTTAGAAAGTGGCGAAAAACTAATAGAAACTAATTCGATAAATAGTTTCCTAATTCTAAAGCGAGAGAAAAAAAAAGAAGCAATTGCGAATCGGCATTTCCTTCCGCTCGCGCATCTTAAGGTCACCTCCGTACATCATCATTTGCAAAATGCACTCGCATTTGTTTATTAATATCCTGCGTTCTTGTCCCTTTTTTTCGATTCATGCAACTGCGCCGCTGCTGCAAATAGCGATAATTAATGGGAGACGTCGGCGAAAGTTTGCGCGAAAAGACAAACGAATCGGCTCTCGGCATAAACAATTTCGGCTCGACGGCAATAAACAAATCGATTTTCGTCGCTAGTCGAAGAGCGCAAAAAATGAACGAACGAAATATTAACTTGTTCGCAATCGATTATGCAACAATCCGCTGTCAAAAACGCGTGCGAACGGATTCCGTATGGCCTCCGCTGATCGACGTGCCGTTCGGAATTATTTATTTATTTTTCCTTTTCGCAAAATGACAAACCGAAAAGGTATCTGGACGGCGTCCAATAAAAAAAAACGCGATAATAATGATGTAATCGCAATTTCGCAAACATTCTCGCGTCTCCTCTCGACGTCGCTTGTGGTTTAAGCGACATTTTGCAACAACAACAACAACAAAAGCGCGAGCGACGGCAGTCTTCCGTTTCCTCGAACGAAACGTAAACAACAGCCGCTTCGTCAGATAAACATTTGACGTCGAACGGTTGGTAACTTAATCGAACGTGAAATTATCAATGCACGAGCGACGCATCTGTTGCTAATCTAATTATAGGAATTCAAATCGTATGCATCTGTCACTCACTGTCAGTGTCAAACTTCCTGATGATTGTCTCTATCAATGTCGTCCTGGGTGCCACCAATCCTCTGCGTACTGGCATAATATAGGATCGACGAAGGAGCAGCT
Organism: Hololepta plana; assembly: GCA_963695495.1. Taxonomy (NCBI): domain Eukaryota; kingdom Metazoa; phylum Arthropoda; class Insecta; order Coleoptera; family Histeridae; genus Hololepta; species Hololepta plana. The sequence continues at coordinate 1,889,814 of OY968841.1, read as the reverse complement.
CAGCCGGAATATCTGATCGGAATCGGTGCGGTCGTCGTTTCGATTGCTCCTCGAATCCTCCTCTTCGTCGCCGTCACATCAATGAGTGCCAATGATGATGCGGACGATATCGTTGTGGTCTTAATGAATAATCGATCGAATGCGAATGCGAGACGGAACGGCGTTTTCATAATTATTCGCGGATCCGTTCGACAAACGACCCGGTGCAGTTTCGTCGATCGCAAACTCGAAACGCGCTATATCACACTTTGCGATTCAAGACGTGGCGCCAAATACTGAACGATCGCGCACTAAATCGAACGTTTTAGCGTGCTGTATCACTGCGATTTAACATCATTTTCAATGATCAACTTTAAAACTAACTTACGCACTAAATCGTTTTACGAGTTACGTTAAGCCGTACTTATGGTTATTATATCAAAAGAGAGGGAAGAGTGCGAAAAGGATCGATCCTCCTCCTGCACACACCGTCCCTGGATGGAATTCGAATGATTTCAACTGTTGCTCGCTCTCGCCGCCGGCCGCTCGCTGCAGCGTCGATTTCTTGTTCTTTGTCGCGCGTTCTTTTTCTTCGACAGAGATTCTATTTATTTGTTACAATAACGCGTGTGTATAAGTGACTGTATAGATGCGTGTGTGAGTAAATCGTGTGTATATGCGTGTGTGTGTGTGTGTGTATATATAGAACGCGAGAAGAGAAAATAAATCAATGATTTTCCGGCGTGCGAATTTGTTTATGCAATTAAATGAACGCGAACACCGGAAGGCAGAGTCGGTGATGTTGGCGATGATGTCGTTGATTGTTCTTCGACTTGTTCGCTGCGCCCGTCTTCTTCTTCTTCTTCGTGCGTAAGAGTTTAATGTAAAATGCGTTGTAGAAATGAATAAATCAATTTAAGGCAATATAAGGCAAACATCAGCTGGTTCGTCTGGCGTTTATGTTAACCACTCTTCTTGCGGCTAGCTTCTTCGCTTCTAGCCAATCCCGACCGTTCTTTTATTCGTCCTGTCGTCGCTGCTGCTATCGTTGTTCGATGTCGCTCTTCGTGTTGTGTTTATTGTTAATAATGAGGTCGATTTGGTGTCGGCGTACCTTTTGTACCTTTCTTTTTTTGCTACTCTGTGATTTGTTCAACGCAATCGGCGATTATCGCTAAAAAGAGAAGCAGTCAACGTTACATTTGCGATAATGTCGTCCGCGTGCAATAAAAAGGGCAATGGAATTGATGAAACAACTCACGACGATTCCCGATTAAATCACGTTCGACGTGTCGCTTGCGGTCGATCCATTGCCATTTACTTTCGCACTTGTTCCTTCTTTGCTAATCACCGGTTCGCCAATCAACTTTTAACAACGCTCGTTGTTAATTAAATTCCATTCCATCTACGCTCGTTTATACTTCCCTGTCGTCGTCGATAATATCACGAATAATAATATACTTGGTTTTTTTGCGAAAAAAAAAACAATTATCACAGACTCGAAATTAACACAGTCGAAGAAACAAATTAAATTAATCCCTAACTACATAACGTTCCCCCTTCGTGTCATCATCGTCGCTCCATCTTAACTGGCTCGATTCTTCGTCTGTTTCACCGCAGCCCGTTGGACTTCTTCTACGCAGATTAAACTTTCGTAATGTTTTACAAAATAAATAAGAAAATGTAATCAAATGCATAAGGCCGTTCCATAATAAATAGCCCCTACTGTTAATACGGTTAAAAATAATCTGTGCGAGAACGACGTCGGCGTTCTCAATATTTTCGTCGCACGCTACGTCATCATCGACGACGACGACGCCGTCAGTCGTTCACTTCAAATTCCCACCCCCGCTAACAGCGCGATCTGTTCGCGCGACATTAAACGACCGTTTGCGCGGCGATTATAAATTGAATTCAATCAAGAAGTACTTTCGTTGAACGTTTCAGTTTCCTCGCTTCCTCGTTAAGAAACATTTTCTTCGCCAAGGGTGGCCGCAATAACGATAAAAGTGTAGCTGAAAGGAATAATAAAATAAGTTCGTGGAAGTTGAGGTAAATGTTAATTACCAAAATGCATGTCTGGTGACAATTCTTTCTGTGGCCCTAACTACCCCTATTTCTACAAAAGCAATTTGTTGTTGTGTAATGCTAATTTAAAATAAATTACCGTTGCAATGCGTGTAATAATAAAAATTGATTTGCGACGAGCGCTGCAGGCAACCAACAATTGCCTTTAGAATTTTGAGGAAGTAATCATAATTGAAGTACGGATTTGGCTGAAAGGAAGCGATAAATTTGTTTGTTAAATTTGGCGATGGATTTAGTATTGTAACTTGCACAAACCAATCGGTTTGCGTGTGCAATAGACGTTTGCAAAAATATCTTTATTGTCCTCTCATCATCTCCTATCGCATCAATTATAATTTAATAACATAATGTCCTTAACTAAACAATATAAAAAACGACGCGAATCTACTCTTCCTACCATAAAACCTACTCGCTATTGAACCGAATTATTCGCATAGGATCGTTGAATAAGTAGTAAACGCATAGTAAAACTTAATCGCGAATTAACGTCTAGCGTAAGATCAAAAAGACGGCAATTCGGGGATTGTGAAATTGAAAGGGGACCGAATTGGATTCGAATTTTGATTACAATTTGTTAGGACGGAAGTCCTATTATTGTCGCCGTTGAATTAGCAAATCACATGTAAAAGAACGTGCAATAATAGATGTGGCAATAACAATTTGCACAACAAGTCGAAACGAATCGCGTGTCCACCCTTAATCTCTACCTACAATTAATTAGTAATCGCATTCATCCATCGTATCAAATTTGTACATCACAATTTCGCGCGATCGCTCGCACCTTCTCAAAACAAATTTACGTTGCTGATCGTTCTATTGCACAGTATCTGTTTCGCTTTGATAACGTTCGCATTCCGGTTCTCCCAGTGCAAATCCTTGCGGCTCGCACGTTTTTGCTGCGGTTGGCCCATCGAATCGCTATCGTCGCCGTTGCGCTTCTTCAGCTTCTCCGTCTGTGTGCGATCCATAAACACCAAAACGTTGAAATTGATTTGCGAGATGAGCAACAGGCAAGTGCAAAGGAACAAGAAACCGACGGACAAGAGCGCTCGCAGCGCGTTCAAGTAGTACAAGCACAGCGCCAATTGCAAGAATATGCCGAAGACGGCCGTGTAGACGGCCAATGCGAACAGCAACTGTTTGGTCGTCTTGTACAATAAGTAGATGGACTTGTGTTGGACCGTCGCGTAGATGAACTTCATCGTCGGCATCGGCATCGAACCGCGTAGTTTCAATAGTTTAACGACGAAAGCGTAGACGAACTGCTTGACGACGACGATGACGGGATCGACGGTCGATTGCAGCACGTGCTTGGAGTTTCGCAGGCAGCAGAGCACGATCGGCAGCAGGAGATAGTTCTTCGAGCAGATGAACGTGTTGAACCGTTTCAATCGCTCGATCGAGGACGTGCGCGTGAAGTGTTCGCGTTTCACCACCAGGTTCTTGCGTATCTCCTTCGCCGTTGGTCGCTGGCTCGGTACTTTCTTCGTGCCGTTATCCGGCGTCTCGGGCTTCGGTACGTGTCGCTCTTCGGATCGCGTTATCGTGTAGGACATCGTTCGTTAATTACCGGCCGACGATTTCTGCAACAAAACGAGAGAGAATTGTTAAAATGATTAGTGCTTCGGTTACGATTGCGTTCGGTTATTGCGGAAATTAAATCGTTGCGGATGCCAGCGTCGCTCGCGTTGTTAATGATTTCAATTGCTTTGTTCTAGAACGCGTTCCACACTAAACCAACAAACTGTTTCTAGCGCGCCACATTTGCAATTTAATTGCCGATCGTGCAGTAACAATAAAGTGCAAATCGACTTTTTGGTTGTGGAAATTATTGCTCAACGATTAATTAAAAACAACACAAATTACGAGCAGCATGCATTTACTAACGTCAGTCGGTTGGACAAAGAATCATTGTCGATTAGCGCGTCATCGTCGTCGTTAACAAACTGTTAATTGGTTTTCAAGTCTTAAGGAAAGCGGTTTACACAGTTTCTCAATTCGCAATTTTCCCAGTCTCGTGATAATTGCCAATCGGAAGAGAAGACGTACCTTGAATGTTAAATCGAATGAATTGCGTAAAAGAATCCCCCAGCAAACGACGATCACTTCGGCAACAAACTAATTAGATCCCGGGGATCTAACAAAAACAATAAAAATCACTTCCCGACGACAACAAACGACAAGTTGTTGTTGTTGTTGCTGCTGCTGCTGATGATGCGAGAGGAGACTCGAACCGATCTCGGTGCAAAACGCGAATGCAAACTGAATTTATAACACTGAAATAATATTATCGTGCGTTGTTTAATCGTACAAACGTCGACGATGACGATGGTGATGTGCGATCGAAAGAGGATTCAATTAAATCGAAGCCGCGCTCTGATAAGGGAAATCAACTCCTTCTATTTTAATTTTTTTTGGGTTTAATTAAATAATCCCCACTTTCCGTGCGATCTATAATGAATAATAAACGTGATAATTGTAATGATGTCTTTTGCTAATTACGAATCGCATTAATTTTCTCAACGCGCTCAATTCGGATTTCCCTAAAAGATGCGAAGATGACGGAAAAATCGAGGAAATTTTTAGGGACAGTCCCGTTAATCCGTGTTAATTGACGCCATCGTGTCGCAATTCTTCGACAATCTCTTTAGCCGCCGTTATTATTATTATATTTTGCACTTGACCCTCAAGACTACCAAAAAAAATTATTTTTTTTGTGTGGAGATTTTTGCGATAACCTTTGCGCGTGTGTTTTGCAGCAAATCTTTCTGTCCCTCGTTTGTTAATTGTTTTTTTTATGTGCGATTAATTAATAGCTTAATTAATTGTACTTGGACCGATGTTTAATTGAGCAATTAATTAACCGTAAATATGTTAGTGCGTACGAACTTTTTGGGCATGTATTTAACAAAATCGAATGGCGAAGGCAAACTTGTTCTTGTTTATGTCAATCCATTCGTTCCGGATTATATTTTTTCGTTTAGCAATTAAGCTGATTATTATTTCCATTTTGCCAATTTGACCTTTTGTATAATTTACGAGGCGCCCAGTTACTGGATAAGAATTCGTGTTGTTGGTTTGCTTATCAGTTTTCATTTCTATTTCCAAAGATTTCAATTTAATAACAAAGTTATTAATTGCCAAAGAATATCGTTTGATTCCCGAAGTAAATGCTGAAGAGTGCCGAGCAGGAATCGTGAATTTGATTGATTCTACCTTAACAACGACCGATTACACGCGGGTTTACCTAACTGCTAATCTTATCTGGTTAATTAAATAAAGAATCCTCTTTTTCTCTATTTTCGATCGTACAAGTGCTAAGCGTCGAGGTTTTGGAATCACGACGACATTGAATGACTGTGAGATATTATAAAGTTGCAAGTGATATAACACAATCGCAAACAGTTTATCAGCGCTTTCCTGCTAACGATAATTCTAACGTTATATAAGGAAGATGCAACACTTACTCGTCCATATTAGTGGCGTTAACAAACGATGAACCGCGAGTAAAAGAAACTTGGCTAAACGATGAAAACTGCAAATTGCTCCAATTCGAAACGTTACCATTACATATTTCGTCAATCGACTAAACTTATGTAGCGATTGAACCGCGTTTAAATCGAACTTAAATTTCGAGAGAAAAAAAAACCGTTAATAAACGTGCAAAAAATATCCAGTCTACCAATAAATTAACAAAATGACAACAAATACGCAATGGAATCAATTAAGCCACGCTTAAGGTTAATTAATCGCTAACAAATAGTTTTTTGGTTTTCGTTTTCGTCCACGAAGACAAGAAAAATCGAGTCCGTAATTAATTAATTAATAAAGAGCAAGGTTTCTGCCGAGAAAGAATTAAAAGCGGTCGTTTCCCTTTCAGTTCGGACTTGGTCAAAAGACGAAGTCAAAAGTCGATCAAACTCGAACACAAATATTATTTTAGTGAATGAACAATAGTCGTTGCAATAATCCACGCCAATCTCCATTGAACGTAGTTGCTCGACGCCATGAAGATCATAGTATTATTGCAATGTATATTGTTTATTTGCTAAAATAATTGTTGTCTTCTTTGTACTCGTTTCGAACAGTGCTATTTGTTCGGTTGGCAATTCGTTGAGCAGTTCGAGAGGCGGCTTTTTAAATACTGTATAATAGCCTTTATGGCCACCGCTCTAATTATAGGCTATTTTGATCGCGCCGTGAGGTTTGTATACGTTAAAAACAGGAAAAGCGCTCTTTTTCTTTCTCCTCCGCTCTTATTATTATCATCATCATCATAGCCATTTATTTGCCTTTGCTTCGGGAGCACGGCGATGCCTCTAAAAATAATTCCAGTTTGCGCTCCTTTATTTTCGGTGCGTGGAAGTTTTCACTAAACGCAAATAAACCACGGGTCCGAAGGAAATTAAAAGCGAACGAGCGAAAACGCTTTGTTCATTTCCGCCGGATCCCATTGCATGTGAAAAAATCGACTTCGAAGAGGTTTCTTGACGGTCCATGCGAACGGTACGTGACGATTATTTATTCGATTCGTCGACAGAAGGAAAAAATCCGGGTAAAAGAAACTCAATAAACAAAGTTATCTCAACCGATAGCGGCAGACTGAAGCAAACGCCAATAAAAGTCATGAACTTCGTTATGCAACGATCGATCGATTAATCAATCATTTGATTTTACGTGGATTCTGCACGCAAATTCGTGCGCGATTCGTCACTTTACGTACTTTCTTCAATCGTCGATCACACATCCAAAATCCTATAACAAGTTGTTCTTTTTCTCCCTTTATAAAATTATCCGATCCACGTAAGTGCACGTGTACCTTTTTGTTTGTTTGCCATGAGCGTATAAACGAAGTTTACGAAACTTTAAACCATAATAATCGTTAATTTAAGATTATTATTGTTTATTTATTTCGTTGCAATAAATAGATAAATGCAAAAAGGAAACTCTTACCATTATTGCTCGCCGCGGTGTCGTCGTTTAATTGCAAATAAGCGTGGAACAGGCGCAATCTTCTCTCCTCGCTGCTAATGTTGTTATTGTTGTTAATTGGCAAATAGCACGTGGTGAACATTTAATTTAACACGGCGAACGACGACGTAAACGACACTTGACAAAGTGCATCAATCAATGACCGTCCGCTTCTATTGTCCTCTTACTTTACCAAACTAAACCATCAACTACCACTTCTTTGCTTCCTATACCGTGCCCGTACTTTTTTGTTCCCTCTCTATCGCATACAACGCAAGTACGCACGCACGCACGGTATAATACAAGTGTCCACTTATATACATGTGTAGCTAAAAAGGAATAAAGAAAGAAAGCAGTCGATGCAACGTGAAGACTTGCAATTATTAGCCATGGGATACGCAGCAGCGTTCACGACGAGCGGATGATAACCCAGAAAAGCGAACCACAATTTTCCATCGTCTCTGCGGCACGGAACGGTGCGGCCTTCGTTTTAAAATAAAAACCGAAAAAAAAAACGACGTCGTTATTAACGCGATAATAATAACTTAATGTGGAGCGAAATGGTTTTTGACCTCATCTTCCTTGATGCTTGATGAGCATTTCAAATGGTTATCTTCGGCATCAACCGTTTGCCCATTGTTGCTCATCATCTTCATCTCTCTACCTGTCCTTTGACGTGCAGAGTCAATTACCTCGCTAAAAAGAAACAATGCCATCGAATCATTCTCGCTGTTATCAGGTAAAATTAACAACCTCACCGGCATTATGATCGAGGCGAGGTTCGTTCCTTTCTTCTACTCGACTGAAGACAAAACAAAACTGAAGTCCCGTTCCTGAACGATGTTATTGTTGCTATTAATAGCCTCTTCTTATCGCTGCTTGTAGTAATTAAAATCCAAATTATACTTTCCCTCTTTTCAGGTTGGTCAATATACGTGCACGAACTTGAGTAGTGATCTTTAGCCGCTTTTATTACGGCTCTTCGAAAGTGTTGATGCTCTCGATCATCCAACGACACGGATGTATTATCATGTAATATTCCTAAAACGATAGAACATAAACCGAGTCAATTATTACAAATCGACTGTAGGCCATCGTTGAAGAAATTAATTGAAATCGGTCTCGAATAGATAAACCGTCTAGACAGATTACAATTGACACGAAATCCCTTGACCTTTTCATAATTTCTTGCTTTTTAATTCATCTCTTCCTCCCTCGCGTTCGTTTTCAATGCGGAACGAACGCCCGTCCTCTCTTCTTTCTTCATCGCTCGCTTTCATAATAACTATCAATTATCTGACCGTTTAATGTTCCACAAAACATATCACTCTTAATGCAGCATCCATCCGCTTTCACGATTACCCAATCGGCGAGGGATTCTTTCCTAATCTATTGGACTTTGCACGGAATCGAATCCGTTTGCCGGCCCCGGCGTCTTCCGATCGAGTACCAGTAATTTCCAGTACTTTCAGCGTTATTGTTGCTGCTGCTGAAATAAACAAACACGTACGAGACAAGTATCGTGATAAAACGAAAACAAAACGCTCACCTTCACCGACTGCAATTTCTATCAATTGCGTTACCATAAAGAGCACGGAACGGGTTGTATCTTCTTCTTACGACGCGCATTTCTACCTTCTTCGTGCCATTTGAGGCATCGACTTGCTTATTAAAACATTCCAAACGATAAATAAAAACGTATTCGTCCGAGGAAGAAGACGGCGTTCGCAGAACGTGCGTTATTCTTGCTTTGGTGTAGTCCTTGAGCGATTCCTTAGAAATCGTCCTTTTGATTTTATTCCACAATTCCAACCCTCAGCAGGTTTGACATAACCCAAAGACAATATACTAGACATAACCCTTACAAAATTAACCCTACTGTTCTTGGTGAGATTAAGCGTTATCAACAAGAAGAATGCATTATTTTCATATCTGCTGCGGTAATATAAAGTTCGCAGTCAATAATATTATTTAAAGGCTCAACTTTTGACTGGCGTTTTTTTTTTTGAACGGTAAATGGGACGTTGACTACACGTATTGTTTTATCATCCTGTTGTTTGCAGTTACATCTGCTTATGGCACTAAATAAATTATTAAATTAGATTCACATTTTAATTATTTAAATAATCACTTTGACAGTTTTAAATTTCCACACCGATATGAAACTATTTTAAGAACTTTCACCGCCATTTGCTGAGTAGCTACATTAGAAGCACGTCACGCATCAAATCGGTCACTGTAATACCGACAACTGGTAACTGCCTGTAGATCGCTGTAGCCGCGGTAAATATTAATTATTCAAATGCAAAATCATTAATCTTCAAATATGCAACCAATAAAACGCGCACAAACCCAGAAATGATTCGTTACTCTAATTGCGACAAATCACTTTTCCAACGCTCGGAAAAATCGTTGACGCGTGGAAAATCCATAATCGAGCAGTAATACCAACTAAAACACATCGAGCAATATTCATGCACAAAAGTCAACGTTTCCTCGACTGAATAATAACAATGTTCGCCGTCATATCGAATAACAATTGATATTCCTCTTCGTTTCTTCACAAAGCAGAAAGCAATCGAATAAAATGGCCGAAGAAGGTACGTACGAGTACGAATGCATGAGGGCGGAATTGTTGGGCATCGAGAAACCTGATTACGAGACGTTCGTGCAGAAGAAGCAGGAAGAGGCGGAGGCGGAACGGAAGGACGTCGAAGAGGAGAAAATCGACGCGGAGAACCTGAAGGTAAACATCCATCACGATCGGAAACCATTCATCACTCATTCACACGTTTTAAGGCATGCGAAACGCTCGACGACAGCACGAAGCGCATCGCCGGCGGTTTGGAGGAGATCAACAACATCCTGTCGATCACGCAGAAGAAGATCGATCGATTCAAAGTAAGAGATTCGTCGCATCGTCCGCCGATGATTGTGATTTTCGTTTTAGGTGCGTTGCAACTCGATAACGAGCCTGCTGAAGATGAAGGTGGGCAGTTTGAGCGGCGGCGAAGTGACGGACGACAGCGTTACGAAGCAGGAAACCGAAGAGGAGCCGCAGCAGCGGCGCGAACCGCCCGAGGGCGCTAATTCGGAGACCGGCGACGAGAGGGAACCCGGCAACGACAGAGGATCGTCGTCCTCGGCGAGTCAGCGTAAAACGGATCTAGCGAAGGCGCTCGACAACCAGGTCGATCGGTTGGATTCGATGCTCGACTCGGCCGATAACGCGTATCACAGCATGCGAGGGCAGAATAAGCAGATTAAACGGTTCTTGAAGTAATCGTACCGAGCTCAATGGGGACGTCGAACGTCTTTAACGTTTAACATAATGGCACGTTATTTAATCGCAATCATTTCTACACGCTAATATTCGATTCTCTTCCGATACGATTCATTTTCATCGCTGTGTTGGCATTTGGGCGAATGGAGATTGTAAATAACGCGTGCGTTTGATTCGTTGAACTGATGTCGATTGCAACGTGAGCAACCATCAAACAAACGGTCCTAGGTTAACGTTTCAAGCAAGAATTGGATGACGAACACGAAAATTCTTTTTAATTGTGCTTCCACACTCGTCCTCATCGATGCCTGTTGTTGTTTGTAGTCGATTAGAACAAAATATGTTTAGAATTTATGCCGTATTGTTATATCGAACGATTTATGATTGTTATTAATTGAATTGTAAACGTGTAATTATTTAAGAAAGAGAAGGAAAGAAGTACAAGTTCTGTAAATTAAACAAACAAACTGACGATTTGTTTGTTTTTGTGTCTGCGCGGAATTGGTGGAGGCGCCAGTATTTGGAAATTATTTGCGGCCCTTTTATCGCTATATTGCGATTAAAAACCGTACATTGTTTGCATGTCGAAAATGCGGTACGATTAAGTAATTGTTCTTTTTGCTGTCCGCCGTCGAAGGACAAGTTAAATTGCGATTATTTCATTTTGTTCGCAAAATTACATAATGACGACGATAATGATATATGCGATAATTATCGGTTACTATTACGATAATTTCTCTTTGCAGCTCTTTTAATGGAATTTAACTAGCGAATTGTACGTCAATTCACAAAAAAAAATAGCAAACTTGCAAGCAGGCAAGACAGAGATTCGATTTACGTAACGAATCCTTGAAGGATTGCTAATTGCGGTACAGTGACCGACGTAATTTTCGGTCACGAGACAAGCATTTTTGCAAGTTATTCCGTTGGAACACGTGAAGAGAGATAGTTTCCCGTCAAAGGCTCACTTCACTTCGCTCCCTGCCTATTGTCAAATCAATAACAACACGATCTTCACGCCGTTTGATCGACTTCAAACGTCTGAAGTGTTTGACGTCTTCAACTGTCAGTGCGATAGCAGTCAAGGAAGCAATATAGCGCGTTCGAACGTCGTTGTTGTGCGATTTAAGTGCGAAAAAAGTGAATAATTAGCTCGCAAACTAAACCGGTAACGGAAACGAATCCGGTTTCCTGTTCGTTCGTTTGTTCGGGGGGAATTCCAATACGATTTCAGCGAGTTTTTCTTCGGCGTTCCTCCAAAGTCGAGACCTGCCGTTTGCAGCAACGTGCGACTAAATAAAAGCGATTCTGACAGATCTCCAAATCGCTCTACCTCCACGTCCTACCTTGAAGTCGCCTCTCTCTCGCTCGCTCGCTCGCTTTCGCGTTGAACAATATTCGGCACCGTGTTAATAAAGGAGGCGAATCGTTCGGTGGTACGTTCGGTGCCGACCACCGTTCGGCGATTGTTACGAATCCACCGAATGCGGTCAGTGTGAGTTGTAGCGGTACGAAGATCGGTCGTGTGTACGTACGCATTGCGAACGTTTTCGTTCTTGAAGCAAATCTAATTATAACGATCGCCCGTTCCTTAAACGAAAAGAAAATCGTTCGAGACCGAGAAGGACCTCTTCGATTTGTACAATTGTGCGGCGTTCATTGACGCTCGTCGAGGATATTGAATCGTCGTGCGAATAAACGATATCGATCGCTTTCCGTGCGAGTCGAAGTCGCGAAGGAACGAACGAAACGAGTTTCGGCACGAGAGGGACGGTGCAGGAACGAAGAAGGGAAACAAGAACGTTTTAGCGAGAAAGAACGACGAGAGAAACGGGCGAAGAGTAATAACGTTTGTGTGATGGCTTTTCTGCGTACAGTGATCAGATGCAGTTTGTATAAGAAGTACGGGCCAGTTTTTAATTACTTAAATGACAGTCTCAAGGTAAATAGTAACAACGTGAAACAGATCTGCCTGAAATCGACGTCGACGTCCGCCGGCAACACCAACACCGCCGCCGTTACAACGACGACAACGTCGACGACGTTATCGGGAATCAGCACTCAACAAACATCGAATTATGCAACGGCGGGGACGGCGGCCAACAGCCCGAAAGACCCGCTGGACGTCACGTTCGAGGACGCGAAGGCGGCGTTCAAAAGCAAAACGACATACGAATTGCTCAGGGCCTACATCGTCTATCAGCTATGTTCGTTCGAAACCCTCGTCGAGAATAACATGAAGGTAAGCGATTCTCTCGGCGGGACAGAAAGAAACCTAATGGGAAGGAGGTAAAAGTGGGTCGGTGGCTTTTGCGGAGGAGAAGGCGATTTTGTTCTCTCTCTCTCTCTCTCTATTTTTTTGTTTTGTTTCGGGGGGTTAAAGGGACGTTACGTAACCAACGATCCACCATCTTTTTCTCGCCCAGCGCCATTTATTTATCGATCCGCACACCGGGTCCGTGCGGAATCGGTGTCGGCGGCGATAACTTTCGAAAGGCCACCGTTTACAGCGTTGCCAACATTGGCGAGATATTTTTATTGATTCGCTCCCCGTCGTCGCGTGAAATCCGACATCTCGCCGCTGCTTCTATTGCCAACGACGTTCTCCGTCTTTTTCTCGCGAAACGAAGTCGCTCCTTTTCTTCGCAAAAGTCTTCTTTTTCCCGTCAATTGTTACGTATAGGGAGAGATTCCGCCATAGGCGAAATGGATTTGTACCATTCGTTCGCGAGTACTTCGCAATAAAAAATTGGAGAGACCACGAGGCGCCCACATTTCGCGGTTCAATTAGCACCGATTCGCAATTAGATCCCGTTAGAGTTTAGTTGTTGTTTTTTTTTGTTCTTTCGTAATCATCGGCCAAAAGAGGAAGCGACTTTTGCTCGTCGGCCCCCTTTTAGTTTTGTAAAAAATACCGGACGTTTTTTTTTAGTTAATAAACAAGGTGAACGCACCTAAAGAGCGGTTTTAGATTAATCTCAGCGAGCTGCTGAGATTAGTAATTGCGAATATGATTGTTTTACGCTTTTGTTTTCTACCGGCGATTAATAATTAACCGACCGGATGCGGCTCGGTCGTGTTTTGCTCTCCTTCCTTTTTTTTGCGTGCGATTCCGCCAATTTTCATTCACATTTCGCTCGCATTCGTTGGAGTTTTCTGTCTGTTTGTTCTCGCAATTTCACATTTTTTCGTAGAATTTCGTTTGTTTTCTCGCTGCAATTTCTCATTTCTCCTCTGTTCCGCACGTTTTTCCTCTTTCGTTGCAGCTTTTCTCGCGATTCTACGCAGTTTCTTTGTTTTTTGCTGTTGTTTAGAATTCCTCGTTCTTATTTGCAATTTCCTTGTCTTTCTTTGCAATTCGTCATCATTATTTGCAATTTCTCTTCTCTCTAGACAATTGCAATCGTGCCTCTTTAACGCGGTTTTTCGTGTTTTTTTTTCGCGATCTTTCCACCACCTTCGTTGCAAATCCGCCTCCTTTTGGTTCCTTAATTTTGTTTCGTTTTTGTTTCGTTTTCGCTTCCTTCGAAATTCCTTATCATTCATCGCGAATTTCTCCTTCATTGCAATCCCGCCATTTCTTTTAGCAATTTTGCCTCCATCTTTACGATAACTCCACTGTTATTGCAAGCGCTTATCGCTTTTTGCCATTTTCTCTTCTTTCAACGTAACGCTGCCGCTATTAAGCCATTTACCTTTGCAATTTCTCATCTCTCTATTCGATTTGCTTCTACCTTCTTTTTTTGCAATTCCGTCACTTTTTTTTTCGTACAATTCCTCCTACATATTTCCGATTTCTCCTCTTCTTCCGCGATTTCGCATTTCGGCAGATTTAAGTTTAGGCCCGATGCGAATTTTCTTTTCGCAAGAGGTATTTCCGATTCGAAGAATGAACGATTTCGCTGCGTGGCCGTCCCGTACGCAAAATCCGAACCGGTTTCTTGATTCATGCCGTTCGTTAATTAAATTGCTAAATTTTTGCATTTCGAATCGTCTCTCGTTCTCTCTCTCTCTCTCTCTCTCTCTCTTCCTTCATTATGAATGAACGCACTCGCTGCAATCACATTCACCTGATTTTTATTTCGCAATAGCGTATAACGTTATCGCAAAAACAAAACACACAATTTAACCGTGCATTGTTTTACGATCGCGTTTCGCGTTTGTTAAATAAGAGACGTTTGACGTGCGAGATTTTCGCACATATTTCCCGCATTATTCATAGCGAAAGTTCGATTAAATCTTCTCTCTCTCTCGTTCGCAAACGTTTGGCAAACGTTCCGCAAATAATGGCCACATTTCGATTGCACGTTACTCATTTTCGCGATCGATTTCAGCCAGCTTTTCGCCAGTTATTACGCAAAAAAGCTATCGATACGGATAATTTGCGGTTTCTTTTCCACGTACTCGTTTTTTTGCAAACGCTTTTTATTGCCCGTTACATAACAGATAAATATGAAACGTATTTATTGCAATAATAATTTTTGCGCAAGGTCAGTGGTTATTTGCATTTATTGTCGCATAGAATTCGCGAACAATAAACTAATAACTGTCTCGCACAAGTGCCGATTGTAAATTAGGATTTTATGCGATTTCCCTCGAAGCTTCGCGTGATTGCGACCTTTTGTTCTTTTGTTCGGGAAAGCGATTTTCCTAATCGTCTTTGTCGTCGTCCTTGTCAAAAAAACAATCGGAGTCGATTAGAACGTCTAAAAACGGGAAACTTGTTTCTTTTCACAAAATGCTAATTATAACAATCGGGGCAATTCCACGGATTAAGTTTATTATGGAATTGTTGACGATCGTTTTAATTGTTCGACAAACAATTACTCATTGAATTACGCACACAAACAAGCGAAAACGAAAAACAAACACCAGATTCGCCGATAAGTCGCGCGAAATAAACAGGTGCGAATTAATTAGCTAATGCTAACAGTAAATTACCGGCGAATCGGTCGTTATTAAGCAAAAACGAAATAAGTAGAAACAAAAACAAATCGATGGAACATTCACCGACGATCGTTAATTAATATGCTCAGGTAACGACGGTGATGAGCGAGAGCAGACGTTTGTCGAACACGTATTTACATAAGTAATTATCTGTTTAATTAGCGTCTACCGTCAATTAGGCATTTTTAAAGAGGGCGCCAATTAACGGTCGCCCTCTTGACAACCAAATAATGGCGAACGTCACGGAGTCTGGCAACGATCGCGATGTCAAAAGTTGCCTTGAAGTTGGTGCAGCAATCGATCGCGAAATAAGCGGCAATTTTCTTACTTGAACTGCCGACATGTTAACGTCGGTCAAGGCGTTACCAACGGCGAAAAATTAAAACGATCGTTTGCTCGTTCTGTGCACGACTAACGCAATAGTCGAGACATTTTTTCGCGTGAATTCGCATAAAAGTGTCAAAATCGTCTATTATCATGTCTGACTGGAATTCGCTAAGCAAAAAACTGTTTTTTAAAGTGCCAAGGAAGTCTTCCATTATTACCTCCATTAACTTACCACTTCCTCCATCACCATCCGCGACCGTCGACACGTGGAGAAAACAATCTGCAACAAATGCGAGGTGCTAATAATAGTTTTGCGTTATGTAACGCAATTCAAAATTAAAAAAAAACGTTAACGCAATCGTACGTTAAAAATGATTAAATCTCAATTGGGATCGATGCTAATTTACGGTCAAGGAGATTCGATTGTTATTCGCGAAAAAAAAAAATGAGGACTCCTTCGTTCTTCGCACACGGCTCGACCGAATCGTCTTCGCTCTAATTCTCTCGCTCTCGCTCTTCTCAACGGATGATCAATCGTCGTTGGCGTTTTGCGAAAGCCGTAAATTTAAATTTGGAATCCGTGCGGTTCGACGATTCCCGACGATTCGAGCCCGAGCGACGTTCTATAAACGCAGCCTTGGCTGTTAATTTTAGCCGGCCCATCCGAAATGTTTCATTACTACTATTAAACGTTCCTCGTCTAAATGTGTCGTTGTTATTCAATCTAACACACATCGCGACGACGAGATTCGCAAACGGGAAGAGACGGAGCGAACAAAGAGAGACGACGACGATTTGGCGGACGTGCGAAAAAAAAAACACGATCGTTACGTTGCCCACCCTCTGTCGCGAAAAGTTCACGAACTCGCTTGCAAACTTGCTCTTCGCACGTTGCTCGCTTTTTTTGCGAAAAAAACAATTTGACCCGTGTTAAAAGTCGTTTAAACGCATCCATCACGTTTCGCTTTCTTTGAGATCGATCGGTGGCTGATGGTTGGAGGAAATTAAGAAGTTTGATTGGTCTGAAGTTAGCCAAAAAGTGGACTTCTTCGGCTCAATGCGGCACTCGCTGGCGATTAGAAAGTCCAACGAAGGTTTCTCAAGTTCTTCCGCTCGTAGGGCTTGCGAATTCTTCAATTTTATTAATTAAAGTTTTGCATTTCGGCAAAAGATTAGATTTTAGGAGGGTCTTTCATCTTTTCGACCACCAATTGAAATTCCATTTTCCCCCCGTCCTCTTCCTTCGCCTTCAACTTTTCTCGTTCACCTGCTCTCGTTGATGGCGTTTACCTGACGAGAAATCATTCTCTTCATTTGCCGGTTCGCGTGGTTTCGGTCTCTCGAGAGACGGACACTTTGTTAACCTTGAAAACTTGATTGATGCCGTTTTCTTTCTCTCGGAAAAGAAAGAAACTGACCGCGATCGTACGATTTTCGTTCTCGCTCTCTTCGTAACAACAATCTCGCTTCTTCTCGCTCCTCGATTCGGCGAAACGCCCGATGGCAGCGAAAACCGGTCGTCGCGTTTCTTTCTACTCGAACTTTTCTCCCCGGACGAGTTCGTCGAATGAAAAGACTCCCTTTGGTCCGCTTTGTGTCTTAGCATTGTTTATGGCACTTTGTTTTCGACGGGGAGGGAAGAAAATGACGTCCTTGAAATAAATTCGTTTGCGGAAGTTTGATTGCTTCCTTCAAATTTTGGCAAGCGAGAGCGAACAATTTTATTTTATTCGGGCGCCCGAGCGTCTTCGCCGTTGTTATTAAACGAACGCGGAAAAGGAAGCGTCCCAAAGTTTGCCGTTTCATGCGATTCCTTTGCAAATATCGCTTTTCGTTGCGAAACGAATAAATAAGGGCGAAAATCAATAATTTATAACTCCCCATGGAGTTCCTCGTTCTTTTTACAAAACAAAACATCATCGCGTGACTAAACGGTTTCCCTCGTTATAGAAAACAAAGACCGGTCGAATTCTACCAACCTCTTCGCCATAATGACGAACCATCAATCTTTTGGAAGGGAAAAATGAGTTTTTGGCCGCATTTTCTGCACGTGCCTTCGACAATTGAATTTGCATTTTCCGCGACCAACAACTTCTCGCCAAGGACGCATCGATCGACCCGTCAAGCGAAGTGCGAACTTGATCCGTCGCCATTCTAGTTGCGAAAGATACAATTACAACTTGTTCAAGCGAATTCCTCAACTATCTCTTTCTTTTTCGCTCGCAGATTTACTCACGCGACGTTCGTTTCGATTAGGCAACACCGGACGCATTCGCGATTTCCCCCTAAATTCGAATTATCTTCCGATAGAAACTAACGAATTCGTTTGTCGATTTTGCAGATAATGAAACTGACGAAAGCGATTTTGGGCGAGCGCCTGTTCACGCTGTTGATGAAGGCCTCGTTCTACGGGCATTTCGTCGCCGGCGAGGACCAGTACACGATACGGCCGACGTTGGAGCGATTGCGATCGTTCGGCGTCAAGCCGATCCTCGACTACTCGGTCGAGGAGGATCTCACGCAGGAGGAGGCGGAGAAGCGCGAAGTCGAGTGAGATTTCGACGGATCCGTCTGACGCACGGGTTCTTTCACTCTCACGTTCTTTTTTGTAGGGCCTCGGTTTCTGAGAGTGGCGACAACACCGGCGAACAGGAGGGTTCGCTGAAACAGTACCACGTGGACAAGACGTTCGCCGATCGCCGTTACAAGGTGCAATCGGCACGCACTTACTTCTACCTGAACGAGGCGACCTGCGAGCGGAACATGGAGACGTTCTTGCGGTGTCTCGAAGCGGTTGCCGGTAAGTTAGTCGGCGACACGCGCGCGCGCGCGCGGACGATGGACGAAGAGACGAAGGGAAGAATGCGTCCGCTTTTCTCGATTTGCGATTAACTGGTTTTTCGAGCGGGTTCGTGTCGGAGTCGCTTCGAACGGCAGAACGTCTTCGGTTCGCCATGGACCGAGAACGAAAAGGCGATCGTTGCAAGCGACTTCGACTGCGTTCATTCAACTAACGATTTGTTTCGCGAAACTAACCGAGTTTTGGTTTATGTTGATCACTCCTTCGTTTCGCTTCTAATCATTCCGTTCTTTCATTTTCGTTTTAGTTTCGTTCCCGCGCGAGATGACGACGACAGAGAGAAATATAAACGCGCACGTGTTTGCGTCGTTCCTTGCGAAAATGTCAATGCCGCGCCGTTTTGCACTTACGTAACGGGTGCGGTTAATTAGCAAACAGCTGCTTCTTGTTTGAGGCACGTTGTTCGCCAAGAAGCACCTTTTCGTACGTGCGAATCTAAAAATATCCCCCCCGCGAAAAAGGAAGACAATCGACGCGACGTGCCGTGTGATTCATTTCGTTTCTTCGTCGATTAGCGACTCTTGGTGTTGAATGATTTTTTCCGAATAAATGAGCGCAATTCGTGGCTTCAGGAGGAGAATATTCATCTCTCTGTCTGTCTGTCTTTCTGTGTGTGTGTGTGTGTGTTAATGCAGTTTTGCCAAATTATCAATTGGGAATCGTTACGAGGCATCGTCAATAGTCGTTGCAAATTCGCGAATATTTCTAAATGATTAACGAACGAATCTGTCGCACAACGGAATCCGTTGTTGGCTATTTAAAGTGGGAAAAAAACATTTGGCAAACGGTCCAAATCTGCTGTTGTTATTATTATTATTTTTTCCTTTCTGACCCACTCGTTTTATTCCTGGCCGTTTGCAAACGGGGAACGCTTCAGATAACGAAACAATCTCTCTCGCTGTTGTATCATTTCGAAGCGATTGTGCGTCGCGCAAATCCACCGAGAACCGATTCGATTGTTCACGTTTCTTTCTTTGATTTTTTGAGTAGCCGAAGGACCTTTTCGGTTTCGTTTTTACCCACGTTTCAAACGATTTTGTTTGCCTCCAATTTTTATTTCGTCCCCCATTGTTTTCTCTTTCTTTTCTCGTAGATTAAAATTTAACGACCGTACCGATTTTTTGTATTCACCACTTGTTTTTCTCTTTTGATTTCAGAAGATGATTTAGAGTCAAAAAAATTAAAAAATGACTATAACACAGTTAGTAAGTGTTAAATCAAATTCCAATTATTTATTTACTCTTTTAGTTCTAATTATCATTCAATTGATTTCGTTTCTGTTTTTATTATTATTATTATTATTGTTTCTTTTATCAAAATAATCGATAATACGATCCATCAAGCGTAGATAAGAACAGAACGTAACGCCAGAATCAAATGATGTAAATGTAAAGTAAAGGATACAAAAAAAAAACAACAAAAAAAATGAACCGGAAGGGCGACATTCAATTATCGATTTAGTTTCCGGCCTTATTTCGTTTTAGATTCGTACCAACCCCGAAGCCCCGCTTCCCGCCCTTTGGGTTTAGTTCTTTCGCCAATTCCATGCAAAAAGAAACCGTTAGTTTATTAGTGAGCTTTCTAGCAAACGCTTTTTTTATGTAGAAACGTACGTATCTTAGACGTAGTTACTTTTATTTTTGCACGTAGATTGCGCAATTTGCAGCTTCGAGTTTAATTAAGGAAAGCGATCCCCTTTCAAAAAAAGAAAAAGAAAAACGCAAAAAAAACCAAACCGATAATTTAATCAATTTGCGAAATTAACAAACTAATTTGTATCCTTTCCTTCCTCGCCAAGTAACAAAGGCAACTCTTGGTCGCTGAACGCCTCTTAACAAATGAGCAAAAGCAATTTTCGCCGGCCGTAAGCAACCGCACGCCCTCGATTCGATTCGAATCGAATCGACTAACTCGTTTGTTTGCCTTTATTATTTGTTCGATTTTAGTTCGGTATTTTGAATTAATTAACTTAATCCCAAACCGCCATCATCGCCGACGCCGCCGCCGACGACGACGACGTCGCGTAACAAGTCTCTGATCGAAATGAATTTTGCAGGCGCCACGTTCGGCACCGGCATCACGGCGATCAAGTTGACCGCTTTGGGTAGGCCGCAGCTACTGGTAAGCGACCCGAATCGCAATAACAATTGGCGGCCGCAAAACTCAAAAAGTTAATCAACATTTCAGTTGCAATTGTCCGAGGTGATCATGCGATCGCGTCAGTACATGACCGAGCTGGTGGGCGGCGAAGGTAACGTTCTGACGCATCACATAAGCCGCGCGGAGTTCGAGAAGAAGCTGGAACAGGCGCAGTTCAAGGACAAGGAGAACGTGAAGAAGTTCCTCGACAACCTGACCGCCGACGATCAGGGGTCGGTGAGACGCGCGACCGTCGCGTGCCGCTCGCTAATCGCGTTCACTCTTTCTACTTGCAGCATCCTCCACTTGTTCCCGTGGTCGGGCATCATCGACGACAAGGAGGAGCTGAGCAGCACGTTCCGCGTGCCCGACCTGAAGTCCGGCCGCATGGTCCGCTTCCTCACGCAGCTCTCGCCGAAGGAGGAGGAGATGTTCCGCAACATGATCCGGCGATTGAACACGATCGTCAAGGTGATTCGATTCCACGTTCGCGCATCGACGATTCGTAATCGTTTTTTTTTCTCTTCGTTCTCGCCAAAAGGCCGCCCAAGACATGGACGTGCGCATCATGGTCGACGCCGAGCAGACGTACTTCCAGCCGGCCATCTCGCGGATCACGCTCGAGTTCATGCGCAAGTACAACAAGGACAAGGCGATCGTCTTCAACACGTACCAGTGCTATCTGAAGGAGGCCTTCAACGAGGTCAACACCGATCTCGAGCAGGCCAAACGTCAAGACTTTTACTTCGGTGCCAAACTGGTCCGAGGCGCCTACCTCGATCAAGTAATTCTCATGTTGAGGAGGGGCTGTCCAACGGAAACGAGAATTGTTTAGTTAACGTTGGAAAAGCCAAGCAATCTTAAGAAGCGAAATACTCTCCCATAGATTAGCTGCATTTGTTCCAAACGGCTGTTCGCAACCGAGGCGATTTTGTCTTATAACCTCTTCCACGTCTTGTAAACGATTGCTCTTTAAGAAATCAGTCCACTGAAGTCGGCTGAAAGAACTTGTTCACGAACGCCACTTGGCAAAAGAACGAGGAAGAGCGTCAAGGAAACGTATCTAATTGTGGCTGGGCAGTTAACGACAACCCATTTGCCAACGGAAAATGGTTCTCGTTTCTTTTGGGCACCCCCTCGTACATTCGATGTGCATCTGCAAGAGAGATTATTTTTAGTTAGGTAAAAGTTGACCGAAGCTTTCGCAATCTAGACCCGCAGAAAACAATTGAAATACTTATATTTGTGTCAAGCTCTTGCGCGTGAATGCTGCAAAATCTAGAGAAACTGCGAAAAGCGCACGCTCCTAACGTCAGGATCAATTTTCGCTGCCTTCCTTGAAAACTCTGGAACAGTCGACGCAGAATCCACGCCAATTTTGGCTAATAATCGAACGTCCCTCGCCTCCCTGTAACGGAAACGGGATTTAAGCAAAGTTTTCATGTTAACAATAGAAGATACTCCCGGTCTCTTTCCTCCACCGACGTTTTTCGATTGTTAAATTTCGAATCTCCGTTTGGAGACCAACTTCTGGAATCCCGGAGTTCTTCACCATTGCCATTCGTTTCCGGACATGAAAAATTCCAATTGGCACCCGATTAACTTCTTCATTTCGTTGTAGGAAAGGGCGCGAGCTGCGGCACTAGGCTACCCGGATCCGACGAATCCGAACTACGAGGCGACGTCGGAGATGTACCACAAGACGTTGACCGAGTGCTTGCGACGCGTGAAAGAGCTGAAGAACCACGGACAGGAGAAGAAGATCGGCATCATGGTCGCGTCGCACAACGAGGACACGGTGCGGTTCGCCATACAGAAGATGAAGGAGATCGGCATCGAGCCGGAGGACAAGGTCATCTGCTTCGGCCAATTGCTCGCCATGTGCGACTACATCACGTTCCCTCTAGGTGCGGTAACGCGAACCGTATGCAAAATCAGAAGGAAACATTTTAGATTGATTTTGTTTTGCTTCTTGTCTTGGAACCTCCGTAGGTCAATCCGGTTATTCCGCTTATAAATACATACCGTACGGTCCGGTGAACGAGGTGTTGCCGTATCTGTCGCGACGGGCGCACGAGAACAAAGGCATACTGAAGAAGATCAAGAAGGAGAAGCGGTTGCTGATGAGGGAGTTATTGAGACGCACGGTCACCGGTCAACTGTGGTACACGCCCAAAGGTCATTACGTTCCCGTTTAAACGAACCACACGCAGATCATTAAATTTAACAAAAAAACTATTGTAAGTGGCGTCGCGGCGTGAGCGTCGATCGTTGCGTTAATTCACGTTTCGTTTTTGTTTTTTTTTTTAGGATGCAGTCGTTAATTAATTAATAAATTTCCGAAGAGATGTTTGACGTTCGATTAAATGCGAAAAAAGAGCGCGCCGCAAATGGGTTTGTCAATTAAACAGCAAATTAAGGAACTGAAAAAAGAACGAAAGAAGAAACGAATCGACGATTGGATAATTAGTGAACTAAACGAATCGTCAAACCGAACAAAGAAAAACCTGGAGAACGAAACCGTATTTTTTCTTTGTGTAGATATGTAGCTTAATTTAAATCACAAACCAGCAGACTTCAAATAATAAACTTAAAAATTGAATAAAAACGAGATAAACTAATGCAAGCAACAAAGTAATAAGCGGTTATCGATCGTTGATCTGCGCGAATCTCGAATCGCCTCTCGCGAATCTCGTTAGGAACTTAGTGGAGTATGAATCTCGGTCAACCTTTCGACTCGCGAAACGCAACCGACTGAACGATGTTACAGGGTGTTTGATATTGTTTCCTTTTCGAAACTGAATTAGATCTGTACATAAAATAATTCTCACCGCACTAACTTATGTTGTAGACGACTTTATCGATTAATCTAAGTTAAACGCACTTTAATTAATTTGTTAACTATTCGTTAGGCTTAACGCGATCAATGTTCCTGTTTGCTAATTAGCGAAAAATTCGAGTGAGAATTGAGAGTGGCGAAACGAAAGAGAAAAGGTTGACGGAGAAATCGCGCGGATCGACGACGGACGATAACTTGGGCAATTTAGACGATTTACAATAATAGCAAATAGTTGAATTGAAAAAGGAAAATGTACAAACCTCTTTTTTTTTTATTATTATTTATTAATACTGTTAATTATCTGATTTTCTTTTTGTTGACTAACAGATCCCCGAGAAAACGTCTTCGTCGACGGTCGTCGTCGGTTCTTTTTATTTCAATTTCGATCGCTTTCTTTTTTCCAGTTTCGTAGCACTATTATAACGAATTATTGTCATTTAGTCCGTTTGATTTCCGTCTTTTATTTGGTCCTTCCGATCCCATTGACGAGCGCAATGACAAGAACCGCGAATTGGAACGTAGCGAAATCGTAAGCGAGAGAGCCGACTGAACATTAATTTAATTCGAATCTTTCGGTTTGTTCTTCTTTTCGAATTCGCAAGTAAATTGTTAAGTAAAAATGTCAAAACAAAGAGATTAATAATAACGATAATTAAGTAAATGTTTTTTCGATGTATTCATGTGAGACGCATTGGCAAAGATTGATGATGATGATGACGATGGTGGAAGAAGGCGAGGAAGAATGGGCCAACAGACTGGATGATTAATTAGTAAGAACAGAGTAACAGAATTTAACTAAAGTAAAATGATAGAAATAAGAGTGCGAGAGCGAGGGAGCGCTTGCTTTTTTTAGCCGAACCGCAATTATGGGAAAAATATGCTCGACAATAAATAAAGGTTTAATTGAAGTAAAGTTAACACGGAACAAATATATCAAGTATTTAACAAAGAATTAAAATTAAAATGAAGACACGAGATGTAAATATGTGTGTGTATCGCTCTTTAAAAAAAAATTAAAAGTACCTATTGAACGTTTGTTCGAGATTTTCTTTGCACGAACTCTAATGTTTAGTTTAGCACTTTAGCAGTTCCAAAATAGGTTTTCTGCAATTTTTGCAAAAATTCATCCAAATGCATTTAAATTAGAACATACGCTGAGAGGTAAATGAATGTAATTTTTGTTGTTGAATAAGTTGGCAACGCTAATTACTCAAACTGCGGTTAGTGAGGTTAGTTAGTAAATAGTGCGACGGTTTTAATGTTACTTTGGTAGCACTGAAATTTAAATGCGATTCGAATCAAGAACTGGCAATTTCAACGGCTGTGTTATTGCCAACCCAAATTAACCAATTTGCGTAGCATTGACATTGCACGTAGAACCTTGCGATTTGCTGGCACCTACGGCTACGTCAAGAATCACATGATTGCCAACTGTTGGGAAAAAGTTATTTACTGATTGCCGGCTTCCGTTGCTAATAAAAGTTTTCGCAGGACGTATTTATTGATGGACATAATTAACCAATTCCTTCACCTTCCTAAGTTGCAAAATCCACCTCTAGATGATAAAATCGAAGATAAAATGTCCGCAATAAGTCATTAAGTCGTGAGGGATTATCAATTGTATTTTTGCGGATTAAGTATTACTTTATCGTAAATATAGATAGGTTAAAAGTAGTGTTTCTCTTTTTGCGTTAAACGCCATCAACGTGCGAATAATAAGTTTATAAGATGAACTCGTCGTCGTCGTCGTCCAAACTGTCCTCGGTGCCCGGCTGCCCCAGAGCGTTGACGAACTCTAAAAGAACACAGACTTTTCAATTAAAGCGACAACGAGTCGAGAAACGTACCGTAGAAATCGATGCGACCGTCGCCGTCGACGTCCACCTCTTTGATCATGTCCTCGACTGCAACGAAACCGACATTACTGTTAAATCATAGACGTCAAAATGAACGCAAAATTACTCTCTTCCTCCGACAAATCCTCGCCGAGACACTGCAACACGGCTCGCAGATCGGACGCGGTGATGTAGCCGCGATTGTGCTTGTCGAAGACGCGGAACGCGTCCCGCAGCTCCTTCTCCTCCTCGTCGCGCGACAACACGTGGTTCGGATCGGTCTTGCCCGCCGACCAGGCGATATCGACGAACTCCTCGAAGCTCACGTTACCGTCACCTGTTTTTTTTTTTTTATTCTTAATTTCCACTTTTTGCTCAAGAAGCGAGTCAACGTACCATCGACGTCGACCTCTTGTAGCATCTGCTGGAGCTCTTCGGTGCGCGCGAACTGGCCCAACGAGCGCATCACGCGGCCGAGTTCCTCTTTCGTTATGCTGCCGTCGCCGTCCTTGTCGAAGAGGCGGAACGCCTCGCGAAACTCTGCGGCAAGAAGAAGAAGAAGAAGTTTGCGTTAAATGCAATTTGCGCAAAACGAACGGAAAACGTTTTCCACCTTTCATCTGGCTCTTGGACACGTCGGAGCGTCGCGTCGCGTACATTTTGTTGTTCGTCTCCTTCTCGCCGATGGCGTCCATCCTTCGATCGATGCGAGCGAGAGGATCGGCGTCTATCAGCGGCGGTCCTTCGCCGGCGTCCCTCAAGCGAATCAACTTCGTCTCACCGTCCGGATCCAATTGATTCGTCGGCGTCTGGCGCGTCTGGAAAGGATTTTCTCTTTCACGCAAATTAGTGCGATTGTTTTTCGCTTTGCTCACCATAAGATCCTTGATCTGGTTCACCAATGGTGACGAGCTGAAGAAGTTGTTAACAGCGGAGAGAATCTTGCCGTCCAGCTTTGACGATTTACTCGCTAACTGGCACAACAATTTCGCATTAAACACGTATGAAACAACGTATTGCATGCAATTCGCAAACAAAAGCGCTATTTATTGCATTCCGCACGGCGATCGCTAGTAATTATCGCGATTTTCGTTCGCCAATTGCGAAAGACAAGGATAAACAATGCATCCTGTTGCGAATAACGTCGTGATGGTAAATTGCAAAATAAATGGCAAAAAAAATAGTTAATAATCGCATCGACAACAAAACCGGTTACTTACATGATGACGTATCAATCGACGACGTTCGCACCGATAGACGGAAGAACCGTGCGGAGGAAAATTCCAATCGAGACGATCGCACAGATTGACGAACGGAAGGCGGGCGCGCAATTTCGCGAACCGATCGATAAGTTTCGTGCGAAATTCCGCGACAACGGACGGCGATTTCGTGGCCGAACGCAAAACGGGATCGTCGACGACGGGATCGCGAATTGTCTTCCGAACGCGATTTACGTACGTGCGAATCTAACGGACCCTTATTGCGGATTCCGCAAAATTGCGACGGCGTCCCTGTGCAGAGGCGGCGCATGGTCCGAATTGCGGACGACGCCGAGAGGAGATTTTCGCAGACGATGGCGCGAAATACAGGGCGATCAACGAAGTCTTATCATTCGCAAGTTGGCAACACCCCTTTTTTTTAACGTTCGCATGTTTCTTTTTTGTTGTAATAAACAAGCGTTTCCAGGAAGTAAATCATTGTATTCCATCCGTCTTAAGAGCAACCTTATGGGAATCTTGACGATTAAATTAATCGCAACGAGAATGTGGTCCTTTTAAACCGAATTAGCGTCCTTCCTGTTCTCGCGCTCCCTTAACGACGCTTTTGTCCCTCCATTCATCGCGGCGTCGATAACGTTCGCGCGGAATTGAAGAACAATCGGCGGCGAGGAAAGAAGCGACGCAATTGAAATTAGTAGCGATTGATGACAATTGATTCTAATTTAACGCCAGTCCCTCGTCCCGTGGGAACGATTGACGAAGACGAGCAATACCATCGCAACAGAAAGAAAAACCTAAATTAATTCCGTCGGTTGTTTCTTTCGGCGAATTAACGACCGCAATGACGAACAATAAAAGCCAACGTCACGGTATAATAAACCGAGTTAAGTAAGAGGCGACGTCGTCGACGAAAGTGCGGCTGGGGATTGGGGCAAGAGCGCGGTGGTAGAGAATATACGGAAAAAAAAAAAAAAGAAGAAGAGAGGAAGTGGCGGAGAGAAGTCCCGAGCCAGTTTTTAAAATAATCGTTCGTCGCACACGGCCAACAGCTCGCAGTCTATCGCGTTGGATCCGAAAGGCAACAACAACAGCAACAAGCAGCAGCAGCGAAACCGACGTGCGGTTGTTATCAGTTTTGCAGCGAACTAGGTGCGTATTGCTCGTTTTCTTTCTAAGAAATCCTCTTCCATTAACATTTTAATCAATTCTAAAGCAATTTGCATTATTTGCAATTTCGAACGGATTAATTTGATTCGGTGCTACGTTCGCGATTAATCGATCGTTTTTTGTTGTTGTTTTTAATCGAAATCTTCGTCTGCAGTCCGTTTAACATTGTTCCCTTCCGACGCTGCCCCCTTAGAACGTTACGTGCCGTATTGATTTTTTCGCGCCGAACCCCATCCATCCCCGAACCAACACCTAGACGTGGGAAAACAGGAACCACGTGTCGTCGAATGAGTTCAATTAGTAGTTTAATCGATGCCAATTGACGATCGATTAAAATCCCATCGCGTTTCAATCAAGACGAAAGAGTTCGCTTTTCTTTTTCTTCTCGTGTTAAATTCAATCGAAGAGTTTCACTCGCGAATTCGTACGTCGACCGCTTGCTAATCGCGTTGGTCCATCGAGAGCGGCAGCAGTTCAACGACTTTACGCTATTGAAAAGGGGAGGACGAAGAAGTTGAAAATTCCTTCTTGTCATTCCAAATGGGCGTTTCGCCTCCTCGTCCTCCTCGCCCATCCTCGCCATTCGCGTGTCTTCTCGTGGTTTTGCATCGCAGAAGAAGAATTTCGTCGCAAAATTTATTCTGCAATCGATTTTATTCCCTCGAGTATGCAATTTAATCGGGAAAATTCGCACTCGATCAAAAGCACTAACCGGGCCACTCGAGCCCGTTCGTTGTTGTCATTTGCAACGTGCGAAATTTTCATCAATTTGCGTTCGCTTATTCCCACCACGATTCATACGTTTTCAATTGATTTGCAAGCGGAATTTGCAAACAATCGGTGATTATTAGCACAAAAAAAAACAGCCGATCGTTATCGCGTTGTTGCAATTAAGTAACGTTCGATTTTCGTTTACAGGCGAAATTTGCGAAAATCGAAAAGAAAATGGTCGACGACTATTTGGGCAAAAAGTACAAGCTGAGCAGCAGCGAGAACTTCGACGAGTTCATGAAGACTTTGGGTGAGTTGGACGGCGTTTAACTTGTTTGCCAATCGTAAAATGGAAATTCGCATTTTTTTCGTTGAAAATGCATAATTTTCGCTCGTTGATACTTTGATCGGACGAGAAGCAAAGTGTTATTATATAGGCGAATTGTGGGAGCGAATCTGTCGCGGATTTTAAAGTCCAACATCTATTTCGCACGTCGACTAAAAATAATGCGAAAGGGAATCTGACGATTTGTTTGTTTCGCTCATTATCAAAGTCCACGCAAATTATTTAACCTGTTAGGTAAGGACTATTGGCAAAAAAAATATTTGAAAAATAAATCGTCCGACTAGATTGCAATTATTAAACAAACATTGTCGACCTGGACGCACTCGCGAATTACGTAAATTGCAATTTTAATCGCTCGCAATTAACCTTCGCCGTTTATCGAACAATTTAATTCATTTATTTCGAATTCGCATAATCCCTCGTAATCGTTCGCGAAGCGAAACGACGCGATTAACGTATGATCCGTTTAATTCGACGATTACAGTTTCTCATTTTTAATTCGCGTAGGATTCAGTCAGTCGAACTTTTTCCACGTCAATTTGCCATCTTCCATTTGCCAATAATAATTCTAAGACTAAAAGCTCGATTAAACTTAATTACAGTGCCATTAAAAGTTGCTCGCTTATTGCTAAATAATTCGATCGAAAGAATTATTGACACTGAGCGAAAACGCGAATAGAATCTGCATGATTTAGCGTTTTCCCGTCCGTATAATTTAATTTCTTTTTAAATAGATTCAAATTGACGTGGGGCTCTTTAACGCACGACAATAACGACACGCAAAAGGTCAACAATTTAAATCGGTTCCATTGTAATTTAATGATAAGAAAGGTGGTACGATTGTAACAATGAGCAAAGGCAAACAGACTGGAAGCTAATTATTAAACTTGTTAAAGCCGCTTATCGCAAAACGGCGCTCTTCAAATAACGCAAGATCTACGCGAATAATTTCGGCGCAAATTTTGAAGGGAACAACGAAATCGAACAGAATTCGACTCGATTTGAAGCGACGCCACGCCAACTTTAAACGTTAAGCGTTAACCCGCACTTCCTAATTACGTTTGATCGCACGCTACCAACATCCGGTGCTGCCAACAATGCGGGCGTAACAAAAAAGAGAAACGAAGAAAATTGTCGTTACACGTTCGAGTGCCTCGCAATTTGCTCGTCGCGAAATAAATTGTTGGTTCGTCTCCGTTGTAGCGCAATTTCTGGTCGACTCAATGGTAATTACGTGTTCTTCGCGAACGGGGCGAAACTTTCGCCGCAGAAATTAACGCGTCAAAGTGGAGCCTTCGCCACTTTGAATTTAATTACACGAACAGAGATCGGTTCCTCGGGAAAAGAAATTAATTTACTGCCACGTACCCCGTTTTCAATTAAATTCCCCTGGAGCTGACGTAATGTTGGCAGCACTCGTGCGGGGGACGAGTTGAGTTATCTCGTCATTTGTTCGGTATTATGACAGGCGCCCATTATCGCACAAGTGCAACGAATGGAATGAAAAGTGGCGAGGAAACAAACAGTTCGACGCCAAATTGCCAACTTAATTTCCGAATTGCCTTCACGTATAGCGCTTTCAATAACAAGTTTGTTGTGATTATGAAATAAAGTTGGCAGCACTGAATCCTCCACTTTTTTATTTAACATCTTGGCAGGTAAATTCAAACGCCTCTCTGATTAATATCGCAGAAGGCCATCGACAAACTATGTGGAGAAGTAAAATAAAAGAATTGTTTTTTTTATCTCCCCCCACATTTAGCTTAATCGAAGGATTGCAACCTTTGCATCGAAGATTCGTTCGTTGAAGGCGCGGTACGTTGTGTTTACAATTGAATGATAAGAAATTAATGCGAGGGAGAGCGAGATAGAGCGATATTGCTTTGAGTGCATAGGTTAAACTTTGGAATTGATCAAAATTGAAAGAGATAAAATGGAATAGTGTATAAATAGGAGTGCGGTATCTGTCGGCAACGTTCAGTCGTTCGTTCTTTCGCTCGCGCAAACAGTTTCGATCCTTCGAAACGGTTCCGCAATTAATTTCCATTACGACCGCAAAATGGTAGATTCAGCGTTAGGAAAGAAGTACAAGTTGGTGTCGAGCGACAAGTTCGACGAGTACATGAAGGCCTTAGGTAAGGGACGACGATTTTAATCGCGAAATGACGAGTTTTCCGTATACAATTATCGCTGATTAGTCACCTAATTGGGCGCAATTTCGTTGGACTCAAAGACCTTTGAAATTCGCACCGAAACTCAAAGTTCAAGGAAGTGACTCAATTAGAAATTAAAAATAAAATAAAAAACTGACCACCTTTTTTATAGTTTTTAAAATTGCTAACGCCGGACTTTGACCGTTGCTTGTTGTTGTGGTCGAAAGCAATCGCGGAATGAAAAGTGGAAAAATGCGACCCGAAAGGTCGCTTATTAAAATGATTGTTGCTCGCAATAATCAATCATCGGCTTTGTTAACGATTCGCGCATATCAATCGCTCGTTGATTGAACCTTGCAAATTATTATAAAAAACGCGTTTGGCGATGCGAAACGTACGAATTTTGCTAGTTTAATCGACCACATGGCATCCGCAAAAAATTGAAAAAAAAAAAAATAAATAACGGTCTCTACGTACGTGTTTGTTATCTGCCGGCCAGATGGTCGCTATAGCCCGGTGAATTTACAATACGAGAGAGCGAAAAACTGTTCACTCCCAGCCGGATTATAGTTTGGCGATTAATCCGCGCGACAAACGGATAATCGCCGAATCTCTCGCTGATTAATTATGCGAAGGTCGACCGGTGAAAGCGGCGCGTTCTAATAATGCAAATCGCGAACGGCGCAAACGAATCGATCAAGAACCGAAGAGAGGAGGCGACAGAAAAAAGGTGGCCTTCCAATCGCGAAAAGTTTCCCTCTCGAAATGTCAATTCATAAGCGAAAAATTTCCAGGTGTCGGCTTGGTGACCCGTAAAATGGGCAACGCCGTCTCGCCGGTGGTCGAGCTGAACAAGAACGGCGACGAGTACGTGCTGACCTCGAACTCGACGTTCAAGAA
Organism: Hololepta plana; assembly: GCA_963695495.1. Lineage (NCBI taxonomy): Eukaryota > Metazoa > Arthropoda > Insecta > Coleoptera > Histeridae > Hololepta > Hololepta plana. Next base: position 1,858,049 of record OY968841.1, on the reverse strand, counting down.
CATCACGACGACGTTCAAGCCGGGCACCGAGTTCGACACGGAGACGCCCGACGGCCGCAAGGTGAAGTCGACGATCACCGTCGACGGGAACACGTTGCACGAGGTGCAAAAGGGCGCCGACGGCAAGACGACGACCATCGATCGCACCTTCACGCCGGACGAAATTAAAATGGTAACGTACCGGACGATCGTTCGTTTTTTTTTCGATTAAACCTGTTCGTTGGTAACACTGTCGACGAATTGACGTGTGACGTACAGTCAGTGTTGTCAAGTTTGCATCCGAGTTTAGTCGGTAATAGTCGAGGATTAAGTCATTATTGCTTTTTGTTTGCAGGTGATGAGCGTGGATAACGTGAGTGCCACCAGAATCTACAAGTTGCAAGCATAATTGCGATGGATTGATGATTTTCGATTCCTGCAAACGAATGAGTTTATTATTATTGTTTTGTTAATTATTAAACGATCCAATGGATCGTTAACACGTTCAACGTAACTATCTAATCTTGTATCGGCAAACTGGAAATTTTGATATTTTATTTATGCCTCAAAAAAGTAATTAATTTTAGTTTAATTTCGAACTGATACGAATAAATGTATGGGATTAATTGTTTTCGATTTTCTCCTCTTTTGAGCGCAACTTAAAGGCACCAACAAATAAAATAAAATTTATGCTGTCTTTCGTTTCGTTCCTTTGAAATAGTTCCCAATCGATTCAGTTCCTAAACGCTTATTCGAATTCGAGCAAAGCAAATCGTTCTGCCATCTGTCGCCGATTTTGCGAAATCTTTGATGTGACTAAGAAAAACTGATGGCAGCACCAACGTTCTTCCACTGAAATGTAAATTTTCAAAATTTATGCGAAGAAGTAACATCGAGAAATGGGGACTTATAGAAATCCATTTTAATGCTCGAGTAGATTAATAATAAGTCGATTACGGTCATCTATCGGCGATTCTACGAAACGCTTGACGCAGCATTTGGAAAAAGGGCGCTCTCCCACTGAAATTTAAATGTTCGAAATGTCAAGCGAAAAAATTCCAATGAGTATAATTTTTTGCCTAGAGAATAGTACATACAAATTAAAATCGCATTTATTCGCATATTTTCATTTATGTCATTTCCTTTGTTAATTTTACAAGCCTCTTGAAAATCAATGACGAAATTAAAGTCTCGATTAAATCCCTTATACAATACGTGTGTAAAATGTCCTTAACAAAATATAAATCTTAAATGCTAGCACAATCTCTCTCTCTCTCTCGCACACACACACGCATTTCTGTTCAATTAATAACGAATTATGCTCGATTTTTTTCCATTTCTTTTTTGTAATTTAAAATGATCATTTTATTTGCACATTATCAATATCATTAAATATTAAATGTCGCATTAATACGTGATTAACGATAATTAAAATAAATTTAAAAATATATGTTATATATTTTTTTCATATATACGTATGTATAAAGCTACAATTCTAAGTACTTAATACAATCATTGAACCGAAATCAATTATTTTCTTTTACCTTTAATTATGCTCACTTTTCTGTTACGAATTGTATTGTCGCCTCGAATATGTTAATATATATAGATTGAATTATAAGAAGGGTATCTAGAATAACATTTTGCCATTGTTAAAACGTACGCAAATTAAGAATCGAATCAACGGATTCACAATGTCCCTTATTAACTACTAGCAACTATGTATGGAGTGATGCAGAGAGAACGGAACTGATAAACGAATCCGATCGAAAGGGCAGAGAATTAGAAACGAGAATTTATAGGGAATGTTTCCAAATCGCGTGATTATCAATATTATCATGTCTTTTCCATTTGCGGTAAGATTCATATTCATACAACGGATACATTTAAATATTCGATTATTTTTAATCCATTACATCCTTTTTAAAGGATCTCATCGATATCCATGCAGCCGGCCGAAGCCAATTCGAAAGGAAATGAGAGAGAAAAGACCGTTCGCACTAATTATCAATACCAAATTAGTTTCGACCGTTTAAAAAGTGAAATCGCGTGTTAAACGAACGTCTTCAAATGAACGTTTAGGAAACGAACGATGATCAAATCAATTGTTTGGAACTTTTGTGCAATTAGAAACGATCTAAAATTCCATTCAGCAAACGTCATCAAACGAATGGGCGCTTTCGGATGTTGTGCAGTTGCCTTTTGTCTCGACTTTATTACAACTTCTTGTACCAGAACAAGTAGTGATCGCCCTCTTCGATTAGCAGAGTATCGACGCCTAAAAAACAACAAGAAAACGAAAGCAGGAAAACTTTGCAATAATCGAAACAATAATCGCGTCTCACCGACGGGCGCGACCAATTGATTGGCGGGCGGCGACGCCGGGTCCGGCAGTTCCGGCAGCCGGTAGAGCAGCCAATAGTTGTAGCCGGCCGGTTCCTCCTTGTAGCCGGCGATCGTGTGCACGTAGTGTCCGTTCGGCCACTCGGTCGCCTCGAACGTGTAGTGCGGATCGATCTCCATCGCCATCTGCATGACGTTGTAGAAGGACGTGTTGCGCGGCGCTATCAGGTTCATCGTCGCGTTCTCGGTGACGTTCGTGCCGACCCACAGCGTGTACGTGATCGTCACGTTACGTATCTCCGAGTCGTTGCCGTGGTACGTCAACGGGTGCGAGAGATCGTCCACCTCGACCGAATTGTCCATTTCCGCGTCGCTCTTGTCGCAGTCGAGGTTCCGTATCGAGCCGAGGCCCTTCGGCACCAGCGCGACGATCACGTCCGACGTGAGGCCCGGGTCGGTGAACGCGCCGTCCGGATCCTGGCGCGACTCGATGTACCTGATCGCCAGCGTCTTGTTCCAGTGCGCGTTCGCCTCCGTCACGTCGTGCAACGCCTGTCGAGTCGATTGGTGGATTTGAACAATTTCAGAAATTGCCTCTTTTCGGCGTCGTCTAACGTCACCTGTATCGTAAGCGCCGTGTTGTACAAGTTGCCGAAGCCGCCGTCCGGCTGCTGCTGTCGCGCCAAACTGATGCTCGGCCGTCGCACCGAGTGCTGCAGGTTCCGGTGCCGATGATCTTTGACGATGCACCGCAACGCCAGTATCGTCATCGCGACGGTATCTGCAAGTTGATGAAACGCCGATTGGAGGCAATTGTCGCGATTGGAAACGAAAGCGAGAGCGATCGACCTATGTTATGATCCTTCGCGCTGTTCGCGATGTCCAACAGTCGGCGGATCTGGCGCTTGCGCACGTGCGCCCTCGCGCTGCACGCGGCCAACGTCGCGTACGCAAAGTCCAAGTCGTGCATCGCCTCGTGGTGCTGCAACGTGCCGATCAGGTCGTGGCCGTGGAACTGGCGGGGATCCTGACAGAGGGCGGTCAGGGCGAGCGCGTACTGCGAGAGTTTCGGCGGCGTCACCGGGACCTCGTGGTGTCTGCAAACGAAGAGCGACACATTAGCGCGGCAACGGAAGAATCGAACGTCGGAAACGCGAGACCGACCTCCACAGCAGCGTGACGATCTCGACCTCCATCTGCTTCGACGACAGTTGCACCTCCAATTGGTTCGGCATGATGCCGGTCACGTCCTCGTATTGGGCCAGTTGCAGCGCGATCAGCACCTTCGGCGTGTCGTTGCGCCAGCCCCAGTCGGACTCGCGCTGCGTTATCAGCCACGCCAACGCTTTCTGTATGCACGTCTCGTACTCGACGATTTGGCTCGTCCGCGACGACACGCTATCGATCGTCGTCGACGTTCCTAAATATCAGCGAACAATTTACAATGGCAACTCGCAGACGGAGGAGACAAAGGGCAACCGAAGGTGGTTGTCGTTATTTTTAGTTTCTGTTAACCTTTATTGTTATTGGATGATGTGGATGTTAGAGATGTTGTCGTCATGATGGTCGTCGACGAGGAGGACGTTTGCAGCTCGATATCCTGCGTATATCCGAATGCCACCAGCGAAATGCCGACGATGAGCGGTATGTAGAGCATTCTATTTTGCGAACAAAGAATCCACGCCAATTGCAAACAATTCGAATTCTTCTCGTGCTTCCGCCTCCGCCTCCTCCACCAATTCAATCTCCTTTACTTTTCTCCTCGCCTTCGTATTCGTCCCAATTGCACCACGAGTCGTCGCGAAAATCTATCGTAAAGAAGAGACGTTTTATTGCGAACCCATCGCATCTAATAATAGATTTTCTGCAAAACGATATTTGTTTATTCGATATATTTAGCGAATGAAACGGCAATACGAAATTTACGCAAGACGAGCATCTAAAGTTTGCGATCGGTTTACATAACAAACAATCAATTAGGAGCCAACGTTTCGAGCGATTTCGAGAAAACGAGACCGACGACTTGTCGCGATTTATTTCATTCATTCGGTGGATGCGCCCGGATCAATCGTCGTCTCCATAAACTAGCCAATTTGGTTTCGCATTATTAATCATTATTTGCCATTCACTCCAACGTTCTTTTATTAATTTGTCGTTGAGAAATTGGAGTTTTCAATCGTTTAATTTACAAATTTTCAATTTGTTTCTCGTCAATTAATTCTTGGCGAAGACGGATTTAACCAAAAGAGACTTTACGCAACTTCTTCGACAACGTCCAAATGAACGATTAACGTACGAATTATTACGGCCCTTGCAATTGCTATTGGAATATTGGACAAATAAAGAAAAGGGGACAAAATGAAATATTTATAATAAATTCTCGATCAAGGCCTTTTTACAAAAAGCACGAACGGTACGCGATACGCCGTCATTTGATATCGATTAATGCTAGTGGCAAAAAACTATCGAAATTGAAAAGGGCACGAGCAGGAGGGAATCAAATAAAACTGAAGGGGCATTGATTTGTCGAGGTCCATTTGGACAATAACGGACAGACGAACAAAGGGAAAGAGAGGACGATTAAATTGGGAAAATCCCTCGATGAATCATCGTTCGCTATCGAATGCAGTCGTCTTAATTACGAATTAAATTCTACTTTAATTACGTTGGGGTTAAACGAATTCGATTTCGCTTCGGCATTAATCGCTATTGCATAATTACGAGCACGAATTCGATTATGTGAAATAATAATCCATTGCTTTCAAGGAGAAGAAAGAAAAGGCAACTCACCGAAATCGATTCCTAGTTTTTCTTCAGTTAGTCGTCAACCATCCGACACTACCCTCAATCACTTGCAATATTCGATTAGTCCTCCTTTATCAGTTCTCTTACTGAACGCTATCGTCTCGGTGCAGTCGCGACGGTTCGACGGAAAATGAATCCCCCGAAGACGAAAAAAGGCCTGTTCTGACGCCTTCCCAGCACGCATCAATTCGATGTGGAAGCCATCTACAACGACGAGCCGCGTTTCGTATCGATTTTTCCACCACCTTTTCGCCCGTCGTTTAAACGTACTGTTGTGGTGGTGGTTCCCATTCAGAATAATCGTCAACCGACGTCGCCGTTTTTATGTCGACGTTTTTGGACGTTGCAAAAACAGGTGACGATTAAAACGTAATCGCATTGCTAAAAAAAGGAACGAATAAGGAAAGTAATCTAACATGCTGCAAATTTCGGCAAGACAATGGACGAAGAAAAGCGAACGAACTGATGATTCTCGGTCTTGAAATCGTTGCCCTTTGTCTTGTTTTGTTTCGTATTTTTCTCTTTCACGTGCAAATCGATGGTTTGCGAATCGTCGTTGCTTTTTATTGTCCGGAAAGTCAAGAAAAGGTTGCACGAACCTTTTGTCCCAAACGTCCCTAGCGATTGGCGCCCTTAACTGTCTGCCTCTCTCGAAATTTCGCAAGGTTTTGCTTATTGCAAAAAACGCTATAGCTCAAAAAGCGTCTCTAAGGTCATTTCAAATGATGAAACATGTCTTACGCTTGATCAAGAAGACCATTGAGTTATCGAAAAGAGTGACTATTTGGACGCAAATGCTAATAATAAACAAGTGCTTTTAATTAAGAAACAAATGTGAGGAGTCTTTGGGACAGCAGGTATATGTCTTAATATAAAGGACCTTGGTTCCGTTTCCTTCCTTGAAGCAAGTCGATTATTAATAATAAAAGAAAGAGGGTCAAGGTTCGTGGTGCACGGATTTCGATTCGACGGCGACACGAAGCTCCTTATTCAAATTTCCTCACTCGTACTTTCCCCCATTTTCTTCGCATTTCCACCTCTCTCTTCTCCTTTCGCAGAACCGAATCATTTCCACCCCGTCTAATATGTGCTCTAATTCTTTATTGTCATCAACTAAATGCCATTTACTTAATCCTAACCGATTCATTGCCGCAGCTCGTTCGTAATACCGTTGCACCTGTCAATCTCGAACGTCGATCGCTTCTCGTTGCTCCTGCCCTCGTTCCCGATCAGATTCGTGATCTCCGTCGCCAGATCGTCGTTGTCCAAGATTGTCACGTGATCGCCGTCGAACAGTTTCACGTGGACCTCCTGCTGACACAAACGCGACAGACCGTGGTCCTCCTCGACGATCGTTTGCACCGTATCGATTTTCGCCTTGTACATATAGATCGGCGACCGGATCCGGCTGAACGACGGCCTGTACGATTTCATCGCCAACAGGCGATTGTACAGCGAGAGCGCCAGCAGTCGTTGATAGCGTCTGCTGTATTCGATGTTGTTCGGCAAGTTCTCGATCAAATAGTTCACCTTGTCGTCGTATAATTCGCGTTTGGCCAGCTCGTCCTAAAAAAAAAATAAAAATGAAATGATCGAAGCGGTCAATTCGTTTTTCTGCCGTGCGCGCAATTTACCTTGAAGTGGTAGAATTCTTCCAGCGTGAACATGTAGGTGAGCAGTTTGAAGAGCAAACTGATTTCGACCTCGTTCAGCGGCTGATCCTGGAACTGTTGCTCGACGAACGCCTTCATGAGCACCGGCGAGCCGTCGATTAGTATCAATTTACCGCTGTAGCCCAATTCTTCGAGCATCGAGGCCAGTTCCAACGCCACCAGCGCGCCAAACGAATGCGCTATCATCGCGAATCGCCTCTTCGCGCCCAAACTCTTCAACATGTCCTTTTAACAATAAAGAAAAATATATACAATTAAACGTGCAAGTTTCGTAATCGAATAATTTCCGCCTACCGGCAGAATGTTGCGAGCCATGTCGGCGATCGTCTCCTGCTCGGTCTTCTCGATCGAATATTGGAACGCGACGGCGTTCACCGTCGTCAGTTTCTTCGCCAAGCCCTCGAACGACTTGTGCGTGCCTTCGTAGCCGGGCAGGAAATAGACCGTCGGCGAATCGTGCCGTTTCGACGCCGTGCTCATGTCGACGACCAAATTGCCGATATCCGCCTCGTCGATCGCGAAGCGGAACAACAGTTCGAGGCCCTGTTTCGCCTTCACCTCCTTCTGCGACACCGTCGACGGGTCCGTCTCCTCCGATATCTCCTTCAGTCTCGCGAACGTTAGATCGCGAATATCCTGCGGCGTGAGGAAGACCTCGTAGTCGCGCTCCAACGTTTGCTTAATCTCGACGCCCATCATCGAGTCCATGCCCATTTCCGGCAGTTTCGTGTGCGGACTGACCGTCTTCAAGTCGCGTATGCCCAAAATGTTGGCCACGGTCTCGATCATGTTGTTGCCGCCCGATTGCTTCTTCTCCGCGACGACCATGCTCGCCACGATCGGTTCGTTTTGATTCATCAACAAATCCATCATCTCCAAACAATTGCTGATCCGCTGCTGTAACGTGCCGGCAATCACGAGATCGTTACCGTTATCCATGACGTCCGCGACTAAACCCACCTGAATAAACAAACAAAATTATACATTGTGAAATTCGCAACGAAGAAGGTCGGTTCACGTCTCCGATCGTGCCCCATTGTATCGCCAGGGCCGGCAAACCGTCGCGCTTTCTCTGCTCGCAAATCCGCTCCATAATCGAATTGGCCATCCCGTAATTCGTTTGGCCGCCGTTGCCGCGACCGCAAGAGACCGACGAGAAAACGACGAAATGCCTAAAATCGAAGAACGAATTTATTCTCGTAATCGCGCGATTCTGAGCGCGTTTACTTCAGCTGCGGACAATGACGTCGCGTGATCTCGTCCAGGTACCGCGTGGCGAACGCTTTCGGCGCCAGCGACGTGCCGAAGTCGTCGACCGTCTGATTGATCAGCGTCTTGTCCCGCAGCACGACCGCCAAATTGAAAAGGCTGTCGATCGGCCCCAGTCGATTGGCCGCCTCCACCAACGACGAGCAACCCGCGCGCGTCGTTATGTCGTCCGTTCGCACTTGCACCGTGACGCCGTAACGCTTCCAAGTGCTGCAACAACAAGAAGACGATTTAGGACGGAGCCTTCGTCGACATAACCACGGCCACGAACTTGATGCGATATCGTTGATAGCCGTTCGCGATCCCGGTCCTCGACGTCAGTATCAGTTTCTCGACGCCGCGCAGCACGAGCCAATCGGCCAGTTCCAAACCGAAACCGCCCAAACCGCCGACGATCACGCTGCACCGATTCGGACGGCCGTAGAATCGCGGCGTGCTCAGCGGCAATCGTTCCGGGCCGGTCTCCTTGCGAATGTTGAGCAACACTTTGCCGACGTGCTTGCCGGCGGCCATGTAACGGAACGCCGACTCGACGTCGTTGTAATCGAAAACGGTCGAGATCAACGGTTTCACGATGCCGTCGTCGAGCGCCCGTTGCACCAGCCGATGCAACGACGCCTTCTCCTTGTCGTCGCTGGCGTACAATCGATCGATCATCACGCCGGTGTACACTTTACCGTCGTCGAGCAATTGCAACGGCAACCGATTGTTGTTGATGCAATCGAACTTGCCGATCTCCAAGAAGCGACCGCCGGCCGCCAGGCATCTGACCGACGCGAGCAGTTTGTCTTCGGCGAGGGAGTTTAACACGAGATCGACGCCGCGGCCGTTCGTCTCCTTGCGGATCATCGCCTCGAACGACGTGTCGCGCGAATTGCCGATGTGCGATTCCTTCACGCCGGCGAAATGCTTCAATACGAACTCCTTCTTCTCGACGGTGCCGACGGTCGTGAACACGTCGCAACCGTAATGCAGCGCGATGTTGATGGCCGCCTGGCCGACGCCGCCCGTGCCGGCGTGTATCAGGATGCTCTCGTTGCGTTTCAATCGGCCGGCGACCAATAGAGCGTACAAACTGGTCGCGTAGACGCACGGCACCGTCGCCGCGTCCGCGAGACTCCAACCGTCCGGCACGTTCCACGTGTTCACCCGATCGGCGACGATTTCCGTTGCTATTGCGCCGCACACGCCGAAGCCCATCACGCGTCGACCTCTAAAAAGACAAACGATTGCGATGGAATAAGCGATCCCCGCAGTGTCATTTCACTACTCACGTCCTATCAGTGCCGGAGTATTCGATACCCAATTCGCACTGTCGATCCAAGCGCGAGAGATCGTCTAAGATGATGCGGCCCGAAGCGATCATCACGTCTTTGAAGTTTAACGCGCTGTAATGCACCTGAGGGAAAACGCGATCAAACGCCGTTTCAAATTCAATCAACAGCATTTCGTTACCGTTACGGCGAGATCGTTCTCCGGCTTGAGTTTCTCGAACCACGTGAGACTGCTCAAGTCGCCGACGCATTTCGTGTTTACGAACGAGCAATTGCTCTCCTTCTTCGGCAGATTCCGATCCAACAACTTGTGACGGTACGTGCCCCACGTGCCGTTCTTGTACACGTTGATCGCCAGGTCTTTGCGCAACTGATCCGCGTACACCGGATGCGAGAGATCGAATTCCGGCGCCGTTTCGTCCAAGAGCATGCACTTGACGCGTCGGCCCTCGCCCTCCTTCCGCAAACAATTGACCAATCCCAGGACGCCGTTCAGCGGCCTGGCGTGCGAATAGACGATCACGTCCCGATCGGAGGACTGCTGCACGGCTTTCTGCAGGTGCGGCAACCAGGCGAAATCGTCGATGTCGCCGTCGAGGGCGATCACGATCGGTTTCGACGGCTCGTTCGGTTTCTGCATGAGGACGATACGTTCGTCGGCCGTCGCGTGTACCGTCAATATTTCCAAACCGTTCGGCGCGCGATCTCTATCGCCGGTTGCCGTACGTTCCCGGGATATCACGTAAGTGTTCGGTTTGATGACGGCAGCTAGTTCTTTTAAAAACTGAAAGCGAAATGAAATTCGCGTTAATCGGAGAGTCCATCAAAGACGCTAAACTGACCTTTTGCCGTTTGATTAGTCCGTTTCCGACGATCAACAGATAGTTCTCGTCGACGTTAAACGGTCCCGCATCGACGACGACGTTGTCCAACGTTATCGCGGCGCCCGTGAAGATCGTCACGTCCGGCTGGATGAGCGGCAGGTCTTCTAACGCGTTCAAAATGTACGAACTCAACGGTTGCACGCTCTCGTCCCTCTCGTCGTCGAGCAATTCGGCCACCTTCACCTTGACGGTGTTCACGTTCTCCAGGATCAATTGCACGTTCGCACGTGTCGACTCCTCGATCGTTAGCGGCGACGTGATAATAACGTTCGGCAGGAAGTTGTACGATTCCAAAACCGGTTCGCTGCGCGGTTTCCGGCGCGTAATCGCGGTCGCTCGTAAACCGCTAATTTGCACGCCGCCGGATCGTATCACGTCGCCGTTATAATCGACGAGCACCGGCAACGTGGGCACGTTCGAACCGCCCGTTTTATTCATCTGCGTATTAAATTCGACGCATTTGTAATGGGTGTCCATGTCGATGCTCATGTAATCGATGCCAACGGGCACGTACAAATCGCGCGTGTCTTTCTTAATTATTAACACTTGCAGCAAGTTGTCCAAGAAAGCGATCCAATTGTCGTGCCAATCGACTTTCGCGCGGCTCCCGTCGACGCTGCACTCCTTGATTCCTTTGAACAAGCCGCTGAGGACAAAGGAGAAATCGAGTAGTAAACGTTGGCACGGGGCTCGTAGGTCGCAACCCACCTGTAATTGTAGCCGCGTAGACGCAGCTCTTTGTAAACGTCTTTCGTCTTCAGCTCCAGCTCCTCGCCGATTTGCAACTTATCCAAACGCTCGTGCGCTGCCAATTTCTTATCGTTTACCTTCACTTTGCCGCTCACCATTAAGACGCCGTTTTCGGTTATCTTAAATGGAAATAATTAATCGATTAATTGCAATTCGAATCAATTCTCTTCGTCAATGTCAAGTAAAGATGCGTAATCGACTTACTGCGAACTCGCCGCTTTGCAAAATGTGAAAATGCAACGACACTTCGCCTTCCTTCGGCACGGTGACGGCGCGAATGAATTGGACGTTGGTGAAGAGGAGGCTGAAGTTTTTCGGCGCCGAATAAGAGATGGTCGCAAAGTGCTTCCAGATTAAATACAAGTAACCGGTGGCCGGGAATAGGTTGCGACCTGGAATATGAGATTTACGTTAATATTTATTGGACGCCTCCAGAAAGGAACGGCCATTTAATCCGATAAAGACCGAATGGACTCGATATCAATGAATGTCACTTGCCATCGATCGTGTGCCCTTGCACGAAACTCCATTCCAAGTCGTTGACATCGATGACCATTAGTTTGTCACGCGGCATCTCCGAATCGTTGTACCATTGGGTCTTGTACACTCGCTTGTGAATCCACGTGTGCAACGAACTGATCATCGGCGTTTGCAACGTAACGGGGAACGTGATCTTCGGATAAAGTACCGCCAAATCGAGGTTGCAGCCCATTGCGAAGATCCTAAAAAGCAATCGATGTTAGTGAAGTCTTCATCGCGCGCTCATTTTGTAAACTTGCTCTCCCAAATGATGCAAAAATTCGTACACGAAGCTCCCGTCTCGAATCGATTGGAAACCGTGCAAATAATCGTCGGGCAATCCATGAGACGGCGTCCCGTAAATCACCAGCGGTTCCGATCGGATCGTCGCCGATTTGTGGGATTTTCTCGACTGCAACCCGTCCAATAATTCTATAGCGAATCTCTTCCGTTTCGCCAACTCCTTCACCCGATCGTACGCTCCTCGCGCGTGCCAATACGCTAACGTTAACGCTTCCGTAACGCTTAATTCGCCTCTTGCGTAGTACATCGCTAACATTCCGATACCGCTACCAATCGTTTCCTTAACGCCAGCATTCAACAGTTTGAGCGTATCGCAAAGCGCGATCTGCGCGATAACGCTGCCGACGATCAAGTGCAGCCGATTCCTCTCGTCGAACTCGTTCACAATATCGACCGTCGACTGATTGTCGATGGACCGCAAATAATCGATGGCCGTGCGTATCGTCGCGGCAAACGGATCGAAAACTTGCAAATCTTTCAGCGACCGCGCCAATCGCGCGTCCTCGCCGCCGAAATACACAGCGATCTCGTTCGGCACGACGAAGGTGCGGACGGCCGCGATCGGTGCCCGATCTTTGCTCAACACGATGTAACCGCGATGAAGGTCCTCCGCGTTCGGGCGCCTTAAAGCGAAAATTAACACACGAATCGTGCATGTCACGCGTCGGCCAATTAAATCACCTGTAGATCCCGTGGTAGAGAGCGACGTATTCGGCGTCCAGTTGCCGCTTGCCGAAATCGTCGAAGATGTTCGTCAACGTTCGTTCGGTGCGCGCACTCACGCAGACCAAACGCGGCAGGTCGTCTAGCGGCACGCCGCCGTTCGTTTTGTGCCTGTTGTAACGTTGCACGATGATGTGCGCGTTGGAGCCGCCGAAGCCGAACGAACTCAAACCTAAAAGCAAGCAGAAATACAAATCGCATTGCAAATTTTCCCTTTCTTCCTTTCGTTCCCTACCGACTAAACACTTATTGTCCGGCCACGGCGTCGGTTCCGTGACGACGACCAATCGGCCGTCCATTAATCCTTGCACCGATTTCCTCGGCGATTTGTAGTTGACGTTCGGCGGCATCAAGCCCGCGTGGAAACCGATGATTACCTACAACGGATTGGCAATTGTCGAATTCGCGCGTTCGTATTCAGACAACCGACCTTTGCGAGACCGCATATGCCGGAGACGGGCTCGTTGTGTCCGATGTTCGATTTCACGGACCCGATGTACAACGGCTTGTTGCGTCCTTTGCAAAACACGTCGGTGATCGTGTTCAGTTCCTCCGGGTCGCCAACGTGCGTACCTGAAAGAATCCGACCGGTCCATCGTCGCACGTTTAACAATCGTTGGACGCTTACCGGTGCCGTGGGCCTCGACGTACGTGACCGTCGCCGGATCGATGCCGCACTCGTTGTACGCGTCGATCAGGAGATTGTACTGGGACTCGCGCGACGGAAACGTGATGCCCTGGCTCTTGTAGCCGTCGCTGTTCACCTTCGTGTAGATGATCTCGCAATAGGCCCGTTTCGCCGTGCGGCCCTTCTCCAAGATTAGGACGCCGATGCCTTCGGAGCGCACGTAACCGTTCGCGCTGTCGTCGAACGAGCGACACACGCCGTCCTTGCTCAACACGCCCAATCTGACGAATGCGAGAATAAGTTGACGTCGTGCACGTCGCGCGTTGCGGAAACGCTTACCTCGCAAATTGCACGGTGATGACGTGGTTCAGGCACAAATTGCAACCGACCAACACGACGTAATCGTAGTCCTCGTGCTGCATCAGTTTGAACGCGCGGTCCAGACAGACCTGCGAACTCGCGCAGGCCGCGTCGCCGACGACCGCCTCGCCGTTCGTCCGCAGGAAGTATTGCACGCGACCGCTGATGACGCTTCGCACGCTCCTGCGGAACGCAAAAAGAGAACGTAAGCAATCGCCGTGGCGAAGAGAAGCGAGACCCAGACGCTCACTCGACGATGCAAAAGGTGCCCTCGAGGTCGTCGCGCGTGTAAAAGACTTGCTCGCTCTCGAACGTCGACACGCCGACGTAGACGCCGACCTTCTTCCCCTTGAAGTCGCTCAGATTGTGGCCGGCGTCGACGATGGCCTCGTGCGTGCACTCGAGCACCATGCGCGTCATCGGCTCCATGAAGAGGGCCTCGGTTTGCGACACGCCGAAGTAGCCGGCGTCGAAGTGCGTGTAGTCGCGTAACAGGCCCATGCGATGCGGCACGTCCGGGTGCACGTTGTTGCCGTAGCGCAATTGAGGCGAGCTGGTGCAGTCGGCCTTCGCGTACAAATTGTCCGCGAACTCTTGCACGCTCGCGGCGTTCGGCACGCGGACGGAAACGCCTGCAATTGAACGGGTTAGTGTCGTCGATCGATTCGCGATTTCGAACGTTTCGCTTACCGGACACGACGACGGCATCGTCGAATTCTTTACTGAACGGGTCCATGATGATGGGTGCACGTGGCGAGATTCTCGGGGCTGATCGAACGAGACGTTGTTTTTAAAAGCTCCGGAACAATTTGCATGCGTTTATAGGTGTATCGAAATAGACCGGGCAATTTGCTGACGTACGCTTTTATATTAAGAATTGTTAATAATTTGCATTAATTAATCGTATTCGATTTCCTTCAATTGTTCGTGTCGAAATTAAGGTATCAAAGTGTCAGCAATTCAATTATAATGTGGGCAATTTTTCGGAATTTACGTTCGTCCACTGATGAAAAGTTATCATTAAAACGCGATTAAATCCAACTGTTGGAGGATTATCGCGAATTTGGTTGTCAATTAATCATCGCGGTTTCCTCCTTTAACCGAATCTTCCACTAATAAACGATCCCATTGAAATTATTTGGAAATCACAAAATAGACCAGAAAAAGTTATTCATATATTCTTAGTTGTTTTTAACCCCATCGACCCGAGCAAACCGAAATTTTCATTAAGTCGCTAATTTATGCGACGATGTCGATTGTTGTTGTTTTCTTTTCCTTTCTTTTTTCAAGAATTTCGATTGAAATAAATTATTCCTTTCAATTAATAACTTTTTTTATTTCGCTTTTGTTCCATTCAAGAACTTTTATAACCCGATATTGTATTATTAATTAGTTAACAATTAGCATGAGCTAATAAATTGCATTGTGAGCAAATGAGCGTAAAAGGAACACACACAATTGATGAGTGATCTGGTCGAAATTTGCAAGTACGAATCCAAGAGATAGTTTCTCTTCGCATTGGAATTGACTGATTGATAATTTATAGTGCAGCAGTTGTTTCTTGAGAGCGTACGAATCGATTGGTAAAATATGTGAAAATTAAATTGTGAGTTCACGTTCGATAATTTTTGGAAGCAAGTGAAGTTCATTTAAAAAGAAGGCAACAATTGTTTCACTTTCATCCGCAACAAGTTATTTGTTAATTGCATTCGCTAATTACATAATTGCAATCATATTGGACGATTACGAATTTAGTGGTGACTTTTTGTTATAGTTGTGCATAATTTTGCTTTGATAAAACGCGATCTACGTTCAAAACTTTTTTTGATGCGCCGATTCGAGTTTGAATTTTTTTATGCACAATAAACAATTCGTCGCATGATGATTAATTTGCGAAAACATAAAGTGAGTTAATTGTAAATTGAAACTTAATGGTTTTATAGCGAAATATCGCATAAAGTTCTTATTAGCAAATAATTCATGTGTGCAATTAGTACTTAAATGAAATTAATGAGTTGCATTTCTTATTACAATGTATTATAATACAATGCATGCTAATTTAAAATAATTCTAATGCAGGACGTTGTTTTTCCTTTCTAAATCTGCATATTATCCATTATAATTAGTTTATTTTAATAAAAGCTTGGACTATCGACTAGATGCACTTTATTTGGAGAATACCAAAGTTCCAATTGAGTTCATTCATTGGACATTGGGTAATATTCGAAATCGCTTTTAATATACATTAAATTTTGATGGAAACTCCGGTGTTTCTGCTTCTGATCAAAATTTAATACAAAACCTGAAAGTAACCGGCAACAAAAGACTATGCACTCATTTACTATCTCAAGACAATGATTCAAGAAACACTTTGTAGAGTTCCAATTTGATGGATGCTTTTGTGAATTTGCATCGTAAGAAAAAGTTTCATTCAACTTCCGCCAACAAGTCAGTGGCGCAAGGAGGATGGCAATATGAATAGCATGGTGCAAAATTATACGTCATTTAAGCAAATCTAAAATTAATTGATCCATAAGTTAGTTATGAGGACTTCTTTAGCTGGGCATCTTCTGGACTAAAAGGAGGACGTGAACATTTTGACTTATCAAGATTTGTTTCAACGTGCTTCGAAAGCTGTCGATATTTCCTAGTTAATCATCAACAAAACCTAAATTTGCGAACTCGTAATGTTATGCTCCTTAACTGCATATGAAATGCGTTTGGAATAAGTGGCAAATGATGGAGGGACCGAATTGATCGTTAAGAACGTGGATTATCGGAAGTAATTTCGGGATTATTCGTCTTATTCAAATATTATTGCAGAATAGACCATTTGCAAAAATATTGTTGTCCTGTTTACAAAGCAATTACTATTTCCCCTAATCGTTTTGATCAGTATATTTTCAATAGTTCCTTAAATCAAACACAATTGCATACACCTTAATCAACGAGTAATCGTTGATAATTAATTGAGAAATGTTTAAATTTTCACAGCCTCCGCATTTGTGTTGCCAGATTCCACGCTAAAATTCGCAAATTCCTTTCGACTGGTCGCCATCGAATCGTCGTCAGTAGCAATGCCAATGTCGCCGATGCCGTTAGCGATGTCGCGATTAATCTCGTCGGCCAATTGTTCGCTCTGTAATACCGTCACGTGATCGCCGTTACAATATTTAACGGTCACCGGTTCCGTGGACAAATCCGATAAACCGAAATCTTCAGCTGCATCGGACAACGTGTTCACCGACGGTTTGTACAATGTGATGCGACAATCAATCTTCTCGTGCTTGAAATTGTAAATTAACAGAGCTTTGATCCTCTTGTAGAGCGAGATGCACAATTTCGCCTGGTACTCTTTCGAATGCGACACGTTCATAGGGGATCTATCCAATAGATACCACACTCTTTCCTCGTACGATTTGCATTTCTCCAATTCCTCCTATAAAACAAACATTATCACGCATTGCATATCGGCGAGCAATTCGAGCGTCAAACCTTGTGCTTTAAAACATCCGGCAACGCAATAAGTCGCGACATTAAACCGCCCAATACGGTCAATTGAATGTGAATGTCGTCGGTGGAAACTAATTGCGTCAGCGCCATTTGCTTCATCATAGTAGGGGAACCGTCGATCAATATTAATTGGCAATTCTTGTATCCCCATCTCGACATCTGGGCCCAAACCTCAAGTGCCACCATCGTGCCAAACGAATGAGCGATCATCGTGAACGGTTTCGTTTTATCCGTATGATGCGCGGTAATTGTCTGCAATACAAATGGATTGAGCTTAAGTAATAAAAGGGAGGAGTTCAAATTGACGGTGCTTTACTTTGAAAACGGTTGCCGCAATTTCTTCGATGCAGTCGTCGTTCAAACCGTAGCCGTATTGCAAGCAGTACGCGTTCGCATTCAGTCGGCTAGCCAAAGTTTTCATGCTGGCCAACATTCCTTCTATGCCGGGGATCAAATAGACCGTCATCAGCTCGTCGTCATGCGGTTGTTCTTCGTTGATTTTAATTATCGGCAACTTGGCTATTTCCTCCTCTTCCACGAAGCTGAAGAAGACTAACGCCGCCTCCGATTCGTCCACAACTTTCTTTTGTCCCTGTTCCTTTTCTTGGATCATTTCTTGTAATCTGAAAAACAATTTTTGGGCAATGTCCATGTCACGTAACACGCTTTCGTCCAATCATTCGCACTCACTTGTGGAACGTCATTATTCTCATATCTTGAGGCGAGAGGAATATGTCATACTCGCGTTCTAATGTCTGTTTCACTTCCACACCCATCATCGAGTCCATTCCCAATTCTGGTAGAGTAATATGCGGACTGACCGTTTTTATGTCTCGTATGCCAAGTATACTGGCCACGGTTTCGATGATGCCCATTTCTCCACTACCGATACGTTTTTCCGCGACCACCATACTGGCGACAATCGTGCGATTTTGGAACATGAAGTTATCCAATAAACTTAAACAATTCGCGATTCGTTGTTGTAACGTGCCCGCAATCGCCATTTCTTGGGCGTTCTCAAACATTTCCGCTACCAAACCGACCTAACGATAAGATGATATTCATTATCTTAATACGTAGAAAAATCAATAAAGAGAAATCGTCCACGTACATCTCCTACCGCACCCCATTGAATGACCAAAGCCGGTAAACCGTCGCGTTTTCTTTGCTCGCAAATCCTCTCCATTATGGAATTGGCCATTCCGTAATTCGTTTGGCCAGCGTTGCCGCGACCGCAGGAAACCGAGGAGAAAACGACGAAATTCCTACAACCATTCCGATTGAATCAAATGATAATCATTTCTTGCGATACTCACTTAAGCTGCGGACAATATCGTCTCGAGAATTCGTCTAAATGTTCGGTGGCGTAAGCTTTTCCAGCCAAACTGATCTGATAGTCTTCGACCGTTTGATTCTCGAACAATTTGTCTCGTAGCACCGCAGCAACGTTGAAAATGTACTCGACTTGTCCCAAAGCTTGCGCAGTTTTCAACAGCGATTCGCATCCTGCTCTAGTTGTCACGTCATCTTTAGCGATCACCACGTTAACATTGTAGCCCTGCCAAATTCTAAAGGAACAAGTAGTTTTCAATGATCTGATCGCGACTTCGAAAGATTGTTCTTACCGTATTCTCAGTGCCTGATAGCCATTGACGACTCCATTTCTTGTATTTAACACAATCTGTCTGCAACCTCTCAATATCAACCAATCGGCTAATTCCAAACCGAAACCGCCCAATCCGCCGACTATTACGGTGGTCATTTCCGGATTGCAATAAACCATCGGCACACATTTTTGCATTGTTATCGGTTTCTCGGTGTCTTTCACTTTAATCAGCACCTTTCCAATATGTTTTCCACTGGCCATTAATCTAAAAGCACTCACGACGTCGTCTTTCTCAAAAATGGTTCTAACAATCGGCTTAACCACCCCCTTTTTAATTGCTTCATTTAGAGCATATTTAATATTGTATTTACAATACGGTTCCATATTGAACACTAGGTCAAGCATTACTCCATGAAACGTTTGACCTTCCTTCAATAAGCCCAACGATAGAGGATTATTAATGGAAATATCGAACTTGCCAATTTCTAGGAAACGTCCATGCGGCGCCAAACATTTAACAGACTCGACTAATTTCTCTTCGGCAAGTGAATTCAGGACCATATCAACACCTCGGCCATTCGTCTCTCTCATTACCATCTCTACGAACGAAATGTCCCGCGAGTTTCCGATATGGGATTCGGGTATTTCGGGATGATGCTTCTTCAAGAATTCACGTTTCTCTTCCGTGCCGCAAGTCGTGAAGATGTTACATTTGAAATATTTCGCAATGTTGATGGCGGCCTGTCCGACGCCTCCAGTACCGCTATGAATCAATATGCTTTCGCCATTTCGTATGTGCGCGCTCTGGAACACAATTTCACTTTAGTATTCGAATGTTAAATGCATAATGAGATACTCTACGTACTTCTACCAATGCGAAAAGAACTGTTGAATAGACTAAAGGCACCGTAGCCGCATCTTCTAACGACCAATCGTCCGGTACCGGGAATAAGAGAGATGGATCCGTGGACACGTTCGTAGCCAGTGCACCGGTGTCGCAGATGCCCATCACACGTTGTCCGCTAAAAAAATCATTTTAATCGTGTTATACGATCAATCTGTTTTTTAACTTACTTTTGATCGACGCCAGAAAATTCGAATCCCAAGAAGCAATTATGCTTTAATCGATCCTGACAGACGACATCCAAAGATAATCGACCTGAAGCTATCATGATATCACGGAAGTTTAATGCGGAGTAATGGATCTAAAATGTTGATTTCAAATCGATAATTAGTAAAATCAAATTGAATACACTTCATCTAACTGACATTAACGATGCTGTTGCCGTCGTCTCGCTGCGGCCGTTCTAAATACATCCACTTCAGACTGTTCAAATCGCCCAAAACCTTACTATTGACGAAACACCAATCGTTCTCGACGTAATTGGTCTCGTCCAACAGCAGGTGCCTGTACGTGCCCCATTTGCCGTCCTCGTAGACGTTGATGCCCATCCCTAGATCCAATTGCTTCTTGTAAAACTCGACGGTAGGATCGAACGGCGGCGCGCTCTTGTCTCTAACGAAGACGCAACGGAAACGATTTCCCGACTGTTCCCTCCTTAAGCAATTCACGAGACCCAAGATCCCATTCAAATCGTCATTTTGTGCGTACAAAATGAGACAATCGTCGTTCGCTTTAATCAGATCTTGCAGATGCGCTATCCAATCGAACGTTCTGCTGTTCCTCGACAAATCGACGGTCCGGAATCCTTTCGATTCGTTCGACTTCTTTCGCAACAGCACCAACGTCTCGGTTTCCGTGCGATGGACCGAGAAAACGACGTGACCATCGGAGCTCTTCGGCTGGTAATCTAACGGTTCGCGCGAAATCACGTAACCGTTCTCTCGCACGGCGACGAAGATCTCTTTTAGTTTCTGAAATTGACGAGTTTAAAATCGATTAAATTTTCGTTTTTGCGCGTGTCCACTTTACTAACCGCCGGTGCCGAAAGCAGGTTACTTCCAGAAATTAAATAAGCTGCCACCTCTTCGCTTAACTCCTTGTCTTCAATCGTAGCGTTAGATACTTCCATGTCGGTCTTTTTCGTGTATATTAACACTTCCGGTTGTAACAACGGCACGTCGCCCAACACTTGGAATACCATCGGACTGATTGGCACGTAGTCGTCTTTAGCATCCACGTCAATCAATTCGACAGATTTAATTTTCACCGAGTTGGTGTTCTCTAGCATCATCTGAATGTTGGCCCTTACGGATTCCTCCAGAGTGAGATTAACGTGATTCGGCAAGAACTTGTAATACTCTAGAACCGGTTCGGCGCGCATCTTTCTACGGTTGATTGCACTCGCATTCATGCCTCTCAATTCGATTCCTTCGGTCCTAAAACCATCGATAAAGAACGTTTTCTTTCTTAGCATTTCAACTATCAATGCAATCATGCCTACCTTATAATGTGTGCCTCCTTCCAAACAGTGACCGGGACCAACGGATTTTCTTCGCCCAATCTTTGCACGTGTTCTAGATGTTTCGGGCCATTAATAATCAGTTGATCGATGCCAGTCGGTACGAATAAGCCTCTACTATCGCTTTGCAATAAAATGATTTGCAGCATGTTATCCAGGAACGCAACCCAATTGTTTTGCCATTGGACCATTCCTTTGGAAGCATTGATATTGCACTTCTTCAACGACCGGAACATGCCGCTGTAATTGTATCCGCGCAATCGTAATTCCTTGTATATATCTTTCTCGTTCAATTCTTGCGAATTGTCCTCGTCGACGTCTGGTAACCGTTCGAACTGTTTCGGTTCGAATTGTTGACTTATATTACCGGTTACTATTACTGAACCGTTCTCGCATAACTGAAAATAAATCATAATTCGATTATCAAACAGAAACTGTATTAATGCGCACATTACTTCGAAATAACCGCTAGTTTGGAATATCAGTACGTCCATGATGATATCGCCCGATTTCGGTACGTTGATGGCGCGCAAAAATTTCACATTTTCGAACGTGATATTCAATTTCTGTATCGGCTTCGTGATCCCTTGCGCGAAGACGTTCCACACGACAAATAAGTAAGCGGTAGCCGGAATCAGATTGCGCCCTAAAAGAAACGAGATTCGGTTATTTGCGAATCATGAAAGAATATTAACTTACCATCGATTACGTGGCCGGTAATGAAACGCCACTCTCGCGCACGGGCATTAATTACGGTCGTGCGTGTCGCTCTTAAGCCTAACGTTTGGAAAACGGTCGCGACCAATGGCCATTCCTTCGTGTGTTTCAATTTTACGACCGGACCGATCATCGGCGTGCCGCGACTCACTGGAAACGATACTTTTGGATATAAATTGGCCAAACGCATGTAATTGCCGTAGAGATGTATACTGCAAGAAGTTATTCGTAAATAATCCTCCAATCGAGCAAATTCATTTTGCTTACCGTCCTAAGTTGGTTAAGAAATCCTCGATTATGTTGTGACAATCGTCGTTTAAAATGCGAATGCTTTCGATTTTCTCCAATTGACTTTTGCCGCATTCTATCAATATACAACCGTCAGGTACGACAAAATCTTTCTTCACGGCACTCAGTAACTGTTCGATCAATTGCTTCGCCGCATCGTCGCCCTTTCTGCCGGCTTCGTTTCCGTTATTAAGCAACTGAAGAAAAGGTCCGTAAAACATCTTTGACAGACTGATGATATCATCGCGTGAAAGCTTATTCTCCAAATAGTCGACACCTTTATCGCTTTCTTTCAACAATAAAGCAATGATATAAGCCAATTTTGCGACTTCGTCTACGTTTAATAAATTGCTCGCGTAACTCTTGGTAAGTGTGCCAATGAACGACCCATAAACGTGTTTCATTGTCAAATTGATCGATTTCAACGTTTCGTACAGCCCGATTTGCACTAAAACCGTGCCAATAACCACGTGGATTATGTTCTTGCCATTAAAATCTTGCAAAAGTTCGGTAGGATCGAACTTAATGTTTTGACTCCTGTAAACGTTCTGGAATCTATCGAACACGCTTCGGAACGTTTCGAATTCGATTAAGTCGTTCAACGTACGCGCCAAATTCGCGCTTGCATTAGCGAAATGAATGGCAACGTTCTTCGTTTCTTCGCGAAGTATTTTACTTTTAGCGACGGTACCTAACTTCGATAGTACGATGAATCCTCGATGGTATTGCAATTCGAAATTCTTCCTAAAACAATCATTTTCTTTAAATGTCATTCTTAAAAGAATCTTTCATTGAAATCTCACATGAAAACATTGTGATATAAAGCAACCAATTCGGCGTCCAACGGTCTCGATTCCAAATCGTCGATGATGATGTCCATCGTTTTTTCGCATCTGCCGCTGAAACAAATCAGTCTCGGCAAGTTGTCTTGGGGCAATCCGTTGTTGACTTTTAACTTTTTGTTCCAAGTAACCAACACGTGGCTATTGGCACCGCCGAAACCAAAACAATTAACACCTAGAATATCGGATTACCATTAATAAAAGCATCGCGAAATAATAATTAATTAAAAAATCTTACCGACTAATCCTTCGTTATCCGGCCACGGCATCTTTTCGGCGACGACGATCATACGCTTCTTCTCCAAACCTTCGACGCCCTTTCTGATTTCTTTGAAATTCATATTCGGCGGTATGGCATCGTTCTCGAAACCGATAATCACCTAACAAAATTCACAATCGATTCATCACGACGATTACAAATCAAAAACCGTCGTACCTTTGTGAGAGAACACAGTCCAGAGACGGGCTCGTTGTGGCCGATATTCGATTTCACGCTACCAATGTACAGCGGCCGATTACGTCCGATCGCACAAACCGTATCGATTGCCGTCAACTCCTCCGGATCGCCAACCGGAGTACCTTAATTCAAACAACACAAAAACCCTTTTCGTGAGCGCGTGGCGGAGTTTCAGCGGAAACATGAACGAAAATTACCGGTTCCGTGCGCTTCCATGTACGTGTGACACGTCGGCGACCGTCCGCACTCCTCGTAGAAGTCCTCCAGGAGCGTCATTTGCACTTGACCAGACGGATAAGTGATGCCTTGCTCTTTGTAACCGTCGCAATTGGTTTTCGAATGGACGACCTACGGAGAATTGAATCGGTCAACGATCGATGGAACCGCAGACAATCGACTTCGAATACGAACCTCGGCGTAGATTCGATTGGTGCCCTTCGCACGCTGCAAGATAAACGCGACGACGCCTTCGGATCGCGCGTACCCGTTGGCGTTCTCGTCGAACGTCTTACAAGCGCCGTCGTGGCTCAACACGCCCAACCTAACGATTAATTGAATCTGATTTCCGTGTTCGTTTCGATAAGCGATAGACAGTCGATCGACTTACAAAGCGAACTGTAACGAAATGTACGGATGCAAGCAGAGATTCGAACTGGCGACGATCGCGTAGTCGCAGCGGTTCTCCAATAACGCGCGATACGCCTGATCGAAGGCGAACATCGAGCTGCTGCACGCGGTGTCCGTGACCGTTGTCGGTCCTTTCAACCTTAACCAATAGCTCACGTGCTGTGCCAGCATCGATCGATTGTTACTAAAATGAGGATAATGAAGCGCTTTCATTTCAAACTTTGCGATTTACTTGAATCATTATCGTTTACCCTAAAATGTTGCAGCCTTGCGGTATCAATCGCTTGAAGAAATTGACTTGCTCCGTCTCGGACATGCAAGTGCCGACGAAGACGCCGGTGTTCGTGCCTTCGAAAAACGACGGATGATAGCCGGCGTCCAAGATCGCTTCGTAGACGACCTCGAGGATTAAGCTTACCATCGGATCGGTGGATTTCGTTTGCTTCTGGCCGAAACCTAATTGAAATTAGTTACAGATCGGATTAATTATAGTTCAAGTGTGAGTTTTACATTGAGATTCATTAATTTTTTTTTTAGATTTTTTATTTCTTAAGATTTTGCACTTTTAGGGAAGGGGGGACTCTTCTCAACTTTTGCATTTTTGCACAAATTGCAATGAACGCATTTTGGAGCCCTCAAAGTGCTAAACTATGCAAAGAAACTTTAAAGACCGGTGAATTAGATTTTAGGAACTTAAGTTTTTTAGAATTTGCTTTTCTCAATTTTCTTTCTCCGGACAGAAATTAAACTCACCGAAATTGCCGGCATCGAATTCGGTGACGTTATTCAAACGGCCGGCCCTCGTCGGTATATCCGGATAGATGTGATTCCATCTACGCGGATCGTCCGATATCATGTCGACTTTGTTGAAGAGATTGTCGCGGAATTGTTTCACGTCGTCCGTATCGGGATAACGACCGGAAATGCCTGCGAATCGTTAAGAAACACCGCGGGACGTGTTACAATTAAGTATTATCATTTCAATTCGGTAATATCAATGCCTTACCGGAGATGACGATTTCCTCGCCCGGTAAGAGATCTCGTATCTTCTTTCCGCTCTTCTTCGACTCCATTGTAATCGTAGTAATTGTCCAAATGAAAGTGGAAACTAAAAGAAATGGCTTTAGTTGGTTGGATAGTCGTTTTTGCACGCGCGTTAATATGTGAAGGCTTATTCCTCGCTAATTGATTAACGAACGCCGTGAATGGTTGTATTTATAATTTACAAATTAATTGGAATTTGCATTGCCGACTGATTAACGTGTTAATGTAATTGAAATTAATACAAGAATAACATTAATCGTAATTATACACGTACAAACATAAATAAAAGAAAAATGTACATTTTTCCGATTGTATGCTAAAACCAATGATCTTGCCCTTCCTGTGAGTTGATATAATTTGTATTGTTGTCTTTCTTGCATTAATCGAATGCTGATCTAAAGTTCATATTAATAACAAGTTATGAAATAAATTTCGTTAATACAAATTCCACATAATTAATTTCTATTTTCAATACATTTCCCTGCGTTTTGGGACTTTTTAGGCGGAGCCTTTTCATGCTAATTAGACAAAAATTAATACGATTATGTTGTCTTCTTACTATATAATGTGGCCCAGCAGAAGGATTATGCAGAAACGATTAACTTTAAATGGAATCATTGCAGGGAAAAAAGTTTCCTCCGCAATAACACTACAGTCCAAGAATAGTTTGATAGTTGGGAAACTTCTGGATGGATTATTTTACATGGAAAGGTTCTTCTTCGTTTGCATTTTTGGATTCCTAGCTATTCAACTCTCTATCTCCAATCGTTCCGGCCATATTTGCGATTCGATTTAACCGGAAGTGCATCTTGGGAAATGCTTAATGTCAGCGATTGGGACATAATCCTTCGGGCTTCGGGCAGCGTTAGCCACCTAAAATTAAATTACATATGTTAATTGTTGTTCGAAAAAACTGCAATTACCCCTCAGTATCAATATTAACATGTTGCATGTATAAATGCGCACAGTGGAATGCCGAATAATGAATGATTAACATTAAACAGACGAAAATAATTGACCCTTCCCATTGACCGATTTCCTTTTTGTCATCCTTTCAAAAAGTTCTTCATCTCATTGGGATTTTAACATAAACTTAGGTAAATTCTAATGATTTTTGAAGGACTAAGAGAATTAATCTAAATAATGCAATTAACGTAAATCAATGAACCTACAGTCAATCGGGTTCAAGTCGGTACAAATTATTATGATTGTTTACAATTTTATATGCATGTTTTGTGCATCAATGCAAATCGAACCATTTCAATAAATTAATAATCAATCAATCCATACGACGATAAACACATATATTTAAGTGTGCCGTTAAATGGACTTAGTTTCTGCATTTCATTGCAGCAGCGAATACGAATTATAATTCGATCCTGTCCCGTTAATTATTCATTTCAAGCTTATTAACAAAAGCCTTAAGTCGCTTCTTACTCATACTTATCCGTTAAAGTTTTCTTTTCTAATCAATGCTCGATTTCGGTGAATTAAAGGTTCAACAAAGTCTTTCCTTGATCATCTTCACTGAACCTTTGTCGGTCGCCTACAATCATACAAAGAAATCAAAAATGGGAATTAACAATGTTTAACTAGTAATTCGCTATTTACTAACGTAATTCATTGCCGGGTAAACAATAACAAAGTTTTCGCTTCAATGGCAAACGTTATAAGACGAAAATATTCAATTGAAACTTGCCAATTTTAAATCAATTAGCACCGATCAATTAACGTTAGCATTTTTACGCTACTCAAATCGAAACATATAAACGTTGTGTCCTAAAAGTTATCGAACTTGTTGTAAATCAAAACGCAAAGTTTGTTATTTTGCGAGCAAACATTTTTGTATTATTCGCAAAAACATCGGTTGAAATTATGCTGAATTGAATATTTTGATGGTCAAATTCAGTACGACTGAATGAAGATTTTTTGTTATTCTTCCTGAATTCGTGCTGTTTTTCAGTGCCACTTTTGGTAACTTAATGTTTTCGGTCTTCGATGTCTTCGCGACCGCTCCTGAAGCAATTGCATGATTCTTAAGTTGCTAAACTGTCGCGCTAATCGATTGTCGACCTCCAATAATTTCTCAATCGTCCTCTCCAATCTGTCCTTTTATTAATGTCACCTTATCTGAAACAACACAATTTTAATAAAGTAAACGATGTAACATAAAAACTAGACAGAGAATTGAAATGTTTGTCGAGATAAATCTCAAGCTATTAAATTGAAATACGCTTTTCCATTGCATCTAGTAAATTAAATTAAATTACAAATACGAAGAGAATTAATAAGTTTTTCATAATTGTTCCATAGTTAATCGTGGACAATATAAACTGAGGCGAGAGAAAGTAAATAAAAGAGAGAGAAAATGGCTAAAAAACAACAAGAACCCTCGCAAATTATGTTTGAAGGTAACGCAACACATACAGCATTAATAATGATACGTTATATAAATTATGCACACACACGCGAACACGGAGAGTGGATTGAATAGATTGGATCTCGCGGTGGACACATAATTTTTGTTTTTGCCCGTGTTAATTTGTACCTTGGCTGCGATTTACTTTTGCAACACAAGCTCGCGGTTTCGGCAAACGTATACAATTTTATCGGTGCCATTGGTGCGTGACTGTTGAATCATTCGGATTAACGTTATTGTACAACTCGATCATCCCCTATTAATTTTTCTTCGCATCGTAAGTAGCCAAAATTCGTTTTCCCATACCGTTATTCGCTCAAAAATATCAATTTTTGCGCCTGTTTATGATGAATATATAGTTAGCCAGAAGGCACACGAGCAGAATCCGTAAGTTTGTGCAATCTTTCAATTAATTAAATTCCCGTTTCGCATATACGAATTAGAAACAAGCTGTTCAAGTTTGGCTGTGAAGGTTCTACCGTTTAAAAAATTCGAACAATTTCTATTACACAGTTTCGATAAGCTAAACGATTCGCATAAAAATGATATGCAAAAGCGTATTAGCAATTTAATTTTGCGACAAACGCAAAGGTGAGGCTCACACAATTATTCGTAGACGACGATTATGTAACGTTAATTATTCCGATCGATTTTCCAAAACCAGTTTAATTGGAACGCTTTCGTGTGTGTGTTTTTTTGTTATTCATTTTTGCAACAAACATCAATTTGCAATAATTGCTCTAGAAAAAAAACGCGACGATTCCGTAGTTTCGCGCGAAGGTCATTAACGCCATTAACTGGCTAAAAAATGAAAAGGTAGACGCTTTAACGGTTTCGTATCTGATTATGTACCTGCTCGCTCGTTTTAAACGATCATTAAATAAACCTGTTCCTCAGGGGGTTGATGGTGTTTACAAATTCATACAATCTACGGACGTGCTCTCGATTCGTTGTTACAGTTCTTGTGCCATTATCATCATTATCCTCGTCATTGATTAACAATTTCTTTAATCGTTAATTCAGATTATAAAGACGTATCTGTTGATGATGGATTCGTGAGGCTTTTATCGATAGAGCTGGAACAAAAATATAATAAACATTTAAGCGCGTTGTTGTACAGGAAGGATGAAACAGTTTTCTGATGTCGGATATTATATTGAATGAACGCGACGGAGGTATAACAAGCCGACCGAGCGGGTGAAGTGCAAGGACTAATTCAATGCCGTTCGACACGTTTTAAAATAACGATAAACAAGGATCGTTGTAATAATAAAAATCGACGTTATTTTACAATCTATTCGAATGCCGAATTAAATTTGATTGCAAATGTCCATCGCAATCAATCACCATCATCGTAAAACGTTTCCTCCTTATAATCGCGCCTTAAAAGCGTTACGTTTACGTTTCCTTAAACGATAAAACGCCAAAACTAATAAAAATAAAATGAATAAAAGATTGTAAATGTGAAAGTGGAACGCACGTTTCGTGTGTGTTATAATAATTTTCGCAATTGCACAACCGACTGATTTCCATTTATTGCGGTGACATGGAGAATTTCAAATTCCCATTAGCGTCCACTTCTTCGCGGTGCACATTTTAACACTTTGCTTCGTTCTTTTCTACCCGTTAGATCATCGTCATCGGCTAAATGCACAATAGCGACGACAACAATGAAAACTGCATCGGTTACATTAACTACGGGGAAGAAGATCAAATGGTGAGCTCGTTAAACTTACTCAAACAGAAAACCATGTAAATAACGTCTCTTTTTCATTTCGTTCAACTTCCAGGAAATATGCGGATTCAAAAAGGACAAGATGAAATATTACACGATCAACGGCTTGTACGTGGCCACGTTCGGTCTGTTACGTCTGTTCTTCCACTGGTTCCCGCAAATGAAACTGAAATCGACGCACGCGAGGTGCAACTTGAAGGATGCCGAGATCGTTTTAATCACTGTACGTACGTTTCTGCAAGAGAAAAAAGGACGTTGATTTAAATGAAACATGCAAATATGAAATAATTACTTAACTGTACTTTTTAATCCTTCGCGCCACGAAACCATAACATAATCAATATAATCATAATCGACAATCAGCCTAAAACGCAAGCAGTTTGTATTAATCATCTTGTTCTTGTTTAATTCTCGTTTAAGGACGACTACAAAGGCAAATATAAGACGTATTTCGTGAAAGAGGTGAAAACCCTATCGGCCAATCTATGGTAATTTAATTAATACATTCAAAATCGATCATTACCCGAATCGTGTTAACAGTGCGAAAAGGAGCGACGCCGTCGAGAAATCCAATCCGGATCCGAATCGAAGCGCCAAATTGAAATCGCAACGTCTCAGCATCAATTTAACCGGATCGCGGAAAGGTTTGTCTGTGGAAGTTTGCAATTTCCCGCAGTTTTACGCGCTTCGTTTGTAGAATTGCTGGAAGTGCGTGCGTTCTGGTGCAAGAAACTCTGTTACGTGTGGGACGTGGACACGAAAATGTTCGTGCAACTGTGCGGCCTGGATAACGGCCTCCGAAACGACGAGCTGCTTCAATTTCAAGGGCTCGACGTCATGGAGCAAGCTTTACGGTTCGTGTTTCTTCTTCACCATCGCTTAACGCTTCGTTTATGTCGAATCTAATTGCAGACGAATTACGTACGGCTACAACGAGATCGACGTGCCGATCAACAGCATTTTCACGTTGCTCGTCCTCGAAGCGTTGACGCCGTTCTACATGTTCCAAGTGTTCAGTTTGATCGTGTGGCTCGCCGAATATTATTATCTATACGCGATCGCTATCATCGTCATGTCCGTCTTCGGCATCGGCTCGTCGATCATCCAGACGCGGAGGGTGAGACTTTCAGCAGCAGACAAAGCGAAACGGATTAGTCGATAATTGAAATTAACGCAGAACCAGAAGAACTTGCGCGGCACCGTCGTGCATTCCGTCAAAGAGGTGACCGTAGCGCGTGGCGAGAACGTCTACGAACGAATACCGACCGTCGACTTGGTGCCGGGCGATCTGATCATCGTGCCGACCCACGGCTGCGTCGTCCATTGCGACGCGGTGCTGCTGCGTGGCAATTGCATCGTTAACGAGAGCATGTTAACCGGCGAATCGGTGCCGGTCACGAAAACGCCGTTGCCGAAAACCGGCGACGTCTACGACTCGAAACGCGACAACAATCACACGTTGTACTGCGGCACCCACATCATACAAACGAGGTGTTATGGTACGTCTGATGGAAAGCGGTTATTCTTCCTTTGCATTGATATGCGTTTAATCATCGTAGACACGGAGAACGTGGTGGCCGTCGTCACGAGGACCGGCTTCTTGACGGCCAAAGGGCAGTTGGTGCGCAGCATCTTGTATCCGCCGCCGGCCGACTTCAAATTCGACCGCGACAGTTACAAATTCGTGATGATATTGGCCGTGATCGCGTTCCTCGGGTTCATCTACACCATCGTCTCGAAGGTAATTTAAACGTGCGAAACGATTTGCTGATGTAGTTCATTCTTTTTCCAATTGTAGTTGTCCAGAGGCATTGAAACGATCGATATCGTGTTGAAAGCACTGGACGTCGTCACCATAGCTGTACCGCCGGCTCTGCCGGCCGCCATGACCGTCGGCAAACTGTACGCGTTGAACCGTTTGCGAAAGAAGAAGATCTTTTGCATCAATTCGCGGATCATCAACGTGAGCGGTTCCATCGATTGCGTTTGCTTCGACAAGGTAGAATGGTATTGAACTAAAAAGGTAATAACGAAGACAAAAAAATCGGTTGTTAACAGACGGGCACGTTGACCGAGGACGGTTTAGACATGTGGGGCGTCGTGCCGATACAAGAGAAAACGTTGAGCGATCCGATAAGGAACGTTAGCGAACTGCCGAACGAATCGTTACAGTTACACGGTATGGCTGCGTGTCATTCGATTTCGATGATCGATGGTCAATTGCAGGGCGATCCGTTGGACGTTAAGGTTCGTTTTACGTCACTTATTTACGCCGCCATGAGAACCATAATCAATCTTTTCCAGATGTTCGAAGCTACCGATTGGTTGCTAGACGAGAGCAACGACAATTTGTTCGACGTCCCCGTACAATCGTGCGTTAAATCCAAGGTAAAGGCTCGCCTAAAACGAATTATTTTTCAAAATTTTGCTAATCGCTCTCACGCAATTTGCAGGATGGTTCAGTGGAAATCGGATTGTTGCATCAGTTTCAGTTCGTGTCCTCGCTGCAGAGGATGAGCGTGATCACGAAACGATTGGGCGAGGACGATTGCCGATTGTTCTGTAAAGGATCGCCGGAGATGATCGTCTCGTTGTCTTCGTCCGACACCGTGCCGAAGGACATCGAATCCAAACTGAAGATGTACACCGAGAAAGGATTCCGTGTAATCGCACTGGCTACGAAACCGTTAAAGTTATCCGTCGAGGAAGAGACGAAGGATTTGAAACGTGCCGACTTCGAGAGAGATCTAACGTTTTTGAGTTTGGTCGTTCTCGAGAATCGCGTCAAAGCGGAGACGTTGCCGGTGATAAGATCGTTACGGAACGCCGACATGAAGATCGTCATGATAACCGGTATTTAGTTCTTGATGCCGATGTTAGTGTTTATAAGCTATCCTCTTAATTAGGTTCATTCTCCAGGTGACAATATAGAGACGGCCGTTAGTGTGGCGAAAGAATGCGAAATCGTTACGTCTGAATGTAATTGCGTGCTGTTGAAAATCGTACCGCCAACGAAGACGACGGACGCGCAAATAATTCAATTGCCGCTTACTAGAGGCAAGTTCTTCGGAAATTCGAGCGTCGTCGACGTGGAAACCGACGCGACCGATACGTTGTACGTAACGAACGGCACGAGTTGGAGCCTGATGCGGCAATATTTTCCAAACAAATTGCCGCACTTCGTGCGAAACGGCGTAGTTTTCGCTCGAATGAGTAGCACGCAGAAACAGCAACTGATTCAAGAACTACAAGCTCTTGGCTTGTACGTCGGTGAGTAGAGCATTCGCGTCGTCCTTCGCGACAAGATCCATTTTCTCGATTGCGTTTCAGCAATGTGCGGCGACGGTGCAAACGATTGCGGCGCACTGAAAACCGCCCACGTAGGAATCTCGCTGTCGGAGGCCGAAGCGAGCGTCGCGTCGCCGTTTACCTACAAAGAGACGAACATTTCGTGCGTACCGGAAGTGATCAAGGAAGGTCGCGGCGCTTTGGTCACAAGCTTCGGCGTCTTCAAGTTCATGATCTGCTACAGTCTCACGCAGTTCACGTCGATCATAATTTTGTGCGGCATCGATTCGTACATGTCGAACGCACAATTCCTATTCATCGATCTATTTCTCGCGTTGAACTTTTCGTCGTTGTTCGGACTGACGCGAGCGTGGGACAAATATCTATCGAGAAAACCGCCGATGAGTTCGTTATTAAACTTCGTACCGATCGCCTCGATCACCTTCCAAATGCTGATCATCATATTGTTCCAAGTGATCGCCTATCATCACGTGAAAACGTACGATTGGTTCGAACCGTTCATTTTTAAATCGTCGAGGGAGAATTACGTTCAATGTTACGAAACGTACGCCGTCTTTTGCATGTCGATGTTCCAATACGTGACACTCGCAATCGTGTTCTCCAAAGGGAAACCGTATAGGAAACAATTGTACACGAACGTATTCTTCATTATCAGCATATTGATCACCACCGGCGTATGCATTTATGTCACCGTCGAGCCAGCCAATTGGTTAATCAACTTGTTGGAGTTTCGTATGCCGCCGGACGTTAATTTCAGTTTAATTATAATACTGATGGCCTTTACCAATCTGCTGGTGGCCTTATTCTTCGAAGATATCCTCATTGAAAACTTGTTGAATAAAATGATATTACCAAAGCTGTACAAAACTACAAAAGAAATGAACATTTTGAAAAGAGGGACGACGAACAAGGCGTTCGACGATATGGAATTTGGATATTCAACAAAATTATAGTAAAACATGTGATATTAAAGTAGTTGTTAAGGCAAATTTGAAGAAAATGAAATTGCAAATATATACCTCATATTATCTTCGGAAATCAGTTTTAGTATTCAATTCTGTTGCAAATGAATCTCTTATAACCTTTTCAAGAGGAATAAATAATTCTTCTATACATTATTTGAGTTACTGCACCTTTTATCTTCTTTTTATTAAGCAAAAACTAAACTAATTAGCAATTAATTCTTTTTCTTCTTCTTTGAATTATCAGTTGGCGTACTTTCACTTGCTGTCGTTGGTTCTTGCCATTTCAAAGGTTTCTTTCTGTACATTGGCCATGGTGGAATTGTTAACTACAAAATAAATTGCAATAATTAATGTTAAATAGATATAAACGCAATCATTAATAAGAAGTCTTTCATTTAACATTTAACACCCAAATATTTACTACTTACTATTGCAGCTAATGTGAATCCAGCAAATAATATATAAACCGTTTGCGAAAATTGTTGAATCAAATAGCCCCATATTAAGCCAACGGCTCCAAATAACGTAATTATCAAACGAGAGATCTTTTCTGCTTTCGCCTGTCCCTCATAATCCTAAAAAGGAAACAAAGATTCGATGGCATCACATAAATCACTCGAGTAATTGATATTATAACGTACCATATGTGTTGGAATAGAATTTAAGAAATCCATTATTAACTATTTATCGATAATTAATTAACAATATTTAGAAATTATTACAATTTTAAGGACACGCAAACAAATTGTTTCTGTCAGGATGACCCACGAATTGCCAACTTATAAAAAGTGACAAAACGTTAAGCACTAACACTACGGTGTGGTTGGCTGCATAACGTATTGAATTTTTGAAAAATTTTTATAAACCCAAATTAGAGGCGCAACTTTTTAAAACGGAAGCGCCCGTTTCATACAAGACAGCAAATTACTTTAGTTAATTACTCAATTACAATTAGAACGATTGAATTCTTCTTGTAATCCATTTGAACATCGCATTGGATTTTCCAGAATCGTTACGATGCGAGGTGTGCGAAACGTAAACGAGGGAAACGAGGAGGAAGTTTGATATTTCCTCGGCGGGACATCAATTAGTTAATGGAATCGCAGCGTGTCCTATTTAACACACGCAACCGATCCCCGCAAAAAAATAAGAGAAAACAATCGAATCGATGGAAGAATGGTAAAACGGCAACGCAATAGAAACACAAAAATTGGACATAAAATTGGGAACAAGACGAAAGCCTAAGGAAAAGGGCATAAAACGTATATAATTCGTATAAAAAGAAGAGAAAACAAAGAAACCTCCCCCATTACAATAATTAACAGTTACATTAAAACAAACGACCATCCTTGTGACTTTTATTACCCGCTTATTTATAAAATTTAATTAAAAGGGCGCGTTCCTCCTCCTACAATCGTCGCTGTTTTTTCGTTTGTTCGTCACGAAGGGCCATTTCACGAAGCCACGAAGGAAGATGATCCAATTAGGTCTTTGTTAGATACCGATTGATTGATGGATATCAATTTCGTCGCGTTACGCAATTCCAATAGCCGCACCCATTCGAATTTGTTAAATCTTATCAATTGCACCGGACACGAGTCGAATTTTATTCGACGTAAATGATTAAAACGAGGAGAAAAGAAGCCAGAAGAGAAAACAAACTTTGCGTGTCTTAAACTAAACAAAAGACGATTATTAAAGACCGTGCACGCCCAAAAGGTGCGGCCAATTAATATAATAAAACTATGTAATCTGTGCTACTGTTAAGAAGCGCCAGATAAAAGAAAATCCATTTCCGTTGCGATTTTTCCTCGCCCAAATGGCGCTCTATTTTTTCTTTTGAACTTCTTGTAATTTTCGATTCAATTAGTCGTAATGTAAATCGCTATTCGACGAAGGAACAGAACGTTTTGATGATTTTGGGGATTCTTTTCGCGTCGCCGATGATTAATAGGTCGGGAACGATTCAAAGATCAATCACGACGCCATCGCGAGAAACGTTGAATAATAATAAATTATTTATCGGCTCTCGCGATTATTTTTATCGCCACGGTTCAGGCAATTGCGATTTTACGCTTTTAGTGCAACTTGCCAGATTTCGGAATTGGAAGGACGTTCCCCAAAAAACAAAGAAAAATAGATCAAAATAATAAATGTTTTCCTAATTCCACTACCTTAAATGGATTGCGTAAAGAGCGATCAAGAAGCAATCCGTTTTGAATAAGTAGTTGGCGATTAGACGCTGTCAAACGTCAGAAACAACGGAAAACGACCACTATCGATTAACACATTGACATACGTCAACGTCAATACGTTGGTGACGACACGCAGGCCAACTTAACTTATTTCTTTGATCGCTCCGTACATCGAAATTGGTTTTAACTAAGTTGCCAAGCGTGGAATTTGTTTTTGGAAGCGTTTTTGAAATCGATCGAAACGAAAGAACTTCGTTGCGTAGGGAAAACCATAATTAAAAGAAACAGAGGTTCGCTCCTCTTCCAATCGATGCTAGTCCCGTATCAATCTTCCGTTGTTTTCCGTATTCTCCTATTTACAGTCGCTCTCAATTCCCGTAGTCCTTTTATAATCATTTTTAATAGAATCGTCGATGGCTCCCAAAGTTATTATCGTCGTCGTTCCAGATTCGACGAAGATCTCTCTCTCTCTCTCTCTCTATCTCTCTGTGTGTCTGCCTTATATACATATACATGTTATGTAGGATGGCGCCGAGACTTGTCTACGGAATTGGCGTCGACCGGCGTCGAGACGCCATTAATTCAGCAAACAGTTCTAATGATTGAATCAACAGTTTCCCACACACGCACACACACACACACACACGCAAATACAATCCTGTTTCGTTCATTTCTCTTTTTACTCTCTCCTCTTTCATTATCCTTATCGGACAACTGATCCATCTTTGACAATTTTCCGTTTTTCCTTTCTTTCCTCTCGTACGGCTACTGCCGACCAACCGAACGAATTGCGATGGAAGGCGAAACGTCGGGAAACAAACCATAAGCCTTTTCCTCCTCCTCCTTCTACTCCTTTTTCTCGCCCGTTCGCCCCTCGAGGAACGTTAAACAAATAAACGCGACGACAGGGCGAAGCAGTAGGCAAAGACGCGAAAGATGGCGGCGAAGAAGTTTGGCACGGGGAAAGAGTTGGAGGCGCGGATATCCAGTTACCCAGAAGATGCCGTTTGTTTTGGTTCGATTTACGCGGCCCCGTCGATTTCCTTTTCCACGTCAGTGTCGCCGACTTTTGTTTCGTCTTCTTCTGCACAAGAAAGGCCGCGCCATGCGAAGAACATCGGCGTCCTTCAGGTCAATTAATAGCGAGGATTACCGATGGCAATGTCATTTGCGAGGCCGCGGAAAGTCGCACATATCGCGGGGAGTGTTTGCGATCGAGGGTTGAACTGTTCGTCGTTGTTTTAAGCTCGAAACGAGGCAGATTCTGCACTGTTCGACTGTTAATCTTCGGATTGTGACATCAATTTTAACCTTCAGCTAAGCGCTGGCAAGAACGGAATCGTTGTATTACGAGGGCGAGGAAACAAAAACAAGAAAAGCGTGGAGGCGGCATTTCCGGTTGATGGTTCTGCGCCCGTTTGCCGTCATTAACTCGGATGCCATTTAAAGGGCATATAATAAGTTTTGGGCGAATGCGATGCGTGACCTTATTATGAAAATTTCGCATTTCGCTTGCAGCATACGATCATTGGCGTTTAGACGATTGCGACGTGCCAATTCCTCTTCCTCTTGTTTCCCCATTTGTTTTACTTGCTCCTGGCCTTTTCCCGAAGCCGTTCGTTGGCAATATAAAAAGTGGCACCCCCCGGATGGCATTTGTCAGGCAAACGACGTATCGCCGTCGTCGTCGTCGTCGTCGTCGTGTTGGTCGCCTTATTATATTAAATTAATTGGGGGGAAAAAAGATGATGGAGCGAGCGGATGGAGGCGAATCGTTTGGGATTTGAAGAATTCGTGCGCGACGACCACCTCGTCCTCCTCCCAAGCGAGACCTATAAACTGCGATATTTTACATTCCGTTGGCCGCTCAAAGGGCGCGCCGTCGACATTTCAACTTTCGAGCGTTTCGTTCGTCGCTTTCCAGCAAAACGACAAAAGGTCGACTATTTGGAGCAATTTTTGCGCGTCGGTTCGAGTGAACAATTGTTTTCGCGAATCGTCGAGCGGCGAACGAAGTCGAAAGGCGAGCGTGTCCAATTAGAATCGGATCGGCAATCTCGATGCCTCTTCTCCCGCCGTCGAACACGCGATATTATTCGCATATCGAATTGCCCATTATCCGCATTAATGCGACGAATGCAAACGTAGAACCCGATAAGGGCGCCGGCAAATTGTGCACCTCATTAAGACGTTATTCGCGGAAAGAGACGGCAAATAAGCGAACGCCATCCATCAATCCATCCGGCAGCTCCGCTTGTCGGTTATTATTTCGCAACAATTGTCGTCGCCCTTCCGACGAGACAAATGGCGTGCAAATAATTCGCGTTTGTTGATGATGATGATGAGGCCAAATGGACGGTGCGAAATAACGAAGCGGCACACGTCGTAACTTGAAGTTTCCTCATTATCAAGCAGGAACTCGTTGTTTGCGCCTCTTGTCACATCAACGTCGGATTCTTTGCCAATGCGTGCAAATTGCAAATTATATGATGAATTCGTATCGCCCATGAAGGACTTGCGGCTTATACGCGGGTCAACGCTAAAAGAGATCGCTTCCAGTCGAAATTTTACTTTTATTGGCCTCGTAGTGGCAACACTGGCGCCTCACTTTGAGGTTAACCCCCAAATCGTCGACGTTGCCTCCTGCCTGCCTGCGATCGACGATCGAGCCTCGATTTCGATCTCGTCGGCGAAAAAAAAATTTTTTTTCGACGATTAATCGCCAACGGACTCCGATCCTCGTCGCCGTCATTTTCGCCGACCCTTTCCCCCATTTCGACGATGGCCGGCCTCCGTCGGCGCCGATATTGATCGCCTGTTGCATCCGCCGTAGTGCGCCGCCGTCGACGACGTCGCTCCACATCGACGACGACGGCATGTCCGCTTGCAGAGTCCGTCTATCTGAGAATGTGTGAGCCGTACGTGTGCAAAACGCGTACGTTAAATTCGATCGGGGAAAGAGAAGATGAAGAAAAAAGACGATGGAAAAGTAATCGATCGATTCGCAAATTGCGTATCGGTCGACCGCAGAAACGATTCGATTGGGAATCGATCGCGGACGAGAATCGAAATGGGGCAAATCGTACGCAACCGTTCGATCGGCGGCCTTGCCTCATCAGCTGATCGATTTCGGAATGGTTCCGCTCGAAGTCGGCGTTAATTTTCGATCGTTTTCGGTTCTTTTTTTTGTCTTTCGAGGGCATCCAGTGATGAGAGAGAGAGAAAACGACGAGAATTGGTTCGATTGATCCGGATGGAGCGATCCATCGATTGCGGTGAGTGAAATCGCTTTTATTTTCTTTAAATAAAGGAGTTAGTTGAAATTGCGAGTCTTTAAGCATTTTGCCCAGCAAACAGTCGAACGTCGATAGTTTTTAATTTCCCTTGAATCCGACCCCGTTGCTCCAATTCCCCTTTTCCTCACGTCAACCTTGAAAGTAGGTCATCGTCGTCGTCGTGTTAGTAGAATTCCATCATCATCATCATCATCATCATCATCTACAATCTACGTTATTACAATCGCCAACAACAGCGTGGCGTCGCCAACGACTTTTGCGTTTTCCTTCGTACCAATGCGTTACGTAAGGCTCAATTAAATGAACGTTTATCGGATCCTGATCAATTCATTTTCGCAAATCGCGGAAACAGCGGCACTGCGCAAATAATAACGCACGAGCGGGCAGATATTGCGTAACGCTAAAGAGCTTCGTGTCTAAACATCATCGATGACGACGACGATGCATGAGAGAGACGAAGGGGTTGAGTTTACAATTACGTGCCCTTGTTGTTAATACGAAGCGTTTGAATCGATTTAATTGCAAATTTGCAAATCCTTTTCGACGCAGACTTTCGCGTCA
This sequence comes from Hololepta plana, assembly GCA_963695495.1. Lineage (NCBI taxonomy): Eukaryota > Metazoa > Arthropoda > Insecta > Coleoptera > Histeridae > Hololepta > Hololepta plana. Next base: position 1,818,542 of record OY968841.1, on the reverse strand, counting down.
ATCGGTCAATTTGTCGCCGAGATGGTGGCCGATGGAACAAAGAAGAAATCGCGCCCCCATCGCTCGCCGGACGATCGTCATTAGCATTCTTATTAAAGCCGTCGATGTTGTAAGGTGTCTTTCATTAGATCGATAATTACACGCTGCCGGCCGGCCGTCGTTATTAAAATTTAATTAAATTCAATTAAACTACCGTCTACGGGGGCATGAGATACGGTGGGAGCGATTATCTGTCATCGAGTAAAGCGGCGCCTAACTTCGGGGCTGTTGCGATCAATCGGTTGCGAGGTGTTGGGCAGTTTGTTTTTGCTATGTTGTACACACCGAGTTTCAATTGTCAAAGAGCAAGAATTCATTTAGACGCTCGATACGAGCATTTGGTTGGGTAATCGTTGCGAATTACGATTCAAGTTTCGTTTCGTTTCGCTGTCACAATTGCTCGCTTCTATCTTGAAAATGCGTCGAAACTTCCCAAAGTTTTCTCCCCTGCGCGTCCGCATTGTAACTGACGTTTGACAATTAAACTTTTAAATAACAATGAACTTGTGCATACAACTTCATTACACGTTAGACAACCTGACGATCTTGACGAACAAAAGAAAATCTCCAAACAGAATTTGCCATTTCTTCTTTGCGATAATCAAAACGAAACTTTGACACGACATCAAAGGCGAATGAACCTGCGAGTAACCACAGGGCAACAATGACGGGCGGTCGCGATTCTCAAACGCGTTCGCAAACTTTTAACCTGCCAATGGGCGCGTTTCGGTCGCAATTGGCCATTTTGCGCGTACATTAATTATAATTAACATAAAATGAATTACAAGTCCATGCAAAGGAACAGAAACAGTCTTCGGTACCTCGCTGCGGCGTTTGCAAACAAAAAGCGAAAAAAATCACTTGCGCTCGCGTTTCTCGTTCATCTCGGCCAATTGCCGTTGTTTCGCGCGGAACATCGACAGCGGATCGTCGTATTGGCTATAGTTCCGCAACACCTCGCGCACGTCGTCCACCTCGCTGTAGGCGATCACTGGAAAGAAGCCTTTATCAGTTTTTTTCCCTCCGCGATAATAAACGCTTTTCGTGGCGCGTACCTCTCAAGAAGTTCGCGAGATCGATCAGCGACGTGTCGTCGTCGTTGCCCGTCCAACGCGGTAAAACTAGGACGTTGTCCGCGTGGCCGGTCGTCGATAGTTCCTTCCAATCCACCACGACCACCTGAAAGAGCGGCGAGCGTCAGAGAGAGAGAGAGACGTCGATCGTTCCTTTCCGCATCGCTCACCTTCCGCAGATCGCGATTCAATCGGTCCAAGTCTTTGAGATGTCGCCCGTTCACGAAATGCGTCGCGTCGCGCACCAGCTTGTACGAGATCATGTTGTTCGTGTCGATCGCGTTGATGATCGGGAAGACGGTCAAACCCATCTCGGCCGTGTAGACGACGATCTCGTAGAGGCCTTGCAGACTCGTCAAGAACTGATCGAGACCTACAAGAAAGAAAAAAACGCCCGCAGTTTATGTTGGCATTTTCAAAGAGGGCGCGCGTTCGATCTCGTTTTACCCGGTCGCTTCTTGAACCGCCATCCGGTCGAGTACGTCCAATCCGGATGCACGATCACGTCGGTGAATTCCATCACCAGCGTGTACGGCGGTTGAAAGTACGGATCGGGCACGGTGTCCGGTAGGAGCTTATCGCGCGACGGTTCGCTGATCATCTGCGAGCCGAAGAGAAATCATAAGCGAAGAAAACGCTTCGTGTTTCGTTAACCTTCTGGTATTCCTTCAGCTCCTTGTACGCCCGCGACAGATATTTAACCAGCGGCGTTTCGTTCGTGTACTCATCGACGATCTCCGCGCCGTACGCGTCGTACCGCGTCGCGCCGCATTTATAAACGAACCACGAACCGACCAGCGTGAACGAAACGCCCAACACGACGAGCGAGTTCCGAACGGTGCGCCACGAGTTGTTATCGTACCGATCGAATTCGTCGCTGCCGGTCCTGTCGTTATTGTCGCCCTTGATGTCGCTCAAATTCACGAGCAACTTCTCCTTGCTCGTCGCATCGTATTCCCGTTTGTTATAACCTAAAAGCAAACGAAATGAGCGCGGAAATGGGCGCGAATTGTAACGTACCTTTGCAATAATACATTTTGCCGATATCGATCGATTTCCATGTGCTATTAGTATCATAATCGATTATTCGATTCAGTCGACGGTACCGCGGCCAACGTCCGATCGCGTTTCTCAACGAACTTAACATTAACATGACCTCGAGTCACGCGGCACTGAAGAATAAACGAGAGAGACGAAATTAACGCGCAAAATTGCGAAGCGATCGGTTACGCAACTTCATTGCGATCGATACAACTGGAAATTTGACGTTTTGTCGTCCGCGTCGATCGTGAACGTTCGGCGTACGTCAAAAGAGAGCTTTGACGGATCGGCTAACTGCGATCGATCCGAATCGGCCCCGAACGCTTTTTGGTGGAGGCGCCGGGTTTAGAACGAAGATTCGTGTAAATTATCGGCGCTGTCACAACAAAGAAATAAAAAATAATTGTTGCCAACGTAAATGCATCGGATACCGACTCCCGGTTTGTTTTTCCCCGGCTCCTAATCGTTTTTTAAACGCTTTCAGAGCCTCCACCATGTTTGTTGTCGATCGCTTTGTTGCTATCGTTATAACAGAGAGTACAAATGAGATAAAATGATAATTTAACAATGCTCGGTGCCTTTTGTATTTAGCTTGCTACTCATATTAATTAACAGTTACGAACAATCTTTTTGCTCGTTTACAAAAAGTTTTCCATTCGACCCTTCGCAACGCAAATTGTCGTGCATGATGCGAAAAATCGAGACGGAAGAAGAAGAAGAGGAAGCTAACAAAACAAAACAGAAACACAAAAGAAGGGGGAAAAAGAACAGTTACAAAACTAATTAAAACGCAAAATTCTCTCTAGTTTAACCGGAGGAGAAGCGAACCGGATGACGATTGAACAGTTTCGCTCGCTTCCTCGCGCAACGATACGCAAAACGCGCCCGTCCTCCGTTCGACCGGTTGAAAGTAACCCCGGTGACCGATAATCGCTGGCCGTTTTCTCCACCTAATTACTCCGCGGCTTCATCGTGCGACTGGTCGGCGGCGGCAGACGCGTGAAGCCGGCCGCGTCGAAGACCGGCGTCAGCATGTCGATGCTGCGCCGCAGCGACTCCTTCTTCAGCGTCTCCGTGGGGAAATACGTGGCGCCGTAGAAGTCGAGGCCCGTTTGCAACAGATTGTTGTACTCCTCCAGCGAGGCGAGCGTGATGCGGACGGGATTCGGCGTGCCCGGCGACTGATCGATCTTGTGCGCCACCCGGCTCACCTCCACCTGATCGAACATTATTTATCGGATGCTGTTTGGTAGGAAAGAATCGGCAACGACTTACCACCGAATTGTACCGATACAAACTCGCCCTGATGTCGTCCTCCGGCACCTCGTTCGGGATCTCGTGCACGAGCAGCGAGAACGTGCGCTGCGGCCGACACGGGATCGCAATCTTCCTGTAAAGGCGACCGCCGGTGATCTGCAACCGAAAACAAAAACAACAAACGTTAATCGAAGACAAATTCGCCAGTTTCGCGATGCGAAATACTAACAGACTTCCCGACAAAGTATCTATTCAGCTCTAGGACGGTCCTGTAGTCACTCTCACTTACTCTGTGAAATCCTTTGCGGTAGACCTGTTGGTAGTCGTCCGGTTCGGAGAACTTGAACAGGATGCCCGTCGCCGTTTTCGTCAGGCTATAGCTGCCGCGAAAGTTCATCTTGTCGCAGATCAGTGCCGCCTTGTCCAAGCTCAAGTCGTGCGACGGCGTCAAGAGGAAGGCGCCTGTGAAATGAAGCCAGATTCACTTACTGTGGACTATGAAGTCAATTCGATCGATTTGATCCGTTACTTTGAATCGATTTGATCACCGTGATCACTCTTACTTGAGTTGATCGATGTTGTTTGATCGATTTGATCAGTTGGAGTCAAATTGGGGACTTAGGATCAATTTAGTCACGCGCAATTAATCAAGGAGGATCAATCGATTGATCACCTCGAACATTTGCTACGTACAAATCTATTGGATCATTGTAAATCGATTCGATCGTTTAGAATCGATTTGGTGATCACTTTGAATCAATTTGATCACTCCAAACCGAATTGATCTCTGTTCAAATCGATTTGATCAGTGAACATCGATTGATGTGATCACTTTGAACAAATTTGATCATCAGGAATCTATTAGATCATTGCAAATCGATTCGATCTTTTAGAATCGATTTGGTGATCACTTTGAATCAATTTGATAACTCCAAATCGAATTGATCAATGAACATAGATTGATGTGATCACTTTGAACAGATTTGATCACCAGGAATATATTAGATCATTGCAAATCGATTTAATCTTTTAGAATCGATTTGATGATCACTTTGAATCAATTTTATAACTCCAAATCGAATTGATCAATGAACATAGATTGATGTGATCACTTTGAACAGATTTGATCACCAGGAATCTATCAGATCATTGCAAATCGATTCGATCTTTTAGAATCGATTTAGTGATGACTTTGAATCAATTTGATAACTCCAAATCGAATCGATCTCTGTTCAAATCGATTTGATCGATGAACATCGATTGACGTGATCAGTTTGAACAGATTTGATCACCAGGAATATATTAGATCATTGCAAATCGATTTAATCTTTTAGAATCGATTTGGTGATCACTTTGAACAGATTTGATTACCATGACTTTATTAGATAATTGCAAATGGATTCCATCTATTAGAATCGATTTGCTGATCACTTTGAAACAATTTGATCGCCAAAAAGCGAATTAATCTCTGTTCAAATCGACGTAATCAATGAACATCGATTGATTTGAGCACTTTGGACGGATTTGATCACCAGGAATCTATCAAATCATTGCAAATCGATTCCATCTCTTCAAATCGAATTGGTGATCACTTTGAATCAATTTGATCGCTACAAATCGAATCGATCTCTGTTCAAATCGATTTGATCGATGAGCATCGATTGATTAATTCGATCATTGCGAAGTTAATTGGTTCTTTGAACTGATTTATTCGATCACTAAGAATCAAATTCATTCTTTTAAATCGATTCGATCGCTCAAACTCAATTTGATCGTCACTTGGAAGCAATTTAATGATAATCGAATTGATCCGTTCAAATTGCGTTGATCGATGCGAATCGATTGATTAAATGGAATGTTTTTTAGTTTTTGTTTTTTACCTTTGCACAAGAAACGGCAATCGCTCAAGTCGCTGTTAGTGTCGTCGTTCTCCACCATGATTTCGCTGTTGTTCAAATAGGACATTGATTACGGCTGCGACTTCGTTCGCGATCTGAAGACGTTTCCACGAATCGATACGCTTTTATATCGTCGTCGAAGTCGCATCACGCCTACAATTCAATTTGCTATCTAATTCGTATCGATAAATTGTTCCTAATTACACCAGAAATTGTTTTTAACAAAAGAGAGAAAACCTACAACAACTACAAGAAACAAGTCGATGTCGCCGTCTTCCTTCGATCCATTCGATCGAACGCTCGCGATTTGTTGCTCTTCGTCCGTCGTCGATCTTCCTCTATTCCGAAATTGCGAAGAGCAAACAAAATTGTAGGTGAGGTAATCAATTTAATAAGTGCCGGTTTCGCCTTATTTGACGCAATTAGAAACGGAACGAATGCACGAGAACCGATCCCCGAACAGAGACAAACAAACGACAAATTGATTTTAATTTATGCGCATCGAGTAATGATGTACCGCACGAGCAAAAATAGTGTCACTAATAGAATTGAAATCAAACGGTTAATTGAGCAGTTTCGATTGAAAGCGAGGAAAGTTGCGTTAAGAGAGTTGATTGACGATCGCACTTTTTAGCAAACAGGTCGCATTTCCATTTGCCACGTCTCTTTGGCCCGGGAAAACGTAATTTAAACCGCTGAAACTGTTCCGTCCCTCGCGTTCTTCCTCTTCTTCTCGTGGCAAATTCCCCTTCGACATATCGCCCACGTAGATGCGAATGGCACAAAGTTAGACACGTGCAAATTGGATTTTCGCCACCCATCGATGGGAAATCTTGCTCTTCTTGTTTTTCTTTCTTCTTTAACTCAAGATTCTTTAACATAAGATCGCAGAGGATCGCAATTGAATGGCATCAATTAGCTCGAGGTCGAGAATCGCGCGTACTAATTGGCGTATCATTTCTTATTGTTAATTATGGTGGTCGTCCTTTAAAGTCGCGCCCTCGCACACGATCTGTTTGGAAGTTTCAACAATTTAAGATTTCGTCTCTGCAAACAAATTAATAAACTTTCCAACGTAGGACGCGGTTTTATGGTCGATTAGAACGTAAATGGATCTTAATTCATCGTTAATTGCTGCTAATTATAAGCAAATTCCCTTGAACAATCGATTCGTGCACGGTCAATTGACGATTGTTTGCTCCTTCGCGGTTTCGTCCTCGAAGAAGTTGCCGATGTTCGTTTGCAATTTGGACGAAGTAAATGAATTCGAAGAGACCGGGTCAGCATCTGGGTTTGTTCCGTTCTTCGGCTCCTACCAGCAACGAAACAAATCCCTCCTCCAGAGCAATTGTAACTTAACGTAAGGCTAGTGGCACTCTTGAGCGAAAGTTTTGTGTTGCAGCCTTCGCGGATTCCGTACCGGTGTCGTGGCAAATAAGAATTAATTAAAACCCCCAAAAAACGGTGGTGAATGAAAAAGCGAATGGATTCGTGACACTTTATTAATCATCTAAGGGACGAATCGTGTCGGGGGCCCGCAATTAAACACCGTCCAAAAAAAAGCTAAACGAGAATGGATTCGAACGGGGTTGGTCGCATTAATAATTTCGTTTCTGTTCGTTCCATCCATTCTACCATTTATCGCTGATGGCTTCTTGGCGAGAGTAGAAAACCACGAGGCAGAGCGAGAGAGAGCGATGGGACGGCAAAGGCAAGCCCTCTTATTAGTTAATGGGCTGCGGGTGCGGCACGGAAATTAAGGGTGCGTCCAGCGAGACACACCTCGAGACGTTCGGGGGAGAAAAAAACACGCTCTTCTGCGAGGGTAGTTTACAATTATTTGTTGTTCTGCCGCCACAAACCGAGACTTTTTTTATCGTCCGCAGACGATTTTCCACTCGTTACCATCGTCCAAATTGGCCACTCTTTACGTTTTTCGACGGCGAAGTCGTCGATTGTTGCTATTAGCGGATATTTATCGAGTTTCTAGCGAAATCAATTAGGGACCGTCGCCAATTATTATTAGCGTGCCGTTCTTCCGTCATCGTCGCTTTCTGTTTGTTCAATTCCGTTCCGGCCGCACAAACATTAATCGGTCCCCCAATTCAAACAAATATTCCGATCGGCTCGCCCTTGTTTGCTGGAAGAGCGTTTCAGGTGGTGGTGGGCTCGCATTTTTTCACTCGTCTTCATTTCTCTTGCAAGCCATTTATTTCGCAATTCCCGGCGTTTTTTTTTTTTGTATTATAAATAGCGAGGCTCAATGGTCGACGGTTTAGATTATTCGCCGTTCCGTTCCCCGTCTTCTTGCGCCGCTCGGTAGGACAAGATTTATGCAAGAATTATCGATTCGCGAAAACGGATTCTCTCCACTTCTTCTATCGTCTCGCACGGGTATTAAATTTCTCGACGGCGGAGAAAAAAATCAAAATGGGAAATTTAAGTATAATGTACGTTGAAGAGAGAGAGAGAGGGAAACGGGACGATTTGCGTGTAAAATAATCGATGCAAACTCCTTCATATCGCTTCATTTTTCTCGTTCGCCCCATTTCGAACCAAACGCCAGATTCGCGCAATTCAATTTCGCAATTTTCCACGCCGTTTTCGCCGCTCGCTATCGCCGGCACCTTTTGATATTCGCAACAAGACGAAACGTGAATGACACGTGCCTTTAGAACGTTGACGGATCTTAAACGTCGAGGAACTCGTACTAACCAAAATTCAAATTGCCGATTGGCAAAGTCAAGACTCTGAAGACTCTGACGACTTCGATCGACACTGTTTCTGTTTTCGGTAGACGAAAATTTAACCGCGTAATTAATTAAAATCCGGGCCGGATTATTACGACTTAAAAAAAAGGACAGACGCGACGGTTAAACAGCGCTTAATTCCCATCCACCAAATCGACTATTAGGTCCTATTTACCAGCAGCCACTTCTTCCGTTCAATTTTTTTTGTTATTCTCTCCTCTTCTTCTGCTGCTCCGCTCTTTATTTTTTTTTTCCAGTTGGATAATAAGGGTTTTACGCACCTGTTGCTTTCTTCCTTGGAACCAACACACACACGCGCGCGTCTTCTTCGCTCCCATCGAACACGTATTAACGATGTGCACGTGTGTATTTGTGTGTATGGGACCGTGCGAGCGAATTAAGTCGTCGCTCGCTCTTCCTCTCGGTTATGTGCCATTTATAATATCTGCGGCTTCAGAAATGGCAAATACCTACGATGTCTTACGCGGGATGGCATCTTTCGAATGTCTCGCGGAAAAACGTCGAGCGAGAGCGAAATGTTATATCGAGTGGAAATTTATCTCGTTCGCATCGCGAGGTATTAGCGTGAACTAGTTCGTATGCCAAAAATTCGCAATTCTTTTGTCCTCAACCTCGTTTTACAATTATACGTATTCGTTTTTTTTTTTCGCAACAAACGCATTTTGGACCTCTTAAAGTGTTAGACTATGCAAAGAAACGTTAGAGATCGATTAATTAGAGTTCAGTTGTGGATTTTACATAGAGATTTATTAGCTTTTTAACAATTTTCTTTTCTGCAAATTTTGCCTTTCGATAGAAGGGGGGACCCTTCTCTACTTTTGCATTTTTGCACAAAACGCAATAAACTTATTTTGGAACTCAGATAGTCGCCTCTTGGGCTGGACCTTTTCAGATTCCGTTTTCTGCGACGATTCTAACTTCTTCGTGATCGCCAAACTCGAGGAGAGCAAAAGTTAAAAAGAAGAACAGAAAGAGACGCCGGAAAAAAATCTCGTGTGTGAGACAGGACGCGCCAAGAGACATTGTCATGTTGGTGGTCTAATAAACTTCGTTCTTCAGCATTTCGACACGATCGAGTTGCTACGAACAAACTTCGAAACGGGAAATCTTCGGCATCAATCCTTTGCCGCGACTCGACGACTTCTTGCGCCGTTCCGCGGCAATCGATCGCAGAAATTGGCGAGGAACTCGTCGCAAAAAGCACTTGCGCTTGAAAATTAGACTCCGCGAAACACACCGAATTAATTCCTCTACCTTAAACATCAACGATAATCGGAGGGCAGGTGTTAACGTGCATCTGTTTTGTAGCTCAGCTGTTCGACGCACCGTTTCCGGCCGCTTCTCTCTTCGTTTTTCCCCTTTCTTTCCGCTCCTCGACCGACCGATTCTTCCGTTTGTTAGGCATTTTAAAAATAGACCGCGGCAAAAGAACAGTTTCTCGTTCTCCCCCGAAACGAACGCTTCGCGAAGTTTTGATTCTTCTTGGAGATCGCGTTAAAGTTGTTCTTGGACGGATACGGCGTCCGTTTTCTCGAACAATTTCAGAGGGCGAAGGTAAGGCTCGAAGATTTCACTTAATTGATTGCGGGGTTTGTGTTTGTATAGTTTAGCGGAAGAAGTTAATTTGTTTGTGTTGTTGCACCTTTAGCGCGTCTTCTCGTACGTTTTACGATTAAACGTTTATCGTTCGTTGCCATTCGATATATCGGTTTCCCTCTTTTCGGCCATTAAACGACCGGGAAAACAAAGACGTTAAATTGACTGGTAATTATTGCGAAAATAAAGGGAGGAAACGTCTAAATGGTCGCCGACGTTTAATCGCCGTCGCTTTCCTTTTTTTTTGATAGAGTTTATTATGTCGTCGCTCAAATTTCCTTCATTTCTTCGATCGATTCTGCGATTTCGCCGTATCATTTGTTCGCGTCTTTGTGAGGAAAGTGCGCGTCATTTTCGGAGCGAGCGTCCATTAAATGTCGGCGATTAACGAGCATTTTTTTATCGTAATAATAAGCCATCGTTCATTTGATTCCGAGGAAATTTCGATATCGCGATAAAAGGAACCGGAAATGGGGCAAAAAACGTTTGCAACCGCTCAATTTCGTTCTGTTTCCTTTTCGGTGTAAATTCGTCCGATCCATCGTCAGAAATCTGCACACTTTCGCACATCGACATTCGTTGCGTGGGGGGTGCGTTCGAAATCGTTAATTTCGCGACGACAATAACTTTTGCGCCCTTTTGAATGGCTTCTTTGTCCGCAATTTTTAAAACGATTCCGGAGTATCGAAGCCACTAATGCTTTTGTTAAATTGCCAAACGGAAAATTAGACGAGAAATGAGAGTTTAGTTGCAGAAAAAAATGGTTTGACATAAACATTTGAATTACGCTCTTGCCAATGTTGCTTTCGACTACTTTCGCGCACTCCCAAACTTTGGATAGTTTCCCCGACGTTTGCCTCTCGTCAATGCGGACGCATTTGAAAATGCCAATTATTTGCACGTGAATGCAATCGATCAGAATCTAATCCGAAATCTTTTAGTGGCAGACAGAAAAACTCTTGCTGATTCGTTTAGCAACTCGAGACAATGATTCAACTAACGCTCCGAAGACTTACAATTTGATGGCAGCTTTTATCAACTTGCATCCGCGCATTGACGGAATATAATTGGAAACAAATCGCGAGAAAAAGTTGAATTCCACTTTGGGCAACAAATGTAGAGGGCCGCAGAGGACGGAATGGAATCGGTCGAAGAGCACAATTGACGATGCGAATCGCATTTTGCAAACGTAAACGTCCTTTAAGCGAATGTTGAATTTAATTGATCCGCGAGTTAATTATGAGGAAGTCTTCAGGTGGGCATCCTCTGGATTAAAAAGAGGAAAGCCTCGATATTTCCTGCGCCCTTGGATCGTATTAAAATCCTGCAGAAAGCTGCCGTTTCACTCGGTGTCTTCAGCGGGCAGAAACGAATAACTTTTCAATCGCTAGAAGACGTTTTGTTAAGACGATTGAAATGAAAGGCCACTAATTACACGTTGCTTTTTTGCCTCAGGAAAATACGAAGCAGCGAGCAATTAACGATTGTTTAAAGAAAGCGAATTAATAAGCAATTAAAAACCATTTAACAATATCTTGCCCTTATTAGGTTTATCCTGCTTGTTATCGGGACGGTGGGAAATCCTTTTCGAGGACCATTCCCTCGCCCAAACTTTTTAATTTAGTTTAAATTGCGTTCATGCGGTTTTCGCCTTTTTCTTCCAAGAAAATTAGTCATCGCGCTAATTAGCGTTTGCGTCGATTGTTATAAAACGTCGAACGTATTCATCATAATAAATAATAGCGGTTAATAATAATGGCAACAACAATGCCGCTTTCCTATTGCGAAAACAATTTCGACTCGCATTAAGATTGTTCGTATTGTTTGTGCGAAAAGTCTCATTGTTTCGCGTTCGTTTTCCACTAACGTCCATTGTTAGCCACCGTCACATTCGCAATCGGAACATAGCGGAAGATATCGAGGAATTTTGACGAAGCGAATGCAAAAGGCGAACCGTTATCGATAAAGAAACCAATGCGATTATGCGTTTCCTTTGATTAGATGAACGTCCCTTGTTTATAGCGGTTCGTTTGCGAAACGAAAGCCAATAATTATTATTGCGAATGGAAGATACAAAATGCGGATTTCTAATGTAATATGCGTAAGAAGAGGGGGGAAAAAAGGCAGTTGAAGACGTCCAAGAGGTTCGCGTGGGGAGCGGGCGAGGGAAAAGAAATTATATGGGAGAGATAAGGAATTTTGCTTATGTTAACAATTCCATTTCCACTCCAATTACTTTTTCATACTCGAACATGTTCATTTCGTTTGCGCGAATTCCTCTCTTTCTCCGTCCTCCTTTCGCGAACGCACTCTATTTATTCGCCTATTCGCATTATGATAATGAGGCGAAACATTATAATGACAATGGCAACGCGCGAACTTGTGCCGAATTTTATAGGTTCCCTTCGACGATCGCTTATTTCGCTCGATTGTTAAACAAACATTTTCTGCATGATTTTAATATCATATAAGGGCGCAGGAAATATCGAAGCTTTCCTCTTTTTAATCCAGAAGAAGATGCCCACCTGAAGACTCGCGGCCCAATTTAATATTTAACATTCGCTTAGAGGACGTTTACGTTTGCAAAATGCGATTCGCATCGTCAATTGTGCTCTTCGATCGATTCCAAGTCAATCTCCGTCCTCTGCGGCCCTCTTCATTTGTTGCCCAAAGTGGCATTCAACTTTTTCTCGCGATTTGTTTCCAATTATATTCCGTCAATGCGCGGATGCAAGTTGATAAAAGCTGCCATCAAATTGTAAGTCTTCGGAGCGTTAGTTGAATCGTTGTCTTGAGTTGCTAAACGAATCAGCAAGAGTTTTTCTGTCTGCCACTAAAAGATTTCGGATTAGATTCTGATCGATTGCATTCACGTGCAAATAATTGGCATTTTCAAATGCGTCCGGATTATCGCGAGGCAAACGTCGGGGAAACTATCCAAAGTTTGGGAGTGCGCGAATTGGTGAATTTTCCGAATTCGTACACATCTCAACTTCTACTGCAATGCAAACCAATAGCAGAAGTTTGCAAGAAGTTGCGGGCAAAAAGATGCAACTCTCTCTCTCTCTCGCCCTTTCTCTCTCTCGTTGGGATTTTTTAGGCGACTTTTGTGATTGGCACTTTTAATTAATTGTTCCCCAATTTTAATTGCAACGTAATCCGCCCCCTTTCGCAAAAAGTCGCGACCGAAGAGCACCGCGATGAGGGCGGAAAATCACGAAACAACCGCAACCAGCGAGAAGGAATTGGGGAAACGAATTGAAAATTACGATCGATTACAGGTGAAAATTAATCGAAACGTATCTGCCGAATATCGCGATCATTTTTCAAACGATAATCAACTGCTCCTCCTCCATTCGCACGCACCTCGTACAACGTTCGCCAAATTAAAATTGCAGCCCATAATAAATGTCATTGCGGAAGACAAGTGGGAGCTTGATTATTATTTTCATCATCGCCGTCGTCGTCGCCGTCGACATAATCTGTCGCTTTCAGGGGGAAGCGGCGGCATTAATTAATTAATTCCGCATCCACCAATGAAAGTTCATTCTTTCTCGCTCCTCTTCGCCCCTTTTTTCGTTGTTCTTCATAGAAAACCAAAAACAATGCGCCAAAGTCGTTCTGCCATCGAGCTCCCGTAAAATTGCGAATTAACCGTTTGAATCCGCTTCACAATTTACCTTTTTGCTCCTCTAAGATTACCAAGTGCGTCCATCGCTCGCCGTTGGAATCGATTCCTCCGGGTCTGCAACAGAAGAACGATATTAATTCGCGTATTATCAATTAAGTGGGACGCCGTGCCTTAAAAAAAACGATAATAATAACGCGGATGACGTAACGTGCAGTAATTTGGTGGATTAACATTTTATTGCGTCGCGTGCAACAATGATAATGGAGTCAGTTAGATGGTCGAATAGATTAGAGAAAGAGCGAATGACGAGAGAGAGAGAAAACTGCAAATTAAACGAGAAAACAACAAAGAAGTAAAGGGAATTAATGCCAATTTGCAAATGAAATTCGCTCGTCGAAGTTTAAAAGCGAACGCTCCAATTGCAAAAGGAAGAGGTCGCTCTTGAGGATCATCGCCATAAACATGTCGGTCGTTCGAAACCAACCGAATTATAACATCCAAAAAACGTACTGTATATCATAGACAGGGCGAAAATAATTGACGAGCTGACGAACTTTAAGAGCCGAAAAGTTGAAGACGCCAAGGAATAGCGAAGAATTCGAAGAGAGAGAAAGGTGTTAAAAGTCGAAAAGCACGAAGAGTGGCCAAAGAAGTGAGTCAGCCGTCGATGACCAGCGAAAGGATTGCGAAATAATATCGCGGAGTGCGAGAAATTGCGAAACGATCGCCGAGTGAAGGACAAAGACGCGCTGGAAGAAGCGTGTGTGTGGGAGTAGTGGAAGGATGAAGAAGAAGAAGACGAAGCGCGGCGAACGAGAGACGGAAAAGAGGTTAAAAAGTGGGGGCGACCCGAAGCGCAGCGGCGGAAGAGAGACGGCGATATTGACGTAGAAACCGGAAGTGGACGAGAATCCCGAACCGATCCTTACCGACCGCGGAACGGCGCCGACTTCTCTCTGATCTTTCCGCGAATCGACGTTTTCAGTTCAGTCGACGGTTCGACTTCGTCCAGCGACGTTCGCTCGTCTCGTCCGCATAAACGGAAGTTTATAATCCGGTCTCTTTTGCCACTCTACGGCAACTTCGTCGGCGTATTCAGAGTTGTTCGGGCTTTTGGTTAATACGCGGATGGTTCGCATCAAAAGAGAGTAAGGAATCGTTTGGTCGATCCGTTCGCTAAATGACGAACAGGTGAGTGCGAATAATCTTTCTTATTCGATTCGGTCCCGCGCGTAGGTTGCCATTTCGCAATTATTTTTATTCGCGTTACAATGCAGCGAGCGGTCGTTCTTAACTATCGCCGATATTGATGTTAAGTAATGATTTCATCTATCGCCCACGCACGCATGCATCATCCCATTTAATGCCTTCTTCTTCGTCGCCGTTGCCGATAAACGAAATTGAAGCCAGCTAAAACACGATTGGAGAGTTGCAACAATGAGAAACTCGCGAAGAGCTGCGAAGCGCCAATTTGCAAATTGTTCGTCCAGTTGTTGCGCAATCTGGTGACCGTGCCATTGTTGTTACTCATCAATTGCGAAAAATTAAACGTTCCCCCCGATGAATTACGCCAATTACATCGCTAGTTTACTCAAGAAGTGACGGACAACCGAGCGAAAATTTGCGCAAATTCCCTCTAAACGCTTGCTGCGCTACGCTGCTGTTGTTTCGCGCGAGGCCTTGCCGATTAATTTGGAGACGGGTCGCGAAAATTAAGTTCAATTAGTACCTTGTTCGTAATTCAAACTGATCGTGTTTTGCTCGAGTGCGAATTAATTCTGCGCCGTCGAAGACGCGTCGTCCGCTATCTTATCGATAAACGGACAAGAAGTTGCTTGGAGTCAATTAGAGACAATTAACCGAATTAAATCGAATCGATAAACTGACGAAGTTAATTGACGCAAGAAAACGAAAGAAGTGTCATCTCCCACGTCGTCGAGTTATTGCGAAAAATCGCTCTTGAACGAGCGGAAATCGCTGCGAACCGCCGGTGGAAAACTTTCGATCGGTTCGTTTCGCAATCGCTGTTACGAAAACGAAACATTGCAATTAAACGGTGGGAGAGAAAACAATGAAAACAACTAATTAAGTCGCAAATTGCAGCTTTACACTCGTTTCGCACGGTTATCGTCGTTATTGTTGGCAGTAGGGAAATGGGGAAACTCTTTTTTTTTTTCGCAATTCCACGACGTTTTCTTTTGTCCCTCCCCCGTTTGGCAATCGTTACCGAAATTGCGTTGCTCCGAGAGCAAGACAAAAGAACGCGAAAGAGTGACACAAGAATTCGCCATCATTCGCAATTGAAACGAACGGTTGCGAAACTCTTCAACGATCTGCCACGCATTCGAAGGACAGTCGGTCTTCGCGGTTACGTTCGCAAACGGACCTGTTGCAAATTTATATCGAGAGATGCACGTTGTTGCATCGGTCCTAATCTGCGAATGCACAATTTATTTCGCGAACCGTTCTCTCTCCCCCCCTCGCTCTTTGCTGCATGCGCTCCCGCGTCCAGCAAAGAATAATATCGATTACTGGGCAATTTAAGTGGCGTTGCACTAATAAATCGCGCCTCGTCCTACTTAACACCGCAAATTTGCGAATTAAACTGCTATTCAAAAGAGTTTCTGTGGGGAAGGGGCGCTAATAGATCGGACAATCAATTGCGAATTTCGCGAGTGTTTCCATTACGACGATCGTAGGATGATGATGATGATGATTAGCGAATAAGTTTAATGATTGCGAAAAAGGTAAAACTGCAATTGCAATTACGATCGATTAATAATCGTGTGTTAGCTAACGTAGTTGGAAATACCGGCGGAATTAATGGACGGAGTTCCATGTTAATTCAATCGTTTGTTTTACTCGTTATTGATAATGATTCGCCCTAATCAGCCATTTTCCGATCCATTCGTCCGATTCTTTCGCAGCGAAAGACTAAACAATAACAACGAGGAATTTAGTGGTAGTATGTAAATGAATTTCGCAAGGCCGCGCTTAATTGCGAATTATTTTCTCGTGCGCGATCGGTCGTAGGTGCAACGCGAGACGTCCAAAAGAACGTGGCAAGAGGAGCGCTAATGGAATTAAATGCTAATTAGCGACGAATTTCGCAACACCTTTCGCAAGCGGCGATGTTATTTTTCGATTGCTCACAAACGAGCCGGGAGCCGCAACAATGCGTTTTTCCGCTTTTTCGTCATTCGTTCTCGCTGAATCGCGCCGAGCAACGATTTGCAATTTGCACAATTTCCTTTGCAAATTGATTGCACGTCGGTTTCTTATTGACAAATGCGCAATGAAAGAAAGAGCGACGATCGATCAAGTGGAGGAAGCGATTAATTAAAATAAGGTCAAAACGCAAACATGATGATGATGATGGTGTCAAGAAGGAGCGCGCGATGGATAATAAACAGTTGAATGATTCATGTCAATTACACCTACGTTCGCCTACGCGAAGAAAAAGAAGGAAAAACAAAGAAGTCGACCGCGAAGAGTCCACGTGCCTCTTATCAGAAGTTGAAGCGTGCAAATTAAATTCGCGTAAATGTGGCGGGAAATTAATAGCAAAAGACGGAAAGAGTTTGCAAGAAATCGACGCAACTGTTAAGGAACTTCAAGATAGCAGACGGTCGTCGAACAAAAGGAGCGATTTCATTTAGACGTGAAACGAATTGAGGAACTTGATAAAGCTCTTACGAACACTACAAATTGTTTTGCAGTCGAAGGAAAAGAAATTAACTTGCGATATTTACCGCGCAAGCCGAAACGAGTTCTTAAAACTATTTAATTTATAAATAAATACGAAGAAGTTGTTAGCGGCGACTAAAAGATAGCGATGATGATGATGATGATCGTGATGAAACAAAAAAGCCGATTCGCTGCCGCTGTTAATTATTTATTTTAAAGATGATCGCATTTAAAGAGGCCGCCCATCATCGCGCTATTATTGGCGAACGTTTCGCAATTTAGCCGTTGAAATAATTTTCGCGACCCGAGCGAAAAGTGAAACATAATCGAGTTGTGCAAAGTCACATTTTCCTGCAGAAGGCCCAAAGTCGGTCTCTAACAGACGCGGAGATTCGGGTCGGTGCAACAAGTGTCCGTTGCTACGCTTCCATCAATTTAATTCTTTTGCGCCGCTGGAAGTTGCGACTCCTACGAAAATCAGGTTCATTAATTCGCAATGCCAACGGCAATTTTTTCGGTTTGCAAATCATTATTAAAAGTTCTAAACATTGTTCGATTATCGTCTTCCACCTCTTGTTGAAGCTTCGATTAACAGTTATCTGTCGCCTTGTTGCCACTAATGTCCCAAAGCAAGACTAAAGCTTTCGTCGCCATATAAACTTGACGCAACTTTTCGCAAATTTGCAAGGCGCACTTTCCTCTTCCGGATAGCGCAATATAAAGTTTTTGTTTTAATGAATGTTCAAATTGACGACCGTCGATAAATATTCGACAGACTTAAAAGCCGACTGATTCCCTCGGGGCAATTAATAAAAATAAATTGGCGACGTCCCTCGTCTTCTTCATTTTTTT
This sequence comes from Hololepta plana, assembly GCA_963695495.1. NCBI lineage: Eukaryota > Metazoa > Arthropoda > Insecta > Coleoptera > Histeridae > Hololepta > Hololepta plana. Next base: position 1,800,697 of record OY968841.1, on the reverse strand, counting down.
TTTGCCCGCTCGGTCATATTTAACCGCCACGTGTGTATCGCGTTACGCCGTTAGATGACGGTGTCATCGCGATCTTTTTTTTTTGCCATAATAAGTTCTTTTCCCCAAATAATCGCGGTGGTTTTCTGGAGCCAACTTCTCCTCCGCGTGCCCTAAAATCGGACGGTCAATCGATTTTTTTTGCGCGTAATTTGCACACGCAGAAGAAAAAACCTGTCAATTAACGATCGGTTTGAGCGACAGAACGGCGCGAATTGTCCACTGAACGTCCATCAGAATTTTTCCGATGATAATAATCGTCCAGTAAGGTGACACTTTATCGAATTATCAATCGTTGCGATGATTGTTTATCATCAGCGTCGAATGTTTGCGATTCGATTCTCGTTATTTCCAAATCGACGCGGTTCAGGTGACGTCGCTGGGAAAAAGAGCGTCTTCGTCCATTAAGTTAAATAACCAAACGCCCTTCGCGAGCAAGCAAACGATCGATCGATTCCCATTCATTTTTTTGCCCTTTTCCTCGTTAATTTCAAATCGCTTCTGTCGAATTTCTTCGTGTAATTGGATACGTCTTAAGCAAAGTTTATTTGTTTGCAGGCGCCGAATATGATTTGGATTTGCGAGTTAATTTCGGAAAATCGGCGAAAATTGCGACCGACTTCGTGGCGATGAACGCGCGGAAAGTTGATGGATGATGGAAACTTGACACTTCTTAAACTCCGCCGCCGCCGCGAAGAAGTTGATGGACGTGTTTGTTTGTTGGTTTAATGGAGATTTCGGTATCGACGCGGTAAAGTGCGCTTCGTTTGTTTGAACGCGGCTTCGCCGTCGATCCGCTTTCCTTTTTCCATCGCGGCCGAAAGCAGCAACAGCAACGAAACGGAAAAGAAGGGAAGAAAAAGCGAGCAATTATTTTTAACGCGGACGTCTTATTGATTATTTTCGCCATTTCTCTCTCTCTCTCTCGCTTTTGTTCGCCATTCTCTCCATCCAAATCGATATTTTCGTACAATAGCAATTCTTATGATTATTAAAATTTTCTTTTTTTTTTTTTTTGAAGTCGGGGGGGAAAACGTTGAATAACTGTTCGGTAATAAAATTGTCCCGCAGTATAACCGACTGATCGACCGGTCGCTCGTCGTCGTCGTGCTTCTCGATGGACGGCCGCGGCGATGCGGCGAGGAGGTGAAGACTTTTTTTCGGTTATAAAATATGCCGCTGCCGGTTTTTATGAATCATGCATCAATATTATTATTTGGTACGAAAATAGAACTGATCTCTTTCGAAAAGTATTGCGCGTACGAGAACGGGCGCGAAGGAGCGACGGACAAAGACGTGCATTATCGAGAACATGCTTCAATTTTTCATTTCTGTAAATACTCGCTCATACATATCCGATAGGTGCCTATAAATAATATTATTACTCGGCCGGCGGTAGTCGCCTTCGTTTCAGCAGGAAAAAAAGCGAGGAAGAAAACAACAAACGCGAATTTGATTTGAATATTTTTGCAAGAATTGAACGCCGACGAAGGCGCAACGTTCGACGTGATGTACGGAAGAAGAGAACGAAAGTCGGCGAAGAGCCGTTTAATTGTTATGCTGGCGAAAAGTTGACCTCGCGAGCCCTTGACATTTCCGCGTGCCCTTTGCAAAAATGAAAGACAATCGGAAACTTCACTGGCAACAACAACAACAACAAAAAAACGGCGAAGCTTTAATTTCATTTTGTTAAAAACAAAACTTCGGTTATTGTTTGCAGACTTTTGGTTTTCTCTGCGTCAAAGTCTTAATCATTTTGGCAGCCTTAAATTCCTTAATTTGAATTACGCAGCTGTTGTCCCATCAACTTCTTTTTTTTTAATAGCTCGTTCCCTAAGAAGAAGAAAGAAATAGCACTTTGTCAAAATCGATTTTCAAAAGATCGTTCGTTACGCAACAGATTATTGTTATGTAATTAGTGTGAGATGAAGACCTTTTCGATTCTAGACGAACTTTCCTTTTAAAAAAATGGCAAAACAAACGTTGCCCTACCTATTTTATTACAACCGACCTTATTCTCCTTTTCGTTCCTCTTGTCGGCTCGATTCCACGTAATAATGGTAATAAAAAAATACGCCGATTACGTAACTCGGATGGAGAGAATGAGTAATGGAGAGAGAGAGAGAGTGAGAGAGAGAAGTTAAATGCAAATTAGATGCATGCACTCGTAGAGAAGAGGTAAGTAATAAATTCGAAAAGCGAAACAAGAAATACTGAAACGTGAAGGAAGCCGGAATAAAATAACGTTTGAATCGAAAATAATAATCGTAACAATGGAGATCCGATCGGATAATGGAGAGGAAGCTTTCCTCCGTAAGCGAGTTCTTTGAACTTTTCGAACCATCGCCGGAGTTTCCTCCTCGAGCAACTTTAAACGAAAATAGAATCGAGCTTTTTCGACGTTAAATACTTCCCAAGGAAAGTGCCATGGGGATTGTTGCGTCGTCGGATTAAACGGTTTTAAGAGCAATTTGTTATTCCATCTAAAAAAAAAAACGTAGAAAACCAACTGGCAATAATAATTGGATGTGCATCAAACCACACTTCCTGTCACCTTTGTTGCGTTTTTTTTTTGTTTAATTTCGTTCTCTCTCACCTACGCGTTTCAGTTTGCTAGTTAACCGTACGAAATTTTTAATTCCAATTCGATAAAACTGCCGTGAACGTTCGGTTCGCGTCCGAAGAAAAAGTGCGAAACTGCACGTCGAATCGAACGAGGAGGAGGAGGAGGATTTAAAAATAGTTTCGCGAAGAAAGAACGATCCTTGAAACTGTTACGAAACCAATCGCGCGCATTAATAAACCCTTCGACGACGTAAATTAATTCAACCGACGGAAATCCGACCGCGTTTTCAAGATTGCTGAAGGATCATTTTCGTTGCAGGACCTTGACGCTGAGCACGGCGATGGTCGGACGTTTCCTCCTCGTCCACCTCGGGAAGGCGTCAACGGGAATCGTAAGCAAAACTCGCGAAAAGACATTCAACTAAAATCGGAATTGTTGCAGGAAACGCGGCGAAATCGATGCTACACATAAAGTACGGTGGTGGAAGGAGTGTGTGGCATCATCATCATCGGCGAAGCTTTGTGGGGGGGAAAAAGGTTAACGTTTCGCTTTGAACTTCGTCATTTTTTTTTTTAAACAAAGGCAACGGGTTGACCTAGTGACTTCTTCGCCGCTTAATATCGTCCCCCCACACAACAACAACAACAGCAACGAGAACAACAACAACTGCAATAAGAAGAACGTTTTCTTTCGCCTTCGTCTCGCTCTGCTCTTCCTTCGGTTCGCCACGACGATAATAACTCGACCGGTATTGCACGCGATATAATTTCTGCACGAAGAAATACAGAGGAAGAGGTGTTGCTTGGAATCAATCGACTTCCAACGAGAGGGAAAACTCGTAACGCTTAATTAACGGTGATAATGGTTTGGGAAAGATCGCCGGAGCGGAATGCGAAGCCTCCAAACTCCTGGACAAACCGAACGTAATCCTTTAACGCCTCGATAAACGTTCGCGTTCGTAATCTGATTAAATTCAAATCGTGCTTTTATTTTTATTTTTTTAGTTCGTCGCAAGAACTGGATGTCGTTCGTCGCGGGATGATGATGATGATGTGAGCGAAACGTACAGATAGGCTTGAAATTTTGCCTCTACCCTGTCAATTGAATCGTACGTCGGGTGAGCAAAGTTTCAGGTGTGTTTGTATCGATTTCAATAGCCTGCGGAGTCGGCGATCGTGCGAAGAAGACGTCGGCCTGTCGTTCTTTCGCATCGTATTCAAGTCGGCACGCTTGAACTTTGTTTTTCCTGTACCTTTAACTTAAACTAGGTGAGCAAAGATTCAGGTGTGTTGACGAGTCGAGCGAAAGAACGGCGAAGAAGAAGAAGAGGAAACGAAGTACTGGAGCTCGGCGAGGAAGGAAAGTATGAATAATGATGAGAGAGTCGGCGCGTTTTAGGAATTCACGTCACGTAACCGGCTAATATCGTTCTCCAGCTAGTTAATTTAATAACATACGTCTGCGTGTGTTTCTATTAGGGAATGGCCGTTTGCAAATTATATGTTTCGCATATGTATACGCATGTATATAACAATAATGATTACGTTCGCGCCGCAATAACACGTACGATTTCTATATACGCTGTTTGTATTTTCCTTTTGCAATTGGTGATAATATTTCCTATTGAATACTAAGCGATATTTAATCGGTTCGATGACGTGTGTGTGCGCCGTCCGAACAAAAGCCGATTAATGCCAATCCGCAAGTTCCCCGGCTAAGATTCGACACGACTCGTTTTCAAAGCGACACCGTTTGCGTTGCTCGTTTTAAATTCGGAACAACGGCACGAACCGTTTGGTGCTTTCCGCTACGGACACGCTACGTCCGCACAACGAGCGATACTTTGCGTTACACGACCGCTCGCCGCTCATCGAGTTTCCAACGGTCTTCGAGTTTCTGTTGGAATCTTTGCCGCATCGACTGCACGGCACTCCTTTCTCGTACAACGGCACGCCGATGTAATTGCCGCCGTGGCCGTAATTGCAACCGAACGAGTACGTGTGCCAGCGTTTATTGCCGGTGACGGTCACGTATTGCACGGCAGCGCAGCCGACGTGCGTCGTATTCGCCCAAACCAGTTGCGTGTAATGTAAAACGGTCGGCAGGCCTAAAACAGAGGGAACAATTAACGTACGCCGCGAGGAGAACTGGCGAATACTTTTCGTGGGCACGTCCAGGTTCCTGCTGTGATAGTGGATCACTTCGTCGTACCAAATCGCGATCAGTTCGCTCATCGTCTTCGCGTAATCGAATTTCGGCAACGTGCTACGTCGGCGCGCCAGGTTTTGCCCCACGTCCTCGAACCGCTCTGCGAAACGGTCGAATCGACCGTCGTTTAATTAACTATAATACATAATCGACGCAATAATAGCCGTACGTGTTCTTCGGCAGGCGTCGTGCTCCAAGCCGTTGCACTCGTTCAGCCAGCACTGCACGACGAACTCGAGCTCTTTGTCGTAGTTCTAACGGAAGGTAAACGTAATAGATAAGCGAATCTCGTCGGGCGACTAAAATCAAATCAAATCACCAGAACGTTCATATTGGCGGCTCTAGGTTGTCGATTGCGTCGCTCTCCGCCGGCGGCGATCCTATTCCGCAATTGATTGTGCACGTTGAGCACGTGCTCGCGATCGGCGTTCGTCATTTTGATCGTTTTGAAATCGGTGCCGCACTTCGGTCCCGGAGCGCATTTCTGAAACGTATTGCGTCGTTAAACGAAACAGAAAAGCGGTTTTTATTTGTTAAATCTCACTAAACTTCCGCGTTTGCACACGGTGTGCGTCTGGTTGTCGTCGCACGTCAATTTGCAGTAAGGATTTTGCGATTTGACGAACGGAACGGAAGCGACGCACAATAAAATGACGGCAATCGTTGGCGTCGACTGGTGTAGAAATCGGCGAGCGAACATTTGCACCACGGGCAGGGACACGAATGCTGCGAGGAAGATAAAAATTTGTTGAAAGTGAATGAATCACGTATAATGTGATTATAATTATGTTAGTTTTAATAACGGAAACGGCACTTAAATCCGTACAAATGCGATTTTCTGATGCTTACCTGCGCGCTAATTGAATGGAACCGCGCGAAACATCCATGATAAAATTTGCCTTTCTCACTTGTCGCGCTAGTGGGTGGACGCAATCATCGATCAGCAAAATTTCCCCGTTCCATCTGTAACAATAAACTATGGGTGTTAATTGGTTTTTGCGGTTCGATGAGTTCCGCGCGAAAAATTAATATGTAGATGTTACCACCGTGGAGCTGGGCCCCAGCGGATGACGGATACACGTAACGTATGGCGAAATAATAAGACAAAGGCCTGTTTCTTTTTTATATCGGTTATCTCACAATTGTATATTATTACAAAAATCAAATTATACGCTAATTATAATTTTACAAAAATTGTTCCATTCATATTTCACTTATTGTTATTATTACTTGTGATTGATAAGGATCTATTTCTGTTTCAAATATACTTTTCTCCATCGTTCACAAAATAGCGTTTACTTATTGTTATTTCTAAACAAGAATTATATAAACGTGTAACTGATATTGAAAACACGTTGAACGTATATATCTCTTATCAATTGAATAGATTCAAGGTATCGATCAGTTAGTTAATTTACACTATTTTACAATCAATAAACTTACTCGTTGGCTGTTTTATCTTAATAAATACATAATACATTTAACTACACAGATTTGATTGATTTCTTCCTCATTTTGACTAATTGATTATGTTCGTTTATCTGAGAAGGAACCCCATTCGTTCTGTCTCCAATCGGTTGAGCTTTTAAAACAATCGTCACCGTCCGATCTCGCGGTTTCGAATCAAAACGATTCGATAGAGTACGAAACGTGCAAGTTTACAAATTTCCTTCGCGTAAAAAAGGACACTTTCAAAGATAATTTTGATTCACTCGGCGAAACGAATTTTCAATTAATTAACAAATATTAATGAACCAACAATGGTTAAGGATTAAACAAACAGTAGAGAAAGCGGACAAAATGCGATCCATTCGTGCCATCGTCTCCGCATTGATTTCTGATATAATTATTTTGATTAACAATATAATCTCGCTGGCAGACGAAACAACGGATCCCGCTTACCAGACCTCGCATTTCTCTTTCGGATTCATTCTCGTGCCGACTTTGCACTTGAACTCGTCCGCGAACTCTTTCAAATTCGTCACCGACCCGATGACGCGAAACTTTGCCGGCGAATGTTGTTCCTTCTCGATTTGCAAATTGATCGCTTCGCGCGTGATCGACGAGCACCAGACTTGGGCGAACGCGACGAAGAACAACTGACGATGGGTCAAATTGAGACCGGGCAATCGGTCCTCGTACGTCAATCCGTCGCGTTCCAATTCCAGGTAGGCGTGATACGCGGCCTTCAGGCCGCCGTTGTCGGCGATGTTCTCGCCCAGCGTCAAGTTGCCGTTCAGACTTTTGCCGTTCATTTGGTACTTGGCTACAAAAATTCGTATTAAAAAATCTCGTCGTCGACGCGAACCAACTTCGACTTACAGTACTGTCGCGCGACGCACTTGGTGCGCTGTTTGAACTTTTCCACCGTCTTATTGTTCCACCACTGATTCAAGTTGCCCTCCTTGTCGAACTCTCTGCCCTGGTCGTCGAAACCGTGCGTCAGCTCGTGTCCCATCACGACGCCCATGCCGCCGTAATTGAGACTGGGCGGAAAGTTCGGATCGTAAAACGGATTCTGCAGGATGCCGGCCGGGAAGACCATCTGGTTCTTGGTCGGCGTGTAATAAGCGTTCACCGCCGACGGTGCCATGACTTAAAAGAAGAAACGAATGAGAAAACCGTGCGTAATCGACGTGGAACGATCCGCATTCGTTACGATTTCACTCACTCCACGTGGTTTTGTTCACCGGCTCGTTGATTTTCTCCAAGTTCTTGCGCATCGTGTACAAGCTCAAATTGATGTTGTTCTGGAAGTAGGTGTCGTTTCGCACTTCCAGCATACGATAGCGCTCGTCCAATTGATTCGGGTCTTGTATGAATTCCGGATAGCCTATAAGCATTGATGAATTAGCGGAAATTGGATTAAATGCGAGTAACGAAACCGTTTTACCGATCATATCGGACATGGCGTCCGTCTTGATCTCGGCCGCTTTTTTCGTTTGCACGTCCATCCATTTCAGATTTTTGAAGTTCTTTTTGAACGCAACGCGCACGTTCGATATCATGTCCTCCGCTTGAACCTTAGAGTTCCCTTGGAACACTTCGCGGACGAATATCGCTCCGATAGCGAATCCTATTGAACAAGTCACGATTAACGTACGACAAAACGATAATTCAATCAAACTTCGGTTTCGAACATGAAAGGTCTCGTGAAGGTGACTATAAATCGGATTGTGATCGACCGTTACCTAAAGCGTTATTAGTTTCCGCAACGCAGTACCTCCATTGCGGTTCTTCGCCGCCCTCCGATCCGACGAGCGCTTTTCGCAGACCTTTATAAGCGTCGCGGAACGCTTTCGATAGGCAACCGGTGAAAGCGCGCACGGTCTGCCACACGACGTAATTATTGAGGGCGCTGTAACGAAATTTTAAAGTTGAAATTTAATAGATGGACGACGGTTTCGTCTTCGATCTGATTTCATTACTGAATCAAAATTATTATATAAATGGTGATTTACATTTTTCCATCGGTGCTATTCAAATACTCATTTACCAAGATCGTCAAATTTCCTAAATACTCCGACGCGAACACGGCAACGTTCTCTTTCGGCGTCACCTTCTTCTTCACCATGCGCATCGCGTCGTCGAAGAAATCGCGCCAGTCGATCTACAACGAACCGACATCCGTTTACGGATGGCAATTTGATTTCAAATTCGAACGAATCGCCGCCCTTACCAAGTCCGCTTTCTCTTGCAACTCGGACAGCGACATCAAATTGTAGAGCGACTCCTCGTCGCGTCTCATGTCGCTCGGCGTCGTGATGTTCGCCAATCGCGTCTCGAACTCGATGACCGCTTGCATCTGCCGCTTCGTCGACGTCGGTTCGCCGCCTAACAGTACGCCCACCTGAGGAAATGACAAAGCGCTAAAGCTTGTCGCGCAAACCTCGGACGTCTCCTTACTTTCGTCATATATTCCAAATAGGCGTCCAGCACTTTGGCGTGCTCCGTCTTGTTCAGGTAATGTTCGCGCGTCGGCAACGTGAGCCCGCTCTGATCGACTTGCAAGACGTGCCGCGACGAGTTCTTCTCGTCTTCGCCGACGGCGTACGAGAACAGAGCGCCGACGTTGTACTTGTTCTGCACGGTTTGCAGCACTTTCTGCAGCGTCCACGTGGTCGCATCGAAACCGCTCTCGGTCACGTTCCAACCGCCGATCTGTTTCAACAGGTCCAACATCGGCTTCGCGCCCAATTGCTCGATGGTGTCGTTCGCGTCGATGCACGAGTCGTAGTAGAGTTTCGCCTTTTGTTCGGCCTTCGACTTCAATTGGCTCGTCGGTTTCTCTACAATTAAACGGCGATCAGTCGCGATCGGAGCGATCGTTCGCGATCGTTTTACCCAACACGTGCTTTATAACCAATTGATTCTTTTGCTCGAGCTTCATGAACGTGCCCCAGCTGCTTTTACCGTCGGGTATCGGATTCTGCTTGATCCATCCGTTGCACGAGTAAGCGTAAAAGTCGTCGCACGGATCGACGGTCGGGTCCATCGCCTCCAGTATGTTGTTGGCGATGTGCACGCAGTCTTTCGTCAGGCACGGCATCGCCGATTGGAAACGTTGCTCGTTCAATATCTGCAATCAATACAACGGCAAACATCGAAGCGAATGTTACGTCCACGAACGAACCATGTTCTCGCGAATCTGTTCGTCCGCCGAGCACAATAGCAACGTTAGGATGACGACGACGAAGAGCATCGTGGCGAATAACAGTAGCAATCCCTTTTCCAGCATCGTCCGCTGCTTCCACAATGTGGTGCCGTTCTTGTAACGGATGTGAGTGGCGTTGGCGTTCATACCTCGAAAAAAGAAAACGAGAATGTAAACAAGGAGATGACGGGCATTGAAGTGTGTTTACCTTCGGTCAAATGAACGCTACCGATGCTGTCGTTGTCCGCGAAATCCGCTTGCTTGTATTTGGTCATCTGGAGCATTGAAAACCGTAAAGTAAAAAGAAAAGGCATCAAATTAGGTTTCGTTTCACGAATAATCGCTCTTACGCTCTCTTACGACACAATCAGACGGCAATTTATCAATTGAATTAAATTCTTCGCGAGCGAGGAGAATGCGAGCAGAAAGAAATCTCTTTTGTGCGATGTAACCACGCGCGTATTGCAGCACTATGCAGATTATTTATTATTTGCCTTTTGACCGTTGTCTCTCGTTAAACCGTAACGGATTCGGGCCAGTTTGAAAGTAATCAAAACTAAATGGACAGAGGATAAGTGATAATAATTTAGATGCAAAAATGTTCTGCGTAGAATAACAAAAATAGATGTGTGGCATGTTGAAATCGATCGTTTTAATCGAATCGAAATGATATTGTTTGTAAATTGAACTGTGCCAATTTATAAATGCGAGACGCATAAACGAATCTGTTACTATTGTTGTTTACACGAAAAACGATCGATCGTTAACCAACAATTCGAACCACGTCGACGTTTGTTGGGGTTCCTTCGCAGCCGAAAAGTTTTTCGATCGGAACTGACGTCAAACGATAATGAATGTAATATGCCGGTGCATTATTTACATTTGAATGCGGTAATCGAGGAACAATAATAATCCGTGTACGTCATTCCGTTTTAATTCTAATCTTTTAGTAATGCAAATATATTTGTTTGCGTTCGAAGTTCTTTAGATAAAATGTTAATGAAATGATCACCATCATAATGGAATACAGAATAAAGAGGTTTCTTTGGTAATTGCAAAGCCATAAAAAGTGTGGCGGTACGAAATTGGAAACGTCGCAATTAAATTTTAGCAAATTAGTAGAATTTACACATGCACGGATATTATTTATTGCATCGTCGTTCGAAAATAGCTGCATTATTTAGTTGGGCGGCACTAAAACAATGGAAAACGGCGAGGAACATATTTTCGATCGAGGAAAATACGTCGGAGGAAAAAGGTATTCTGAACAATAACACATCTTCACATTTAAGCACACTCACCTTGACGCTCATTATTAATTTATTACCGTATTCGCTGAAGCAAAAGTGACAAAAACATTAAGCGACTCGTAATAAATGAAAATGTTGTCGATTAATATTCAAATGGATCGTTCGTGTGATGGACAGAGTGAAAACCGAGAAAGATACCTTTAAATCCGCCGATATTAATTCACGTGCCCTACGGCCAATTGTTTATGTCGATATATTATTATTTTACCGAGGACGACGCCCTTTTCGGTCGATTCGAACGGGAGAAAACGCGAAACGACGCCGTTTCTTTACTTGATGCACGATTACAAATACGATATAAATGTATACATATATATATACGTATAATATCGATTGCTCTTAGATTAGCCTACCGCCGGTCGCTGACGTTAGAGAGAGCGACAAAATGTCTCGATTCGAACGGATTTTCAATACCAAACGCGAAAAAATACGACGGTAAACGTTTTACTTGCGAATTTACTGTCCGACGAAAATCTAAAATTAAAACGATATCGCATTCTAAATTTAACTACCCGCTACGATCGTTACTGCCTTCGCTCGAGTGATCGCGTGGTTCTGCGGACGACGCGTTCGAATTGGCGCCATTTGTTAAACGCGTCGAATCGTGATCGCTTTCGTTGTCCGCTTCTTGGCGATGTAAATTGAATAACGAACTGTATCTGGGCGGCGGGCCGTCATTAATCGAGTCCGTTTCTTTCGACAGTTTCCACGTCAAACTGTTATAAGCCGGCGGCGGTTGGTCGTACGAATTCGAGATGCCCGTCGTCATGCTGTTACCTACGGATTGAACAGCCGCGCATGTTAATGGCACGAAATGTTCGACAATTTCAAATCGTTTACGCACGGTTCCTAAATTGCACGATCAATTGATCGAAGGCGATCTCACTGTCGACGGTCCGTGCCGTTAAGTAACTGGGATACGAATCCTCTCCTCTGTAAACGTCGTTCGTACATCTTCGAGTATTACAATTCCTAACGCATCTACTTGCTGATTGAGGCTCTGGCGAAGACTTCTTGTAGAACCACGAACAAGCCGACAGTATGGCAAAGACAAGGAACATTATCAGCCTATAAAAAAGTATTACGACGGTTAGGTAAGGATTCGGTAGTTTCGTTGTATTCTGCTTATACCAATAATACCAGAATTTATGAAACTTGTATGAATTATACAAGCAGCAACCGACATCGCAGCATTTCTCGTCGCTTCTGCACGTGTACAAGTCGTTGGTTTCGTACGAATCCGGGAATTTGCAATATTTGTAATTTATCTAAAACGCGAATAAATGTAGATTGGTAGAATTAAATGAGAATCTAATACTTACATCCAAAGTTATCATGTTGAAATTTATAAGTTAATTCAAATGTTAAAATGTCACACGATTACAGGAAAATCGACAGCGACTTACGGATTCATTATTCATCATGACTTTTTATATTTAAGTAAAACTTAATGATTATTTCACATTCACGATATTTGCATTCACTATATTTGCGCCATTTTAAAGGAAAGCTATCGACACTGTGACCAACATCAAAATATGAAAGCAAACAATGCTACCTTCATGTGACATTTCACTATATTATCTTTGAATTAGTCTTTAACCTAACACTTCCATGTGCAAAACATACGTTAATTTCTTTAACGGTTTTAATTTATTAACGTACATTTTTTATTGTTCGACATGTCGATGTTAGCTGAAAGAAAACGTAAACAGAAATGGTCATTAAATCCAAGAGGGAAATACTGGTCTGAAGGTACTGAAAATAAATTATTTTAATTAATATTATATTTGTTGCTTGAATGTTTATAGATACGAATAAATTTGGACAAAAGCTGCTGGAGAAAATGGGTTGGAAACATGGAAAAGGACTGGGTTTAAAAGAAGATGGTATGGTGGAGCATGTAAAAATTTCCTATAAGAATGATAGCAGAGGTATGGGCTATTCAGAACAAACTGAACAATGGACAGAGCATCAGGAGAATTTCAATAAATTACTGGAGAATTTGAAAGGTGATAAGTGTGAAGATGATGATAAGAAGGAGAAAGTCTCATTAGAAGAAAAGTCAATGAAGTCACGTGTCAGGGTACACTACCATAAATTTACAAGAGGGAAAGATTTAAGTAAATATTCTGCAAAGGATTTAGCCAATATTTTAGGTATAATGTCAAACAGTAGAGGACCAATCAATTAAATATAATACAAATAATTTTGTATTTTAGGTAAGAAAACATTAGATGAAACGCCCAAGAAAGCAGTACAAACTGTAACAGAAACTGATAAAGAAACAAATATAGAGGAAGAAGATGCAAAAAAGTCGTTTGGTGTTGAAACTGTAAAGGGAGGATGCATGGCAGATTATTTCAAAAAGAAATTACCCAATTTTAGCATGAACAGTAACAGTTATAACATTGGGTCTAATGGTGTTTTACAAACATTAAAAACTGAAGCTTATTCAGATACTGAATTAGAAAGACCCACTTTTGGATTCGGGTTTAGCATGGAAGCCACATCTGGAATTACCACAGACAGCACAGAAGATGCTGGATATAATAAGAAAACTAAATCACTTAAAGATAGTTTTGTCTCATTTACATCAGAGAAGCAAATAGTTAAAAATGAAAATGAAGAGATTGTAGATAGTACAAGTGAATCAATGCAAGAGAAATGCAAAAGCAAAAACTTGATAAAGAAAGAAAAGCAGACAAGCAATTTCATTTCTTACATAAAAGAGGAGGAAATTACAGCTGAAACGTTGAAAGTAGATGAAACAAGTAAAACCAAAAAGAAAAAGAAACGGAAATCGGTTGCCGATACAGAACAAGAATTAACTCGAACCAAGAGAATTAAATTAGAGCCTCAAGAGGGCGAAGAGAAGAAATCGAAGCAGAACGATTTAGGCATTTCCAATCCAGCCTTCGATCCGTTAAGTAGGAGCTTCGTTGTCGAGAAGCACCTGTTGCAACCAATAAATGAAGATGCCATCGAGCCTATGGAAGCCGAAGAAGAACAAGAGGCAGAGGCGATGAAAGAACGCGCAACAAAGAAAAGTAAGAAGAACAAGAACAAATCAAATGGTATCGTGAACCACGTGGACATACCTATCGAAGATGAACCGGTAGACGGGCATGCAAACAACGCTTTCGAATTGAAAGAAACGAAGAGAAAAACCAAAAAGCGGAAGGCTCGTAATGAGAAAATTAAAGAGGAAACCTTCGCTATAGATAATCCGTGTTTCGATACACAAACGGATGCCAAAGACGAGTTCATTGGTAACACTTTCGAAGTAAAGGAAACAAAGAGAAAATCTAAAAAGAATAAAGATTCCAATGAGGACATGAAAGAGGAATCATACGCAATGGATAATCCGTGCTTCGACCCACAAGCGAATCGCGGAGAGATACCCAACAATGACGCTTTCGAAGTGAAAGAGCCGAAGAGAAAAGGGAAAAAGCAGAGAGGTTCCAGCAAAGAAGAGAAAGAAGAATCGTACGCGGTGGATAATCCGTGTTTCGACCCTCAAGCGAATGGCGCAGAGAAGCTGGACGATAACGTTTTCGAAGTGAAACGAAGAAAAAAGAAAAACAAAAAACAAACCGAAGAAGTTATCGATAACATACCAACCACGGAGAACGGAATAAGCATTGAATGCGACCTAATGTTAAACGTATCCAATACCGTTATGACGCCCGTCGAAACGACGCGACAATCGGACGAAGAACCCACGAGAAAATCGTCGTCGAAACGAAGAAAAAGCGTCCGTTTCAGCGACGTCCACGAGGAACGTATCATACCAAACAACGAAGAACTACAGGAGATGTCGAACAATAAGGACCGCATGGATTTGTACGATATCAACACGGAAGTGATCGAGAACGGATTGATCGAACAAGCGAAACGTGACGGTAAGAAAATCACCGTAAATGCCGGCATCAATTTACGTAGCATCGATCGAATCAGTTTCTACGCGAAGAAGAGCAAAAACGGCATCGAGAACGTTGCCTTCAACGAGAACGCCGTCCGCATCGAAGAAAGCGTGAACGGTATCAAGAAGCGATTGGATAATTATCAAGCGGAAATCGAGAATGACATCAACGAGGCGAAAGACGAACACCGCGTGACGCATGTCGGTCTGATCGGTTCGAACAAGGACGAACACGAACGTACCGCCGACGGTACGTTGTTGGCGTTCAAACATGCGAAATTCGGCAAAGATCCAAACTACGTGTCGAAGATAGTTGGCGGCCCGAAGAAATCCTATAAGCATCTGATAAAGGGCGACGTCATCGTCATGTTTCCAAGAGCGAATTTACACCAGATCGTCGGCTACGGGAACGATGTGAAGAATAAAGTTTGAAAGGAAGTTCGGCTTTGTTTTTAAATCCCGTCGACGAATCCTCGTCCTCTCTGCGTTCACGCCCTTCATGGGGATCTAACTTTAGGGCGAGAGAAGTGCAAATGATTTGTAGTTAATATTTTCAATTTATTATGTTTTTTTTGCATTAAACCTCTACCAGCAAACAATAATGTATATTTAACGCCAATACATTCACGTTGCTCATCGATTTATTTTTCATTTCTGGCCCCGCAAACTTTCGCGTGAATTCCGATAATTCTGGCCTACGTGTCCCTTAAACGTGCAAGTTTAAGGTACGAGACGATTACCATTAAATAACAGTTAATTCATATTAGTTTAAACGCGTGTATAAAAAAACAAATTAAAAGTACAAAATCTCGTCCTCGCTCTCGTAACATCCGGTATAAATTTATTATATTAATATATTTTCCTTTCTTTTTTAATATATCACTATCTCAATAAAAAGGCCTTTATATAAACCTTCGATATGGTGTGTTATGTGATTACCCCCCGTTATTTGAATAATTTTCTTCGGTTATGGCAACAATTAATGGAATTACTCGATGAGTGATTTCACCATTGTTTTCGATTCAAAAAGGGATCCACGGCATAAAAAGAGATTGCTCTTTCATCGATATGCGTTAATTGATGTCCCATCGAGTATAACAATACAAATAATTAATGTTAATATCATCGTTATGCCATCGTTAATTGGAGAAAAAGATAATAATAAATTAATAAGCACCGAAGAGAGTAAAGATCTGAAGCTTTCATTAAATAACAAAGTTTCGTTCAAATCTTTCAATTCAACTACTAATTACCTACTCAACGAAAAACTGTTTTCCGTCTTGAGCATTGTATCAGTATACAAGTTATCTAATACATCCATCAGAAGATTGCCTCTAAATCGTTTAAATCATTAATCTAAATTGCAAGAGTAAACGATATTAATTGATTTGCGCTAATTAAACTCGTCTCTGTAATAAAATCTAAGGGAAGACGTAAACTATTAAAAGGACGTTGCTAAAAAAGTTGATTAATTAAAAGTGCGACATTCTAAGTAAACGTTAAAATCAGATTAAAAAATTGCGAAGCCAATTAGCGCATCTTCATCAGAATCAATATTGCAAATTGAAACAATAAATAGCTAACACAAGCTGAATAACTAAAATCGATCGCGTCTCATCAATCGGTTGCCTCGTTAAAAAATATCTTTGTAATTACAATATCACCAGTGCTAAGAGTTTGGGTTTCGAAGTCGACGTGATTTTCTTTAGTCGACGAATAATGTACGGCATTATTATTGTTTGCCGTTACGTTTTTCGATACGAAATTACCGGTGGCGGCAATGATTTTGCCGTCGTTCAGCGCCCTATTCAAATTATTCTTCATGTGACAATTACAATTGCACTTGTAAGCGATCGAGTCGTACGAATTGTTCTCGTTGTCGTTCTGTATGAACGCCGTCGCGCTCAAGATCGCCTCCAATCGATCGATCTTATCGAAACGATCGATCCGATTGTCTTTCAATATCGTATCTACTAGTTGCATCGATTCCGTTAAGCTCGTCGGCTCAGAGTTCCGCGGCGACGTTAGATCACTATCGAAACTCGGATAGTCCTGTTCGATTTCGCCGTCCTCGTCCGACGAGAAATCCTTCTCTTGCCCTAAACTCTCCAATTTCTCCAACTTTTTCGCCACCTTCGCCGACGATTTCAACTTGTCCTTCTCCTCGTCGGTTAATTCGATATATCTAAGAAGACAAAACAAGAACAACACGGTTTCGTAACATTGAATACAAGTAACGAGTAACATACCTAAGAAGTCTAACTTCCCTATTGCTTAACACAATACTTTTGGCCGGTTGCGACAATTTGACGCGCAACTCGGCCACCTCGGTCTCAGTCTTCCGTTGCCGTTTCTTCAGCTTGACCGCATCCGGCGTTATGTACATGAATATCTGCTCCTCGCACAATTCGATCAGCAATAATCTGTTCTGCTGATGTATCGCTCGCATCATTGACGGATAAATCTTCTCGTGGACGAGACTCAAAGCGTCCGCCGACGCGTACAATATCATATCCTTCGATAATGGTCTTCGCGACCAATATTTCTGATCCTTCCTGTAAATGTTCTTCAATTGTTCCTTGACCGGATTCGATGGTGCGTTGTAGGTTTCGCATAAGGCATTTAAAGCGACGCTTTTCGCTTTATAAACTGGTTTGCCGGTCTCCTGGTAGGTCAACACGGCGTGTGCGGCCTGCGTGTCGAAAACGCTTTGTAACGTCACGTTGTATTGACGATGCAAATTGATGGAATCGTTACGACAGTCGTGTATAATCTACAAGAAGAAACAGTGTTAAACAAACAAATTGTTTTAAAACGATTCACTCACCTTTACCACCAGAGGACTTTCCAGGACCGTCTTTAGGCCGGCTTCTATCATATCCGGGCACGAAATCAAATCGAAAATGTAGCAGAATCCCGCCATCGTCGCAATTTGCATCAGCGTGATTTGTCCTTTCGTTCCCAAATTGATGCCCTCGCAATCGAAACCGATGACCGGTCGGCCGTCGTCGACGAACGGCCACGACGCCACGTCGTCCGTTTCGTTTGGCAATTGCGTGTTTCTGATCGGTTTCATGAGTTCGTCGATGACCATTTGACACTCTCTGACGCTACATATGACGCGCGTGTTCTGGAACAACTTGACTTTCCACGATTCCTGATTTTGATTCAATAGGGCGTGCCTTTCTTTTCCGGTGTTCTCCTGTAACGTTTTCAGAACCAAGCTGTTGATCCGTTGTTTGAGCGTTTGATTGTTGACGTTCCGATTCGTCGACGATCGTTCCTGAGATTCGCAGTCCGGCGTCTCGCCCTTGAACTTGCCCAATCTGAAATTGACGCCGCGTCGCTCTGCCGTATCGGACGGATCCGAGTTCGTTGGGCTGCTTATTCTACCTTCAATTAGATCGGGCGATTTCGCTTTAGCCATTTCGTTCAGTTTCTGTTGGATTTTCGGCTGTTTCAATCGATCGCTTATGCTACGCGACTGAACGGTTTTATCGTCCTCGGTCTTAACCGTTACAATATCTTGTACGTTCGAGTAATTATTTATGTAAGGTTTCTCCTCGTTCTTGATCAATGGAGGACTCTTCGATTTCGGCTTGTTCTTCAAATTCTGCGCGTTCATATGCTTCTGACTGACTTTAGGTAGTTGCAACAAGGTAACCAAATTCGATTGTATATGAAAACTATCCGAGAACAGTCTTAGGAAACTGGTCAGATGCGCGGGTGTGTTAAACAAATTTGACCACAGTTCCTCGGGCAGGTTACAGCTGACTATTTGAAATATTTGCTCTACCAACATGGGCCCCTTCACTTCTATACATTGCGCTATAAAATCCAACACGGTTTGCGTTGCTTCCGGATCCAAATTTGCGTTTATGTTGAAATGCAATTCTTGCGTGTGAGATTTCACCGTGCTAAAATTCTTTAGGGTAACTGTTTCCTTTTCGTCTTCGACGAAAAACGAATCCGGATGTTTTAATAGGAATTCGCGAAATTCGTGAAAATGCTGCCCAGAGACGTGGCGTACTTCTGGCGATGCTTGCGATCTGTGCCCTAACAGACTTCGAATCGGCACTTCTGTTCCTTCGCCATATTGAGCCAACTTCTCAGAGAAATAATCGACAGCTTGAGCTGTATAATCTTTTCTGCCTGTATAAAAAATTACAATAGTAATGCTATAGTGACACACCAGTGAGTATAAAGTAATTTACCTTGACTATTGTCGCTGCCTTTATCATTTTGAAATGTGTTAACACTGACATAATCACCTTCAATTGCAAATAAGGCAGGATATTGTGATAAGAACTTTTTTAGTCCACTCTGCGAACCACCAGCAATTTGTCTCATTTCTTTCGTAAAACCTTTCGATCCAAACTGACAACTCAAATCATGCAATGTACGTGGTTCGCCCTTATCCAAGAGCCTTTCGAAGAAAAATAATAACGTCATGTTCCTAGCTAATTCGTACTGCATTGCCTCCATTTTCGCCTAATTAATTTCTCGTTTCTTTCTGTCCAACGACTTTTACCTTACTTTTTCAGCAACACGTACACGAATACTAACTAGAAAATAGAACTTCTTTTTGTATTGTAACAGTTAATTAACTTATAATGAACCTTAATTCTTTCACCTTTGCATAATTAATTAGGGAAGATATTGCTGCTACGTTTGCTTCTTCTTTTTCCTTTTACATATATAACACGTTCGAAATAAATTAAGTACCAAATAATAATAAAAAATTAATTAAATATAATGAATAAATATTAAATTTTTATGCACCAGATGACAACTAAAAAGAAGAGAATAACTTTGAACAACACATTTATATTTTAAGATACATATTACGGTCAACAGATTAACGTGTAATAACGATTGTTTAACTAATTGCAATTTAATTGAATCGTGACAAAAAAAGAAACGTTTTTGTAATGATTTTTTAAATAAAATATTAAATAACTTGCTTCAAGTTGGCGTTAGCCATCTTGAATTCTTTGTCAGACGTTCGCGTCAAAGAGTCATAGAGAATTTTCATTAAGACATTTCTTAGTTGGACAACTTACAATAGACATCAACATACTGAAGTTGCCTATATTCATATTGAAATAACAACAATTTTAGAGTTTTATGTAGAAAGAGCAATTAGTGAGAAAATGCAACTCTAAATAATCGACAATTAATGATTCTGTGCATAATTTTGCACATTAAGACCGTAGTATATTTAAACAGCATACATAATAATTAAAATCCAATATTAACTTTGGATTATCCCAATTTATCAATTCCAACGTGTGAAATTCGATAATTATATAAGAACAATAAATTTGGAAAGCTAATTGATAATTAATTAGTCATCTTGAGAAGTATGTCTATAATTGATAAATAGAAGCTTGACCTAAGACCTTGAATTATTATGAAAGGTGATAAGATGAATTCTTATCAAAGATGGAATACAAACATTTGATGTAATGTGAATGTACGTTATTACATTTTGCCCGCTTTCAATTTCATTAATTTTGATTTGTTGTTGTTGTTTGTTTGATTTTCGACTATTTTAACTTTCTTAATTGTATGACGCTGATTACGAAATTAAAGTATAAAGGACTTGCATTAATTCGTTGCCACATTAATGTTAAACTTGTGCGAAAGAACTTGAATTATATTACTTGAAAATTGTGTTAAATAAACTGATTTGAGAATAATGAGGATTTTACAGGTAAGTATAGTGTTAATTAAACAAATTATTACGCTTATTACGAACGCCTCATCGTCGAAACGCAATAATTTTTTGTTTATAATTAATAATTCGCTATCGCTCTCTCGCAAATTAGATAGTAATCATTTCTTTGCTATTTGCAATTCGTACCTTTGTTACGAAGCCATTTTTGAGAAAGATATAATAAACGTAGCCCGACCCACAAAGCATTCGTCCTTTGCACGTTGACACTCCGGCGCATAATCCTACTGATGATGGAAGTGTGGGTACCATTTGCTGGCAACCAATGACCTCATGGGTATCCACATTCTAAAATGGAACATGAACATCTTTTAATAACGATGAAAATGGCCAAAATGTAAAATGAAAATGATTAATCATAAGCTTTCTGAGATACTATTTTCGGCAGAGATTGCATGCGATTTGGATTGAATGCGAATTACCATTAACAGGGCGACGTGCGACTAATCGATCCCTCCGAGCTGTTGAGACCGGAGCCGAAATTCGCGAGGAAGCCGATTAAGGATTTTCGCAATTATGCCGTCGACGAGACCGATCCGATAAAGGAACGCGTTCGCGCCACTTATAAACTGATGCACACTCATCAGACGGTGGACTTCGTCAGAGGTATTCATCGTCATCACCATCATCGTTATTAACTAAATGATTAATTAATTAATTAGAGAAAATCAACGAATGGACGCGGTTCGACCGTTTCAATTGCACCGTGAGGGAGGCGCTCGAGAAGCTGAACGAGCTGGTCGACGAGAGCGACCCGGACGTCGACGTGCCGAACATCGTGCACGCGTTCCAAACGGCGGAGAAGATACGCGAAGATCATCCGCACGACGATTGGTTCCATCTGACCGGACTCGTCCACGATTTGGGCAAAGTAATCGCCGACCGTTCGATCGCGCGCCTAAAATCAATCAAAATTTCAATTTAATCCCGTCAGATTATGGCCTTTTTCGACGAGCCCCAATGGGCGGTCGTCGGCGATACGTTCGTCGTCGGTTGTTCGTGGTCGCCGAACATCGTCTACAGGGACACGTCGTTCGGCGAGAACGTCGACGGAAACGATTCGCGATACAAGTAAATCGCAAACCTTCGATTAATAGGCTCGTGCCGTCGCTAATTTCGCGTTGTTCCAGCACGAAGTACGGCATTTACGAGCCCGGCTGCGGCTTGGACCGGTTGACGTTGTCGTGGGGCCACGACGAATATTTATACAGGGTCCTCGTGCACAACCGGACGAAGTTGCCCAAAGAAGCGCTGGCGATGATACGATATCATAGTTTCTATCCGTGGCACTCGAGCAACGATTACTCGCATTTGACGAACGCGGACGACGAAATCACCAAGGAATGGGTTCTCAAGTTCAAGTGGGTAGAATTCGCGAGCAATCGTCCATCTTCTTGGGTTTTTTTTTCTCATCCGTTGTTGTTGTTGTTCTATTTTCAGCCAATATGACTTGTACACGAAGTGCGAGCAGGTACCGGACATCGAAGGTTTATGGCCCTATTATCAGAAATTAATCGATAAGTACATACCCGGTGTATTAGAATGGTGAATTTTAAACGCTTTTATTGCCGCCTTTTGTTTCGTTTATTATGCGTAGATTTTTAAGTCATAAATGTACCGAACGATAAAAGAGATATCGCCAAATAAATTGCACAAAACTCGTCCACAATTGCTACGTCTTACCTCGACTAATTTGCATTCGAATCGTTAAATTTATTATTGCTGGAATTCAACCCAAAAAAAGTGTTTTTCCATTTCTGTTTTCTATGATTAAACCCATTTTATTGCTCTGCCATCAATAAAATCCACATCCGAGCACAATTTGCATTTTGCAACAACTAATCCGTTGCCCCATTATCAGGTAATCTGTTGCACAATGATGCTTAGTATTTTATGATTCTCTGCGATTGAACAACAATAGATAAGAAACCAAGATTGACTAAAACACTATTTAATTTAACTTTGTAAATAAATAAATTTCCTTATTTTCAAATATCGGTTACGTAATTGCTGCTGTTTTATTTAATAAATCAGTTGAATTATGAAGTCAGACGTTTCTTTGTAAACAAACTTGGTATTTTTGGCTATTGTTTATATGAGCTGTTGAATATTGAAATAAAATGTGGTAACACTGCTGTGCTTGATAGAATAATCAGTTTAATTACTGATTTCGTGCTAGTGAATAGATGACAAGTGAAACGATAAGTTTGAAGTCTGATTGAATTGTCGCAAAGTGAAACATAGCTAATTATTAGACCATAGTTGATTATCAGCTAATTAATTTAAAAAGTAATCTTAATTACATGAAACTGACGCGCTTTCTGATAAACAATTTTTGTTATTTCCAGCTGTTGTTTAAGTACATAGTGTTGAAGATTTGAATGAAATTTGGTAATGCGGCTGTTTAATATAACAGTAAATTACTGACTTCATACATGTGAATAAATGTCAAATGAAAGCAAGCGGTTTAAAAACGTCAATTTGATTTCGGTAAGTCGTTTGGCTAAATAAAATAGTAAATCTAATAAAAATATTTCTAGGTTTGTTAATTAACTAAGTCCAATTATGCAGAATAAAACTGTTTTTGCAAACAAACACGGAATTGGAGATTATAATAATAAAATTAGATCTAAAACCATCTCAAATTGGTACCCATTCCCGTTAGCAATGACCAATAAAACTTTGCAAGGGATAAACGTAAGAAGGTGCAGGTAAAAAATGACCGAACAAAGGATTGACCTATTGTTTGCAGTTTAAGGGCGATCTACCCCTTCCCGAAGGGTTCAATCCTATTGGTGGTAAGGGCATGGGGAGAAAATGGTGGAAATTTCGCTATTTAAACGGTGGTTGATTGCGAATCGCATTAAGTTTCCAATCAGTTCGTGAAGGGTGAATTACTGTCTTGAAGTAGTTTATTCGTTATTAGAATTATTCGCAAACGAGGTAAGCAATTAATTTTCTTTAATAATAATTCACTTGATGCTCATTCTGTTTTCTTGTCTTGTTGAAAGGTAAAGATGGGTGCGATTGAACAAGTGCTGATCGCCTATTTGAAACCGCACAATTCGCGACGATTCGATATTGTTCCAATCGATGAAATCGTTACATACGATACATCCGTAGCGTATTCGAACGACGTTTGCTTTTTGAAAAACGTCTTCCCACGGGTGGACTGCATCATTCTGCTAATTGGTAAGTTGCATTATTTTACGTTCATTAACTCTAAATTAATCCATCTCGTTTTCCCGCAGACGAACCTGGCTTTCTTAGTGCCAACTACCACGAGATAACCGATCACTTCCTGGTAAAAGGCTATTACAATTCGGATCGCTTTCCAAGCGTTTTGTACGATAATTCGACGCCGAAAGTTGAAATTGAGCCAAGTAAAGGCGCGCAGAAAGTCGACGATTTACGGGATTGCTTCTGCCGATCGTCGTGTCGTCACGGCGGCAAACAATTGCTCAGAGTCAACAAGAAATTTATGAAAGCGATCAAGTTCAACGTCGGCCCCGACTGCGACGACGACGATTTTCAATTGCCGTTCGCCGAAGACGAGATCAACTTGTTGTTCGACGATTACGTTTACTCCGAAGCAAATGGCGAAATGTCGTTGGCGATCGCCCGAAAGGGATGCAGTTTAATGTTAACGAACGTCGACGTTGTGCACGAGACGAACGATTCGATGCAAATTATTGCGCGTTACTATCGTAAGTTTACAATTACAAATCATACATTCCGCGTGATAAATTCTAATTCTCTTATTTCTTTCACTCTTAGACGATAAAAACTTGTTGCTCTACATGACGCATTCTAAGGCGGGGGCCGCAATCGAACCGGCGCCGATTTTGCCGCTGCCGAAGCGAATGCGACTGTCGCCCTCGTCCGATTATTATTCGGAAGGTTCGACGACGCCGGAAACGCTACTTTATCCGTGCACGTCGACCCCGAAGGAAGGTTGCAAGAACGGCAAGATGGCGCCGTTGAAGAAACGCTATTTGTACGACCTGAAGCGATTCGAAGACGCTGTGTCGTCGTCGAATGATGTAGTTAACAAAAACAACGACACGGCAACAATGGGAACCAGCAACGTGTCGAAACAATTGAAGAAGGTAAAGATCGAAACCGACGAGTCGCTCGTCGCAATTAAAAAGCCGTCCCGTATAAAGATGAAGAAATCGCCACGGGAATCGGTCGTGAGCGAATCGTCCGACGAGGGTTACCAAGTGATCGGCGACAGCGGCGAGACGAAGATCCCGTTGTCGCTTTACGATTCGATCAAGGATAAGAAGTACACGACGATGACGCGCACTTTGCTGAAGAATCTCTTCACTCGCGATACGTTGGCGAGCAGCTCGTTGACCGGCAAGATGAGTCCGGCGTTTTTGAATTCGGACAAAACCGCCAGGAAGCCGTAAGTTTTTGTTTTTTTTGCGATCGATTTCGATTCAAACGATTAATTTCGTCTCTTTTTGCAGACTGGATCCGATCATCGTCAAGGATATCGTGAAGTGCGTGTCCGCTCATCACGGCGTCCCCGAAACACTCGTCCGCAGCGTCATCACCACCAAGTGCGCCGACGAATTCAAGATGAAGAAGATGCGCGAGATGAAGAATGGGAAGAAGTCTATGTAAAGGAGATTCGCTTATTTCCTTTGAGGTAAGTATTATTTTTTCGATTTCTTTTTAATTATCAACTATGAGGGTCCTTTATCGATTGCTTTAATTCTAACGTGCACTTTTGCAAAGAATGCGCTTCCTTTGCTTTCATTTCTAATTAATTATTTCACTTTTTGGCGGCGCATTCGGTTGATAAAAGTTGCACATTTTAACGAATGTTATGGCAAAAATGAGTAGTATCAATTTCTTTAGGCAAAATTTGCAGTTTACAATAAGAAGCGTAAAAGGAAATTGATGCTCTTTACGAAATTGATACCGAAATATTATTCGATTAGTTTTTTTTTAATTTTCCATTTATAATACTTTTAATTATTGATTTCTAATGTCCATTAACGATTGCCTGGATTGTAATATTTGTTATAATTTAACAAAGACAACGTTAATTGGCGATTTGTATTTTATGTACGCGAATTCAATTGATGCAAGATGCATATTTGACGATTATAGAAAAAAAGACAAATAAATGGCATTAATTTCTCTCTCCAAACAGTTGTATTATTATTATATTAGCAGAAATTGTGCGAAAATGCGCAACCTCAATAAATCGCGCTGAAAAGCTTGCTACTCATCAAAAGGAATACTGATATTTTGCACAAACAAATCTATTAATCAGCTTCGTCTTCGGCCAATTGCATTTCCAACGTGCACTTAACGGCGTCGGTCTTGATCGTGAAACGATTCGTATCGTCATCAACCGTCGTTTTGTTGTCGCTGCAGAAACTTTCGTTTTGCACGAGATAATTGACCTCGTTCTTCATCTCTTTAATATTGAACGCGTTACCATCATCGTCGTCTGCGTTTTTGCGCGACAAGTAACATTCCGCATATAAATCACGCGGTTTCGGACCGACCGCATTATTCGGCCGACGTTCCAATTCCAAATCGATCGGTTCGAATTCCGCGAAAACATCAGCAATCTCCTCTTCCTCGTCTTTCGGCGCATTCAAAAATTCCAATTCGTCCCCTAACGTCGAACCGCCGCCGTCGTTTCGCCCGCGTTCTAAACCAATCGCACGTTTCGCAACGCGATCGCTCGCGGGCGTCATCGATTTGTTTCTCCGCAGATTCTGCTGATAATCGTCCCAATCGTCGTTACACTTGTCGATGATTGTTTGGTATTCGTTACGGAATCGGGCACCGAATTCCGCGAGTCTCTCCGTGAATTCGCGCATGTCTGCGCGTATTTTCGCGATATTCCTCGACACCACCGTCGAATTCTGCGAATCAGATCGATTCGCAGCGATCGCAACGGACGTCATCGAACGCACATCGTCGTCCTCTTGGCGGTTGCTTTCCGTTTCTTGCGTTGGTTCCGTCCAATCGTTCTCGCGATGCGTTTCTTCGCTGCGCGACAGACGCGGTTGTAGGAAGACGACTTTCTCCTCGTTGATGTTCAATTCCCATTGCAACAGCTCTTTGACGCCGTCCAAATCGTCGCCGGACGCAGCGATCTCGACGCGGTCCTTGTCCGCCGGTTTCTCGTAAATCGCTTGTTGCTCGTCGACGAATTCGATCGCCTTACATTCGATGCGATCGTCTTTGTCGAGCTTCTTGTAAAACGGTTCATCGTCGTCGGTTGCGTCGCTCGAACTTTCGTCCAATTCGCTTTTGTACAATTCAATCACGTCCGTTGTACTGTCATCTTGCGTTAATTCGTTGTCATCGTCGCCATCGACAGCTAACATTTCGTTTTCGTCGTCGTCGACGGCGGTCTTCCTCTTGTACACCTCGACCAATTGCTCGAAATCGTCGTGGCATTTCAAAGCGGCGCCTCTTTGCACCGCATTCAAGTTTTGCAGCTCTTTAACATTATATTCGGAAGAGCCGGGCGACAAAGCTGCTTCCTCGTCGTTCATGGGAGCCAACTGGTGCGACTCGTCGAATTCGCTTTCCACGTTGGCTGTAGAAGTTTCTCCAATCGAATCGGACGATCGTTTGCCGTCGTCGCTCGTCTCCGGCGATGAATCTTCATCAAGCTCTTGGTTTAATCGCTCGCAAACCGACCGCCAGAAACCCGTCTTCTCCTTATCCTCCGCCTCCCCGGTTCCCGCCGAACTCGCATTCGTGGCGACAGACGCGACGTTATCCGGTCGGATTTCCTCCACCAGAACTCTACTGCCGCGCATACGCTCGTGTCGCTCCGGGCTAAAGTCGAATATCCTCTCGCGGTAGTCGCCGTAATCGACCGTCGGCTGTTTGTCGCGCATAAAGTCGTCGTCGTCGCTGCTCGTTTCGTCGTCGTCGTCGACGGCGTTGCCGTAATCGTAAGTCTCTTCCTCGTCGCTGTCGTCGGACGGTAAGCGATCGATCGGCAAACTGACCGATTGGTCCGACGAGGAATTGGCTCGCGCGTAAACGGCCTCCGTGCTGTAATCGGAATCGTCGTTGTGCGTCACGCTCGCGCTTCCGCTCGCGCTTCCGCTCGCGCCACCGTTCTCGTTCTCCGACTCGTTTGCGGACGTGTTGAAGCCGCTGTCGCACTGCTGACCGCGTTGCTCTTCCAGCAATCTCCGTCTGCGATTGTTGTCGCGCAACGAGATCAACGCTAAAACAGATTTTTCATCGGTGGATTAGTAAGTCAAAAGCGCGCGGGATCCGTCGTACCGTTGACGCTCTCCATCATCTTCGCGCGCTCCCTCTCGCTCCATCGTTGTCTTTCGGCGTTCTCCTCGACGGTCCCGCCGCGTTCCCTGCCGGAGAGAAAGAAGAGCGGACGTTAAGCGAGTTGTTAACGGTATTATGGAAGTCGCGTACCATGCTTCGGCACACGCCCGATCCCTCGGGAACACCGGCCGATCGTCCAAATAGTGGAGCGCCTTCTGTAATCATTTCGCACGGATTTAATCGACGGGCGTCGCGACGACCGTCCGTCGACTTACGCATGCTAAAATTAGCGTCTTGCGGTAGGAAGAAATCTTCCTGATCACCGGATTCCCCATCAGCGATAACACTCGCAGATTGGGCATCCGTTGCAACACTTTGACGACTAACGGGTCGTCGATGTGATTGTTCGACAGGTCCAATATGGACAGTTCGGGCAACGATTCGAGATGTTCGAGGTCCTCGATCGTCTCGATGTAATTATTCGCCAGATTGAGCGAGTGCAGAATCGTGTTCGTTGCCAAATTCTCGATTTTACGCACTTGATTGAACGACAAGTTCAACGTGTCCAACAGCGTGCAACTGTCCAAGTTCTCGATCCTCTTGATTAGATTGTAATGCAGGAACAGGCTTCGCAGTTCCGTTTGATTCGTCAAACCGCTTATCTCTAATATTCCGTTATTCTCTAGCCACAAGCATTTCAGCCCGGTGTATTCCTCCAAGTTCTCGATCTTCGCGAATCCTTTGTAATGCAAGTACAATACGTCGTTCAAATACGGCGTCTGATATAACTGATTCTGTTTGCAATGTTTCTTAATGAATTCTTTCGTCATCCTACGAGAAAAAGAGCGATTAGTCGAATCGAAAAAGGACGTTAACGTGGAAGCGACACTTACCTCGGCCCTTTTAACAACTTATCCAATTCCGTCTCGTCCTTATTCGGATCGATTGCATTGATCGCGCCGGACATTTCCTTCTTCCCAATCGGTTTGCTAAAAAAATGAATTATTTGAGATGAATCACTCGTCACAATGTTTGTTTAACTTTGAACGATAAGCGTAAAAACAAAAACCAAACAACACGTTTATAATCGTGTAGCGGTTGATCTAATATTTTTAGTCATCTAACGCCGTTTCTAAATGAGCATCGATCAAACATTCGAAACGGTTGTCAAATTAGCGTTGATCGTTGTTTCACCAGGTTGTGCCACTTGTGCAAAACAATAAGTAACTTTGACAGAAAAGAGATTAAAAAAATTGAAACACATTGACGTGATGAAATCTGTCAGTGGTAAACGATACGTTAACCGGAGGATGTTCGACGGAATTAAAGCGGTTTTCGCGTACAATTCGTGTTCGTTTAATGATAAACTAATTTTCTTCTTTGCTAACGCGAAAAACATTAATCTCTTTCTCGTATTAAGTTTGATGAAGACTTGATTTCAACACGGTAACAACAATTAACATCGTAAAAGGCCAAATTGTACCCTGCGCAATAAGGATGAAAGTAAGTCTAATAAACTTCCTAAATTTCGTGGTTGCAGTCTTATAATTGAAAAGTTATTCATGGGGCAACATTTCCAATTGGTATTTTAAAAAACCGGTTCGAACTTGTTGAAGATTCTAGAATAATTACTAACACGCCTTTCCATTTGTTCCCTACCAGGCCGCAGAAATCGTACGATTGCGCCTTAGATCTTGTACGTGTTAATAAAAGCCAAATTAGACTTCGCACGGCCATTTTCGATTCGAGTGTTGCGAAAAGAAGAAACGTCGAAGATACTGCAAAAGAAGTATTTGGGCGTTGGCTTGAGATTTTTTGCTTGGTAACAAAAGAGTTGTAACATGGAAAATATGAGGATAATGGTAACAATGTTTGCTAATTAATTGCAACGATTAATGGCAAAATTCGAGTTTAAGTCGCAAACAAAAGTTTTTCACTCTAGTATATTTTCCCGTGGGGGCGGCGAGTAAATTTCTTGTTACTATGTGAAATTAAGATTATCTAAGTACATGTAATAATGGGTGAAAGATATAGAAATTTTGCGTGTTCCGTCGGTAATTCGTATGTATCAAACATTTATTATTTTTGTTGGTTAAGTATTTCTTTCTTTGTGCGTATACGTTTTTAATGGAGCAATCATTTGAATTCGATCGCTAATACGAATTAAATTTTAAGCAATTGGAGGCGCAAGAAGAAGCAAATGTCGACCAAGGCGCAGCCGATTTGCAAGAAAATGAAAGGAGTGGCTCTAAACCAATGCTGCACAAGATTTACTCTTGGCTGACATGGATTTGGACCAATTGCTTCAAAAGCAATGTTAAACTGATTGGCATTTGGTCGTTCTTGATCCTACTCAACATTCTAGTCATGGTATTGGAGTATGTTTTTGGAATTAACGACAATTTCGTCCTAATATGGACAAAACGCAACTTTTGGACGACGTACATCCATCCAATGATCCCCAAGAGGTAGGTTGCATTTCGCTCAACGTTTCACCAAACTAATTCGTTTGCTTTTTAAATTTTAGCGTCAGCGGCTTCATCAAGAAGTGTACGGTAATAGCACTGGCCGTGTCACAATTGGAAGGCCAAATCGGAAAACTACTAACGATTGCCTTGTACGTTATCCAATTGATCGCCAAAGGGATCGTCCGCTTTATATTCGCAATACCAGAGGGGACGACATCGAGCGATTTGACTTTTTACGCCATCGCAAACATAATCGCGATTGTGAGACGAAGAAACGCATTGCCGCAACCTTACGTGCAAATTGGCATATTTGCAATTTTAATCATTATCGATTGCATAGCGGCGATCATGGATGGCCATTGGATGTTTATTCTCACCGAAATGGTTCTCGCACAATTGTTATGGTTCTTTCAAGTCGATGACGCTGGACCATCGTCGATTTGTGGATCTGTTTAGTACATTACGTTTTCCAAGTATTAAGTTTGAATGATAAAAATGTTTAAAAATTCTTTTATAAAGAAAAACTATTTTTGTGATTAATGTTCAAGTAGAGTAGTTTTATATCGTATTTGTTAACTAGAGTCATTATTAGCTAGTTCCTTTGAGAAGAAACCTGAAACATATAATTTAATTTGTTATCAAAGTTAATTTAATTAAGCATACTGTTCCAATAACTTATTATTTAATTAATCATGTTCACTGTTCTTGTATTATTTATGTCGATCTATTATAATATAAAATTTTATATGCCAAATAAATCTGTTTATTAAAAATCCTTCATTTTTATTAATAAACCTTTCCACTTCATGTAAAGGAACAAATAAAGCAGCAATTTTATGCGAAAATAGTTTATTTGCAGAGAAGAAAACCTCACTTCGGAGGAAGGTTCCCTTCGTTTTACAAATTCGAGAATTAATAATCCTTGATTGATAAACGAAAATCCTTGTTTGCAAATAAAATCGGTAAAATCCATTTTGGTGACGCGATTATTCTCAATTGTCCGTTATCGTTACCACTTGTTCACACTTTAACAATTAACTAATTCCTCATTTATTCTCGTTCGTCGTTAATGAAAAATATATACGACCACTTTGTCCTTTCTCAGTTTCTGTACGCTAATAGTTCACAATTATAATGGGAAAATAATGGCCAATCACTAATTTCACCTTCTCCTATCTTTCGATCGTTCCCGATCCTTCTCCTCCTCGCGATGCTTCTTCTTGTATCGCTCCTTCTCCTCGCTTCTATATTTCTCGTACTTTTCCTCCTTATTTGTATAGTCCCTGTCTTTCTCCGCATATTTGTTCTTCTCGGTCTTATCGTGCCGATCTTTTCTCTCCTTCTCCTCGTATCGATTATTCGTCTCCTTCTCGAATCGATCCTCCTTGTAACGCTCCTTTTCGTATCGTTCCGTACGCTCGTACTTCTCGTAACGCTCGATGTATCGATCGTTATTCTTCTCGTTGCTCTGCGAACGCGACCGTTTCCTTTCCCTGAAACAACAAATCGTTCAATGCCAATCGATTCGCTTCGAAAGCTTAACCGGAAAATCGAACCTTCCCTTCCGCGACGCTTTGTGCGGCGTCGACGGACTCCGCGACCTCGAATAACTCCGTTTCTTGTGCGCCTTCTTGTGGTTCCTCACCGGCGGCGATCGACTACGCGACCGACCGTACTTCTTCGTTTTCTTGTGGTGTTTCGCTAACGGCGAATGACTGGCCGATCTCGATCGCGATCGTTTCTCTTGAACGGGCGGCGCCACGTGGCTGCCGGATCGACTAATGAAGCCGCCCCAAGCGTTATGGGCTCCGGTCGTTTTTTGCGTCGCGTTCGACGACGGACTCGACGGACTGTTGTTGTTATTGTTGTTCGGCGTGTTCGAGCCGGAC
Organism: Hololepta plana; assembly: GCA_963695495.1. Lineage (NCBI taxonomy): Eukaryota > Metazoa > Arthropoda > Insecta > Coleoptera > Histeridae > Hololepta > Hololepta plana. The sequence goes on along the minus strand of OY968841.1, from coordinate 1,768,620 downwards.
GTGTTCCTCGCCTTGATCTTGGCGTCCTGATACTTTCGACACAGCTCGTCCACTCGGCTCTCCAATTCTTCTACGTTGATCTACAAAAGAGAAGAGGAGCGTTTAGTTGTTTTTTTGAAACGCATCGATTGGCACCGACTTTTGGTCTATTGTACAACTTCAATATCCTAACGCAAATGTCTCGGATCTCGCGTTCGGTGGCTCCGAATAGCGTGTACCACGCCGGCGACTTCGGTAGCGGCAATTTAAGTTTTCTGGCCGTTAAGTAAATACAAGCGCATGCTACCGTTTCCGGTTGATATCGAACGAACACGTCCGTTCTCAATGAGTCGTTCATGTAGTTCCACGAATATTGCATCAGGTTCGAGTTCTGCTCGAAGCCCAACACTTGCAGATACATCACGATTATCTGAAACGGTCGATCTCATTAGAAGTAGATGCCGAGGATAGAAGAAAACTCACCTTATGCGGATGCTTGATGTGCACGGAGAATCCCAACTCTTTCAGCACTCGCCGTTCGGCCTTGATGACCTGATTTTTCAGCTGTATGTAGTTTTGATCAAGTATGACCGGCGTGATTTGCCTGCACATAAGAAAGGACACGATATGTTTAAGCAAATTTAATACTCACCTTCCTAATACGTTTATTTAGACAATAAAATGTTTAATTCAATTGTTTTACGTGGCGTTTCATCCAGTAAAAGCAATCCAACAGTAGATTTTTAAATCTACAAATCGATACACATAAATGTTAATATTCTGTGTTTCGCATTCATTGCTCGAACGCTGATCAACTGATATTTAGATTTCGAACGGGCGTTAAGAGCATCGTTAAATTAAAAAAAGAAAGAAATACAGATCCTTTATAATAAAAGTGGTAATGAGAAGTAAACAATGAGGAAAATATAAAGAAAACTGATTAGTAGAGTACTATTGAAAACAACGGATTGGGCCCTTGCAAAAGGATTGAAGCAATATTCAATAATTCCTAAAAAAGAAAGAATCATTTACGGTGCACAGTTCGACACAGTTCACTCTCAGAGGTATGATCTCTGTCATCTAAAATGAAAGACAATCAAGAGCCGGCGACTCACATCCGGAAGATTCTTTGCATTGTTCGTCTTTTAAATCGCAACGACATCCAAGATTCGAAAAAACCTTAAAATAAAGGAATTAGTTAAAAGCAAATTGAGTTAGAATTATTGAATGATTGCTACAATCTTTTCAAAGATAGTACTTCACCAAAACGAAATGTAACGTTTTGTTTACTATTGTAATTTCATGTAATCAATCGATTGATTTATTGATTGGTGAAACACTACATTTTTAGTTATACATACTTGTGGTAGAGATGACAGTTTATGTTGCCCCAAATTAATTAAGATACATACAGTTTACTTCATTGTTTTCTCTCCTTTCATCATTTATTACAACTTTTATTATAACAGGATGTCACGCTTGGTCGTATAATTGCTGTAGTCGTTCGACTGATCGATTAACTTTTCTACAGAAGTTTAAAAGAGGTAAAATGCGTCTCTTGGTTGGTCGATTGGTTGCAGAGGACAATATGCGGGGCGCGAGATCGCCTAAAACTCTTATCAAAAGACAACATTAGTAGAACGTTAAATTAAGTTAATATCGATCGATGTCGCGCGTATCTTTCCATCCTCTTAGCAGTGTACATCCAGACGTTTCTTTTCTATTTCTGCGCAACTTACCGATGCTAGAGTGCTCGTTGGTAGAAGATGCTTATAAATATGCTCGATAGCAGTCCTAAAAATGCTTCACACTGGTTTAAATAGAAGTCAAATAAGTAAGCAGAGTAATAATATATTATATGCCTTAATTAAGATTGCAAATATCCATAATGTCATGGGTACAGTACCTTCTACCGGTCGAGGCAATATCCATAAACATCTTCGACCAACAAGACAATGCGACGTACGTTTCTGCACGCAGGCAAAGAGCCTTTTTCTCGCTCTTTCTCTCGCATTCATTATATATCTATATTATTTGATCTGTTTTTTTTTCTCTATTTATTTATTTAATTTTTTTCTGTTAACTATTCTCACTCGAACAGTTTCACGTGAAAAATTATACCGTTTCGTACGCTATGAGTGGTTGAAAGTATCCACCATATGCGCCGTCATCAACAATCCTTTAGTGTATTCGACACAGAGGCCCTTATTAATCTGAGCCTTTGGAGCCTCTGTAAACCAACAACATAATTTGAGAACACACATTTCCAACCAAGAGTAACGTTACCGCACTTTTTATGTTTCTTTTCTTTCTCGTTTTATAAATATTCAAATTATTAATCGAATTAAATAAAAGACAAAATAAATGCTCTCGATGTTATGCAAACGATTAATTAATGCGAAAATTGCGATACTCATGTTACGATATGTAGGACAAATAAATAGCGATTCAATTCCAATTGACATTAACAAAATTACAAACACTTTATTACTTAATTGTCCTGCACGTCGTCAATTAAATGGTACTGATTTAATTTGTTCATTAAAATGTTTATATAAATAAATTCTTACTCACTAAACAATTAATATAACATCTATATTGTATATTATATAAATTGCCAACTATTTATATATCTCTTAATTAATCAATTGACCTGCTTAAATTATTAATATATAATATATTAAAAGCAATTTATAGGCATTAGGGAACGAGAATGAATTATAATGAAGAAAATGCACGTGGGTAAACAATATGAGAAGACTAATTTGTGATTGATCGAGTACAATTAAAGGGCAATGTGTGGAGGGGATGTACATAAAATAATGAAACGAAAAGGGATTGAATAAGAAACAGTGACGTAAATGAATTAAAAAAATACTTACTTGTTGGAGTTTACTTGTCGTATATGAGTGAACACATTAATAACATCTCGCACACGTCGTGGTGCCTCTTCGATTTTCGACGCTAGACAAACACATGCCATTGCCGTTTGGTCTACAGGGTGCCTGACTAAGCTTTTTGAATAATAAAAACGTTGTAAGAGCACTTGACCTGTAGCCATTGCGACCTGAAAGAAAAATCGGCCAGAAAGTGTCAATATGACTCGAACAAAGAACGCTTCAGTCGTACGTAAGCTAAGCAACTAATTAATATGGTCAATTAATTCGTACCTGCGGCAACTTTAATAATATCCCAGCCGTTTGTATTAATTCGCATCCGTAGATGCGTAAATCAGTTTCTGTATCACTGTCCAAGCCATCCGTTTGTGAAGGCGTTGTAGACAATTTGTCGTCTGGCAATAATTGATTCTTTAGCGTTAATATTATTTTCCCGTACGGCTTCACGCCGTTCTTTACAATGCTCTGCGGTGGTTCGCTTTTGTTCGAACCCATTCCGTTTTCTGTTAAAGGACGAAACTGATTATTGAAAAATTGTTATGATACAAAAACTACACCAAAAAAAATAACGTTATTCTATTTGACAAACATGCCCGAATCTGTTGTCGCGAACTGCCTTACCGATCAAACCATTCCAGTTCGTATATTCACTGCTACCAACTTAATTTAACAATCGTAAACTTTTAGGCAACCAAGAATCTTTGGAAACGTAATATTATTCACAATTTACGCAATAAATCGAATCGAAATTGAAATAAATTCGTCGTAAACTAATTTTCTCCTTTCCAAACTATAAGCGAAACATTTTCAGTAGATGGCCCTAAAGAATTTGATTTCCCCAAACCGCTTTGAGTTTCTAGAGTCGCCAAACGAAAGAAGTTACGAAGAAACGATGAATTAATTGACTCTTAATCAATTTTAACGATAATTAATCGAATTTTTGCTTTAAAATTTCGAGTAGTGAACGACGTTGACGGCTAGATGGCAACGCAACGATTAGGATTCTGACGTCATTAAACGGGGTTCACAATCGTTATCGCAAGGACACCGGCATATCGTACCGCACCCAGACCAACTTCTTTTGGTGAGTGTGTAGAAGAAGAAGAGCGTTGTAGATTTTTTCAAAATCCGGGGTTCATCCGTTTTTTTTGGGCCAAGTCGGAAGTGTGTAGCTGCAGCAGCAGAAGAGGATACGGGCGTGTGTGAGAAATCCGACTGTCGTTATCGTGGTAAACGGAAGGAAAGGTGCGGGGGTCCAGTCGGTTCGTTCGGTTTATTTTTTCCGTTTGCGAAGAGAGCGAAATATTGTCGAGGAGGCAAAAAAAAGCGAAGAGGAAAGAAAGTGAACGTAAATAATAATTAACTAATAGGCGAGAAGATTTTTCACGTACGAGACCAAAACCAAAGGCGACAAAAAAAAAGAAATTCACATGTCCTATTATTGTTATAATACCAGTGCGATAGTGTTATCGAATAATAATATCGAACGAATGTGTTCGTGATTAGTGTTGTGAGAAAAGATCGTTTTATAATTTTCGATCGAGGAAAGTATCATCATAAGTGGGAATTAAACCGAAAGGAAGAGGGAAGAAAAGAGGCGTCGAGTGGCAAAAAAGCAGACGAAGGGCACGACCAAGAGAAACGCAAGAAACAAGAGGGTAGTTCTTTTGTTTGTTTTTGCACTTTACTACTACGATTTCGCCGATTCCCGTTTAATAGCCGGTGGCCAGAGGGTTGAAGGGTTATAACTCTGTGAGCTTAGAAAGGTACGTGAAAGTTGCTTGTTTTTTTTTTGCTTTGTCCAATTTTGACGAGACAGTCATTTTGTCACTTTTTCCCTCCCATCGTCATCAACCGATATTTATCATTGTTTTCTGAACAAGCTAAAGCTCCGTAACGCTACTGAAATCGTTCTCTTCTTTCGGCACATCACCACGAATTAAGCGTAAATTAATTTAAATTTAATTAATCTAGCCTCGTTACTAGAGACCCAACTTGTCGTTCTCGTCCATCGTTAGCTAATTTCGTAGCGGTTTCGTTGCCGGATTTCAGGGATTCATTTGAGGGAAAGGAAATTGACAATTCGCGATTTGATTTTTTTGGCGAAAGCGAAAAATTATCGGTTTATCCATCAATTTATAGGGAGTTCCATGTATATGTGCAGGTGCTCGACACACTGTCATGGCGGATTGTCAATTTGTAATTTCATTATTATTATTACTAATCGGAAAATTGATACGCCTTCGAGTAAGGAGAAAATTGCGAATAATTCGTTTCTCGTCGCAATTCGCGAATTGTTGCATAATGATAATCATCACCTAAAATCGTAACGATAATAATGATGATACGAATTCCATGGCGTACTTAATAAACGCCCCACGATGTCGTTCATTTAAACGATTTAAACGTCCGAAGTGTTCAAATGTTTGCAGTTTCTTTTCCTGCACATTCTTGAATTCGTTGTCCATCATCATATTTTTACGTATTTATAATATGCCCTATATCTAAACATGTTGTAGGTGTGTCCTAATAACAATTCTAATTTTAATCAAGCTCCTCGGCGCCAAATTCGAAACGTAAAACGCACGCACGACTCGTGGTTTAACCAGATTATGATTGGATCATTCCTAAATGATGCCGAGGAAGAAGCGATTTGCTGTTTATTGGGCGATTAAAGGAATGAGTAAAACCTTATCATCACGTCGCTTTTGCAAAACAGGAAACCGCAGAAATACGTAGACGCGAATTCGGACGTCTTACTCGTACTCGTAAATATTTATAATTCCGTTTAAAATGTTCTTTACAAACGTTGGAATATTTAATTACGGATGCGTCTGTTCTACTACCACGAAGGAATTAGGGTCCACCACCTGTTCCTTTAATATACGTGCCTTTTCTGCTAAACTGAATAAAGAGCGGGAATGATAATCATAACTCCGTTTTAAATTAGGGCCGTATCGCGGATATTAGGTTGGTAAGGTTCGATGATAAGGCAGTGATTCGAATTGTTTGCATTTTACTAATCAATCGTTCATAATTTAACACTTGTTTCGCCTTCGGCCCGGCGAACTTAATCAGACAACGATAAATCGGAAAATGAATCGAAACTATCGATAGTATTTCAGGCACGTAGCGTGGCGTCATCTAGCGTATCGCGCACAGACCAATCACTTTATGATCTCGTCAAAATTGAATATTTGCACAAATAGTTTACTACTTTTCGTTTGCGTTTTAATTTTCGTACTAACGTTATTTTCTTTTCGTGTTGTAGGTGTTGTATCAACATAGTTAGCTACGGGACAGAATGAACGAATTGGATGCACTGAGACAAGAAGCTGAAACTTTGAAAAATGCTATTAGAGTAAGTGAAAGATGATCGTCGTCGTCAACGAGTGGAGCCGTGTGCTTTGAAATTAATAATCGACGCGTATCAGTTTGTTTGTTGTTATAAATGGAGAAAATTATTTTTGAAGAACGCGTTTCGAGAGGTGCAAATCATAAGTTAAACATGGTATTTGTACGCTGATAACGTGTTATCGTTGCGAAATTTGTTTTTGTTCACGGTTTCTTTCAACAAAACAAAGGTATAACGTTAACGTTTGAGCGTATAATTCGCATCGTTTGGAAATTCCTCAACGTTTAAATGCGCGATAAGCAAATTAATCGCCTGTTCTATAAGAAAGAATGGCATTAATTAGACGACATTCGCAAACATGTAATTAACGTGGAACTACGGATTTTAATCGCTCGGTTAAATGTAATTTTTTTCACACGACTCCTTTTACAATAAATTTCATGTGCCTACGAGGACACTCTTTTTGAAAGCAAATCCTCTTATCTTATTTATCGCATTTCATTCTGATTCGTACAGATTATTATCAATGTTTGCCTCAATTAATTGCTCACGTTGTTCTAATTTCGAATAACTCTCATTGCCTCGGTTCTAGCCTTTTGCCCGACCAAATTCAACAAAATCAGCATATTTTTTTTGTTATTTAAACGGGGAAAATCGAGGTCGATGAACTTTAAACGTGATATTCGCCCTCGTGCACGAAATCTTCTCGATTGTCGGTTATTCTCCTTTCAGATGCAACAGCTAGCGACGGCGATTGCCGATCATTATTGTTTTAACGTGGAGCAAAAGGAAAAGAAACGCAGAAATTCGTTTAATTGTTGCAGTAAAAGGTTGAAGTAAATTCAAAAGCTCGATGACGAGCTCCGAATTAGGGAAGAGACCCGAAAATAATAAAAACTATTGGCGAGAATAACGCGAAGATGACGAAACAAGAAAAAGGAGAGCGAATAGGGAAGGAAATAACCGACGTCGACGCCGAATACTATTGCGACGACGCCTTTTTCCCCTCCGTTACCAAATGCGTGTACGTGTGCGACCTGTTGGAAAGAGGGCGGCGATGGACGGGGGTGTGCTTTTTACGAGAGGGAGAGAAAGAGGGCAAAAGGACGATCAATAACCATTTGCTCTGCTCCTTTTTGGCTCCTTCTCTCTACAACACAACAACAGCACTGCCGCCGATCGCGATGCTTTTATTTCCTTCGGGGGGTTTGCAGTTCTTTTGCTCTCTTTTAAACCCACTTCTGTTAAAGTCGCCCCCCACGAAAACTAGTCAGAATTTACGAAGGAAACGCAATAGGACAATTTAATTATTACCACTTATCCCTGTCACGGTGACTTGTTTTTAAATGAAAACAGGTTCGTTGAGTCCAAACAATTTTTTCGCGCTATTCGAGATAATCCTCGACAGCAACTCAACGATCTACGCGTTAAGTGGATCAAATTACTTTTTCAAACGCAATTTCGTTGCATGGACATCGAAACATTGACAAATGAATTGAATCTCACGCTGCCAAACCAAACGAATCAGATGGATAACTTAGGGCGTCCAAACAATCTTTAAGAATTTTCGCTTTCTTTCAATGTCACTTGCGGTTAACATCTCTATCGATTAGCAACGCTCTCAAAACGATTGTATCGGCTTTAAGTTACGCACACGAGATTGACAATCAGTACGATCGAAGATTTGCGATTAACAATTTGTTTTTCATTTGAAAAGAATGTCGTGCAAATTAATCACTTGCATTTTCTTGTTTCTAGGATGCCCGAAAAGCGGCATGCGACACATCGTTGGTCCAAGCGACCGCCAGCTTGGAACCGATCGGCCGGGTGCAGATGCGAACGCGTCGCACGCTCAGAGGCCACCTGGCCAAGATCTACGCGATGCACTGGGGTTCCGATTCGCGGAACCTAGTATCCGCCTCTCAAGACGGCAAACTCATCGTTTGGGACAGTCACACCACCAATAAGGTGAATAGCATTCGGACGCGAAAATTGCGTTTCTCTAATAATAATAATCATCTCCTTCGTCAGGTTCACGCCATCCCGTTGCGGTCGTCGTGGGTGATGACGTGCGCTTACGCGCCGTCGGGCAGTTACGTGGCGTGCGGCGGCCTCGATAACATTTGTTCCATATACAGCCTGAAAACTCGGGAGGGCAACGTGCGGGTGAGCAGAGAACTGCCCGGCCACACCGGCTACCTGTCGTGCTGTCGATTCCTGGACGATAACCAGATCGTGACCAGTTCGGGCGACATGAGTTGGTCAGTTGTAGAATATAGAGAAGACGAACGTTCGTACTCACTTCGCTCTTCAATTTTCCAGCGCCCTGTGGGACATCGAAACGGGACAACAAGTGACCTCATTCTTGGGACACACCGGCGACGTGATGTCCCTCTCGCTGTCGCCCGATATGCGCACGTTCGTGTCCGGCGCTTGCGACGCCTCCGCCAAACTGTGGGACATCCGGGAAGGATTGTGCAAGCAAACGTTCCCCGGCCACGAGTCGGACATTAACGCCGTTACGGTACGTGCGATCGATCGATGATGATCGCCGCAGCATCTTCTTCTCGCTTCCGTTTTTACACCGCGTTTCCTTTTCTATGCCGCCAGTTCTTCCCCAACGGTTACGCGTTCGCAACGGGCAGCGACGACGCCACTTGTCGATTGTTCGACGTGCGCGCCGACCAGGAGCTGGCGATGTACAGCCACGACAACATCATATGCGGCATCACCAGCGTCGCGTTCAGCAAGTCCGGCCGCTTGCTGCTCGCCGGCTACGACGATTTCAATTGCAACGTTTGGGACTCGATGAAGACCGAACGAGCAGGTAAAGTCGAGCGACGTTCGAAATTGACGGGCCGCGATCGGCGTCCGTGCGTTCTTGTTGATCGTGGACCATTTCTGTATTAAGAAGAAGAAGATGAGTTAATGAATGCCTACGTGTTAAGATAAAAATCGACGCTAAATCGTTGAAATCTTGGCGATTCATCTCTTTTAGCGACAAATTGAACGATTACGTTATTAAACGACAACGAAATACATGAAGAGGCAATTGCTTCGAGCCGACGCCGAGGAAATGGATGGAGCGTCGAAAGGTTGGGAAAACTGTTAATGGGCGAACAATAACGTGCAATTTCACCAAAAGAATTGCTTTGAAACGGATCAAAGAACAGTTTATTCAATGGGCAATCATGATTCGTCAATTAGTTAATTAGCGAAATTATTTTTGCGATTATAAACGAAGCAACCGATCAGTTTTCGCTGGGATCATTCATTTATAATTAGTCCCGTTTTAACGAGAACGCATTGTAATCGAATTGAACATGTGCAAAATGATTAATCGATTGTTGGATATCTTAAATTGTGCTAATTGATTTGTCTTCTTCTCGTAGGTATCCTAGCGGGACACGATAATCGGGTGAGTTGTCTCGGCGTGACGGAGAACGGGATGGCAGTCGGAACGGGATCGTGGGATAGTTTTCTACGTATTTGGAATTAAGCAGCATTGCCAAAAACATGATTTAAAAACCAAAAGAAGAGCAGGGGACGAAAAAGAAGAAGAGAATTGTACTAGTTTAACCATCACAATATTCACAAATCAACCAATAGTAATAATAATTAATAATAATCTATAATTATAAACCAAAACAAACAAAAAAAGAGATAAGCGGAAGCAACAAACTGGGAAACAATAGGAGTGTGTGTGAGAGGGGGAGAGAGAGAGAGAGATGAAGAACTGGCGAGAAAGACCAACCGGAAAATCTCATCGACATCACCATCGGCAAAAGCGTTTTTCGTTTTCCCCTTTCGTGTTTTCTTGATTTCATCTCCTCGTACGTTCCGACAACAAACCGATTTAATAATAATCACAGCTTTTTTATAAATAATTCATATTACAAGTAGGAAAAAGAAGTATCGTCGTGCGTTTCAAATGAAATCTCTCCTGATTTTTAATTTTCGTAAGAGTGTAATAATCGTCGATAGGAGAGACAATAATAATGTGAAACAGAGTTCGCCAGAATATTATTTTATCATGCTAAACGTACATTATTAATATATAATTATCTATAAGCAAATTGAAACGGATTTAATTTCGAAGCAAGACGTACAATTATCATTATTGCCAATTATCCACCAAATTAGATGGATGAATTGAAATTGCAAAAAACGAAAAACAATTTTTACTAGATTTACTGCTAATAATTAAACAAATCTACTACACGTTCATATTTGTATTTTACCTAAAACTATATTATTATTATATATACATATAAATTGTATGTTTAGATTTTAATTATATAAAAAGAAGAATGAAAATTTAGGTGATATGTGCTTCGTTATCTTAATTAATTCGTTAACGAGGTTTATATAGTGAATAAATCAATAACTTTAATTGGCCTTCCAGCTGTTTTCAAAAAAAGAGAGGACAAAAAGCAACACTTTCTGTTTCTGCAAAGAATAATCTGTTTTCCTCATTCTTAACTTTTGTTTGTACATAAATTTTAAAAAGGAAATCATTCTATCATTTCTTCGATCATTACAGTTCGATCCCTTTCATCTATTGTATCGTTATCCGAAATTGTAAAGACCAAAATTGATCGATTTCTCGCAAGGGAAACGTTAACGATTTAGATTTAGTGCCATATATTGTAAACACGTAAGAACTAAGTCCTTATATTAATTTAAATGTCGATACCAAAGGATAATGATTGGTTTTATTTTTGAAATACGAACGAAGGGATCGAATGAATTCAGTTGCAAAAGAACAGAGGATTTATGACGTGTGCACGTTAATTTCGCAAATTAATATTATTGATGCAAAGCAACTACCCAAGGTATTTGTTAACATGTACTATCTGTAATAATATCGTATATATGCAAGTGAAAGAATTAATTAATTCAAATTGAGACCGATAAGTTTGTTTTTTGCAAAGCTTTGGTTTTCTATTATTATTTTATTTAAAGAACGATGTGAGGACGCTCTTTAAATTTTTAAGCTGTTCATTATTGTTTTTTAAATCTTTGTGATCGAAAAGCATTATAATTTCGCTTAATAGTTATTAGAAGATGACGAGGGAAAATTAATTAAAGAAATGAGAAAAAAAATGAACCGTTTTTATTAATTAAATTTTTGTGTATTTGTAATATTTATTATTTTTTAAGTTATTTGTCAATCAAACATGAAACTGTAAGTAATAAAATCCAATTAAGTGAGTTAATTTAGGCGATTTTGTTTCTTTTTCGTTATTTCTGCTCACGGTCGTTGTTTTTCGTTTGCGAATATGTTTGCGTACCGTTAACAAATACCACGTGCGAAACTTCATTCAACCCTAGGATCATTCTCCAACCCATTTAACGCTTTTTCTCATTCTTAAACTGTTCGAGATGTAGTTGAGATATCCGCGCAAAAAAAAACGATAACCGATTAGATTGTATTAATGGGAGGATGGGTTTGCAAAAGGATTTATTTTTCACAATTTTCCGCACAATATTGCCGAAATGAAAACGTTTCTGAACCAATCGCCAGTAATTAAAGAAGCTTTACTTTTAACTTTGGGAAAAAGGTGGAGAGTAAATTAAGGAAAAGTTAAATAAAGGGCGCTGTCTTAATTCCATAACTAAATTAAACGTAGATTACAATAAAATAACGGATAATGCCACAAAGAACCAAAGACAAATGAAAACGTATAGTAGAGAAACGTTTAAATAGTAATATAAACGAAAACTAAAGGAAGTAGTTTAAAATTGGCAAAAGTTTTTTCATACAAACACACACACACGAAAATGATTTTCACCGCGTATCATCATCTTTCAAACAATCATCAAAATCATTTAACATGAAAAATCAATGTAATGGCAATTGTTTTGATCTTAAGATCAAGAAATTGATCACGTAGGAGGAAATTGTAATTTGATATGAATTTTCCGCAAATGCATTCATGAATGTTAATTAAGAAAAAAAAACGGTTTCTGTTTTCATTCTTTGTTGCTATTAACATTAACGAAAATAAAAAAAACGTTATTACTAGTGTACCATCTAAATTAATTAACGTAAAATAATGAAAAACAAGAAAAAACTGCCTCAGCTGTATAAGAATGGAAAAAGTTGAATCGAAAATGATGAACGTTTTCTTTTCGCTCGTCTAGTAGATGAAGGGCAAACAATTGATATTAAATTAGTATAATACGATATAAAAAATGTAAATTAATAATAATTAATTAATAAGCTTATCATTATTAAGCATTATGATGATATGGTGTTCCATTTGCAGAAACGATTGCAAAAGTCGAACGATCTTTCAATTGACGAAGGACAATGATTTGCATTAAACTTTCAGTTTGGTCGTTTCTCTCTCTCTCTCTTTTTGCGTTTTGAGAAGTGTCATCAAATTGATTTTGTTTCTGTAAATAAATTACGTTCATCGATAAGATTAAAAGGAAATAATTGCAAAAGAAAACAAGAGAATCCAAATAAATTAGCTTATGTACTGCTTAATCGATTATAATCGCGTGCGAATGATGTTTTTCTTTTTTTGCCTTCGATAATTAAGTTGAAATGGACGACGAATTTCGTCATTTAATTTTAATGGCACGATTAATTGCAAAACAAAACAATAAATTTGGCGAGGCGATTTTGCAAAAAGAGAAACAATTCAAGTATGGAATTCGGTGATTATCGAATTAAATTTTCATTTAGTCTGCGTGCGAATTAGTAAATAATATTGGTGCCAGTTTGCAAATAAAAAGGAAAAGCGCAACAAAAGGAAATTCTGCCATCTTCACATTTAAACCAAAAAATGAATGGCGCTATTATCCAATTTATCTCGCCTCGTATTCTGTGGGCTTTTATCTTAGAAGTACCTAGTCGAAGACGGAAGGAAAGTCGTCGGAAGGGAACGGTGCCAGAGAGACGGAAGATCCAAAGAGATTTGTCGGAAACGATGGAAGATCAAATAAAAACGTCTTTTTATTTATGTGTATATTGTTGAGACCAATCTAAAATTAAAAAAAAATCAGGCAAGTGAAAGGGAAACGTTTGAAATGCGATTTGTGTTTTTAATTTTCCTCTCTCGAAGCGAACCAAAATGGCAAACTGTCGCCATCGTCGAATCGCCTTCGAACGTTTCCGATTTCGAACAAAATGCAAAACAAAAGGGCTCATTAGATTGGTTTCGATTTTATATACGTTTGATGCTGAAATACCATCATCATCATCGATCCGGTCGATAGACTCTTGCGGATCGTTTTCTCTGGCAAAGTCTTTATCATTTCGCAACTGTTCTTTGTTTCTTTTTCGATTCTAAAACTTTTTAATTTTGCGTTATGTGTGTCGTCGTGTACGTTCAAAAGAAATAAAACGGAAGAATCCGTGTGTGCTTGCGTGCGAAATGTTTTAGAGAGGCATTCGAAAACGAGTGAGATGATTTTTTTTGGAATGTCTGACTTTTTTATAAAATTTACTAATTAAGGATCATAATTAAATAAATTATTATTATGCTGAATAACAATGATAAAGTGTTATTATACCAAGACAACTTTAATTACTATTCGAAGACAAGAAGAAATATGAATAAACTATAATTTTAAATATGTGGGCACAAACAAATACATAACGAAAAATATGATAAAAAATTACAAAAAAAAAATAAATAAAATAATGAATGAAAATTAATTTTTTAACGAGCGCAGTTTCCATTTTCTTTCCTCACAATTATCAAATTACTATATGATAACAAAGAAGATGAATGAAATGGATTTCTTATCGTAATAAATTTTAAGATGAAGATCATTCGAAAAAAATTAATTGTAAGATTGCAAATTCGAAGTAAAATAAAACCCTTTTGAGAGAAAAAATGAATATTTAAACAAAAGAGACCAGATTTTTTACACTTAATTAAAAACGTAAAGGGATTCGGAATTTGCCAGGACGATGATGCCATTTTACACGCCTCACTTATAATAATAATCTATTAATTAACGATAATATTAAAATAAAAGGGAAGTAATTGAAAGAATGCGATATAAGCGAAAATCTAGTTTTCTCAATTTTACCAATTCACTAAACAATAAGAATGAACAAAAGAGAAGATCGCAAATTTCGTTTACTTTTTAGTACACTGAATTCAATTCCCTCGTTTTCGTTTTCTTTTTTTCGCTACTAGATTAATTTCTTCATCATATTTATATCATACCCGTATAATTAAATATATAATTACCAAACAAAAGATTTAAATGAAGGAGCAGAAGAAAATCCACGCATATAATTATAAATTAAGGAAGAAGTATTTCGATGAAGAAAATAATAATAAAAGTATGCGGTCCGCGTTATGAACTATTTGCACGAGTGCGAATTCCCGAACGAGAGAAACTATGAAAATTGCAAAAGAAGCGCGGCCACTTAATAAACGAGAGAAAGAATATTAAATTAAGTAATTGACATGAAAATAAATTCTATGAATAATTAATTAAAGAAGAAAAAATACATTAATAAAAAGGTAAAAATAAAAATAATGATGAAAAATGAACTGTAGGTTAGTAATGTAATTTTTTTATTGTTAACTGATTTAAAAATAATAAAGAAACTGAAAAAAAAACCAAAAAAAAACAAATGAGATGATAATGAAAGGAAAAAATCCACAAAAAAAATAATGATAAAGAAAAGTATGTATGACTTATATAATAGCAAACTGTATGTTAATGTACCTATAAATAAATAAAAATGATAAGAAACACAGGTGATACTCTATAAACAACTCAAAGTTTCCCATAATACTCAAGAATTTTCCCATTAGAAGTGTCCAAAGAGTTAGCAAAACAATTGAAAAGGTTTGGAAGAAAACCGATCATGGATGTTCGTTTGTTGCAGGATTCTTTCCATCATTGGAAGATTGGCAGAATTATAGAGAAAATCAAAGTCGAACAATTAAAACTCATAATTCTATCTCGCTTAAGTCTTTTAAATAGTTTACAATTAGAAATTATTTATAAAACGAATATTAATCTCTCCCAGGTTGCCAACACGTACCAAAAATAAACAGAAAGAAAGAAGAAACCGATTCTTCATCGTCCACCAACATTTCCATTTGTTTTCTTTACCACGTCTTTCTCTTTCTTTCGCGTTCGATTGTTCGTCCTTAATGCGTCCCTGCAGTTTGGCATTTTGGCCGATTTGTCTTTTTCTTCTTCATTACACCATCCCTGATGGTTAACGATTATTTGTGGTAATTGTTTTCTTTTACTTTTTGAACGAAAGAAAAAAGGGAATACAAATAAAGCAGAAGACCTAATGTCGTTTGATAATAATGGTGGCACATACTATTACCATCGCCATCATCATCATCATGATCCACCACACATGTTTTTTGTCATATTTCATATAAATATTAAAAACTTCTCCTTTTTCTCTCATTCCATTTTGTTTTTACTTCTTGTAAACGTATTCCATCCACTTCTTCTTCTCTTTTTTTCCATAACGTTAATCGTTCTTTTACTTCTATCTGAACTTTTTTTCGAGCTGAAGATTTTTTTCGAGCTACAGTTTTTTCGAGTTGAAGCTTTTTTTTTCGCCTTCTTCTCTAAATGTAAATGTTAACACGTGTTCGAAGCGAGCCAAAACTATTTTACATGTATATATGGGCATAACGGGAGCTACAAAAAGATCGGGAACAAAAAAACGCAACAGAAGAAGAAGATGGAAGAATATATTTTTATAACAATTGCGGGAGACTTTCTTCGGCAACAATGTATGCCACATAAAACGAGATAAATTTAGTGCTCATTAAGAACAACAAACAGCACGGCGATGATTATGGCGGCTTCTTCGTAGGCCAAGGTCTTCGTTGGAATTGAATTGCCGTTAGATTGGATGACGATTTGGCAAAGTGTGAAGACGGTGACCCACTTTTCGATTTTCGTCTTCCCTTTAATTCGCTTAGGAATTAGTTCTTTTTTTTTTTTCGTCACCGTTTGAACATGTGTCAACGATTTCATCCTTAAACCTTCTTTTATTTTTTCTGCAGGTCGTTTGGCATAACGATGGCGAAGAATACGGAAAAAAACAGGGAACGTGAAATTAATAGCATTAGAAGGTTGCCACTGTTATATGGGATCATCATCGAGACGTTGCAGAAGTGGCAAGAAAATTGAAAGAAAAAAAAACGAGAGAAAAACAAATATTTACAACTTGACACCCCCTGTTAATTAATACGTCTGCAACTTCTTTTTTGTTACTGTTCTTCATGGTCTATTTTATTGCCCACTTTTCATCTACATCTACCCACATTTCCCTACCGAATATCGTCTTAATAATTTGGTTCTAATTAATGGAATCAAATGAACTTTCTTCCATTTCTCTTTCTCTTCGCTTGGTGGTGACTTTTTCACCCTCTAGCAGACCGTTATTGTGCAATATGTATATAAATCTATCATATCGTGTTACAAATTGGAGAAAAAATGTGATTTACTGTGATGATACAAGAGAAAATGGATTAAAATGGAATAAAAGAAGTGGCATCCACCATTACTATTTCCCTTCATTCGAATTTACGATCCTTTAGAAAAACCTAATACGAGGATTTTCAATAAGAAAGGCTGCGATTATGCCGAGCAAAATATATTTGAAAAACAATTGGCGCTTTCTTCTTTTTTTTTAATTTTTCGTCACCTCGAGTCTTGCGTTCACGAAGAAGGTACAATCGTCGCATAAAAGGGAATCGACCAAGGTCCAGCACAAGAAGCGACTAACTTAGCAAAGTTAATCACTTTAAGGGCTCGAAAATACGATTATTGCAATTTGTGCAAAAATGCAAATCATTTAGATGATGTCAATTTGCGAACGTTCGAATGCTTAACGTTCTTTTTCATATTAATCCGCCGGTTTAAACATGTAACAATCATTTTTAATATAATTCAAACATGTGCAGTAGATATGGATGGGGCAAGTGTAAAAAAAGAACGTTTCTTTTTTGCGGTTGCACGTTCCTAAATTAAAAATTAAATGCGAATCAAGAGATAGCGACAGAAAAGATGTTGCAAAAGCAAAGGAAAGAAAGAAGTTTATCTTAAGAGAAATTGTTTTTCGGAATTTCAGCAATTCGAAGCTTCGTTGGGCCATCTGAATTTGCACTAACCGACCAAATTAATTGTCGTATAAGAGAATCGATGCATATTCGTATTAATTAATTAATCAATCGAGAGTGGAGAATAGAAAAGAATGGATTAAAAAGAAGGAAAGAAGTCGAAGAATTTTCGTTCGAATGTAACACGACACTAAGCACATGTTTATAACCATTCTTCTATCTGAAGATATTAAATACGCTTTTTTTGTTCTCATCCTTTTGCCTCTCTTTCTTTTGCTTACATTTAACTTCTTTTTGTAATTATCTTTATGTTTAATTTCTTTTATGCTACATGTACTTTTCTCGTCCTTTTTTAGGGGTAAATGTAAGCCGAAGAGGCGCACTTGGTCCAAACATGTACGCTCATCAAGCGAAGAACAACCATATATTCAAGAAGCGAGCCAAAAAGGAATTTGGGATGCCAGTGATGAGTAATGCAATTTTAAATTTGCAATTTGCCTTCGAGTTTGCTTTAGCGAAGTGTTAAGCTTACGGGAAGAAGTGAATCTTTCCAATTGGAGAAAAAAAAGGTTGAAACACGTCTCTATCAACATTTTTGTTACGCACATGCCTCACCATCATCATCATTAAGGCACCAACACACACAAGCGCGATTTAATCCATCTCTGGATTGGGGATGGACTCTTTTCTCCTTCTTCTTCCACGCACATTTTTATTTGTCATTCGGTTTTTAGTGTCATCACGTGTTACCATTTCTTTCGCGTTCGTCTTCAGCCTCCTCCATCACATGCCAGATATATGTGACGAGGATGGAGAATATATATGGAACGCACATTTCTGTTCATTTTTCTTTTCTCTCCTTCGAATTATTCCTCAAGCGGTAAGCAATGAACCGCGAGCGAAACGGTGGGGGAGGACAAACCGAGCCGAAGAAGACGCTCATCCATTTAACTTAACCCTACGCCTAATCGCAAACGTGACATCGTCGAGTGCACCAACAACAATCTCCGTCGCTCAAGCACCAATCGATGTGTGTTACGTGTTAGTTGAGACATCTCGAGGATTTGTTAATTCGCAATTTGAAAGATTTCGCAATATTGAGATGTTGCTCGCGGAGGACGAAGATCGCACGATATTAACCGTCGACGAAGAGTGCCCGATGTTGAATTTGACGGACTCGCAGAATGCCCTCGTCGAAAAGTTCAATATGGCATTTTACGAGGCAAGACAACAACAACAACAACAGCCCAACGACGGTCAACAATTCCAAGTTCAATATTACGAAGAGCAACGCGGCTACGAACTGTTACCGAACGTCTTCGACGCGAATTGCACCGCGACCGAAAGCGACAGCTTCCTGCTGGATTATTTGATATCGAAAGACGCGGCGGACGAGGAAGCGCCGTCGACGATATCGCGCGTCGACGACTACTCGTCGTCCGACACGACGACGACGACGCGCGGCAGCGGCGACAACTTGTCGGCGTTCGACTACCAAGAGTTCGCCGAGAATTTCGAGCAAGTGCTCGACATCGACAAGCAGCCCGATCGGTTGGCGATCGAGAACGCGACGTTCAACTATTACGACCCGGCGACGCAGTGCGACGACTTGAACGTCGACGATTCGCCGTTCTTCGTGCCGCTACCGTTCAACGTTGGCCATTTGCAAGCGGCGAACGTGCAACAAGAGTCGCAGACGACGAACGAGAACGATCGCGACGATGACGATGACGACGACGACGACCGATTGGACTATTTCGATTTCTCCGACACGGACTTTTGCGACAACCTGTCGAACTCGTCGATCGATCTCGACAACATCGTGTTCAACGATTGCGACGACTCGACGAGTTCGTATTACGCCACGGACGAGTTGCAAAAGTTGCCGCCGGTCAATACGATCGCGCGCAATAACGTCGACTTCATGAGCTTCATACGGAACGCGCCGCACGACGCGCTCACCATTAACAATCACCAGGACGAGGTAAGAAGTTCGCTTCAATTACTTATCGGAAAGTAACTTAATTAAAGCCGTTTGCGTGGCATTTTGTGTTGCAGTATGCCGCGAAGAGACCGGTGAATTACGGCCACCTGATCGGCCGCAAGAGCGTCAACAACAACATATCGTCGTCGTGCGAGCCGAAGGAGGCGATCGATTACATCGAAGACGATTTGTACGAGACGACGCAGGCGAACTACCTGGTGCTGAGCCAGAACGAGGCGTTAAACTACGACGACGACTTGCTCTTCGCCTCCACCGTCGGCGACTATCGCGCGAAGCATCGCAAGCCGTCGGAGTCGGAGGCGAGCGTGCAAAGCAGCACGGACGAACAGCAACATCATCAACATCGTCATTCCTCCTCGTCCATCGACAACACGTTGCAGTGCCTGTGGAAGGATTGCTATCAAATCTACGAGTCGCTGATCGCGCTCGTGCGGCACATCGAGAAGACGCACGTCGAGGTGAAGCGCGGCGAGGAGTTCACCTGCTACTGGGAGAACTGCTCGCGCAAGAACAAGCCGTTCAACGCGCGATACAAACTGCTCATACACATGCGGGTCCACAGCGGCGAGAAGCCGAACAAGTGTCCGGTGAGTAAGCGAAGACCGACCCGCAACGATTTTCCGTTTCCTTTTCGCGGTCGCTCGCGTCGCGTTTAACGATTGGATCGCTATCAAGGGTACTGGGTTAATGGAATAATCCCCGCGTTTCGGCGCACGAAGGAAAACAAACGGTCGCCGGCGTGTAAATAAACAGATCGTTGCGTATGGCCGTCATCTGTTACGCTTCGGGACCGTTAATCTCGCCGCTGCCGTTCTTGCGTCGTTCGTTTAACAATCGCCAATGAATTTCGTTTCGTTTGCAGTTCAGAGGATGCACGAAAGCGTTCTCGCGCTTGGAGAACTTGAAGATACATCAGCGAAGTCACACCGGCGAGCGGCCGTACTTGTGCCAGTTCGAGAATTGCAAGAAGAGCTTCAGCAACAGTTCGGACCGCGCTAAACATCAGCGCACGCATTTCGATACGGTAATTGCTGCGATAATAAATCGGTGCATTAGAATCCTAAAATGTAATTGGTTAATTTGTTTGCAGAAACCGTACGCTTGCCAAGTGATCGGCTGCATAAAGAAGTACACGGATCCGAGCAGTTTGCGGAAACACGTGAAGAACCACACGTACGAGGAGCAGTTGCAGTTGAAGAATAAGAGTTTGGAGCGGAGCCAAGAGGAAGTGCATTTCATTGCGAACAGGCAGCGATTGACGGCGGCCCGTGCGAATCGTCAGGCGCCGATTAGAGCGGAGAACAACTTCCATCCGAATATCGATCATAATTACTCGAACAATTTGAGTAATCTGCGGCAAGAGATTAAGAACAAGTTGTCGGAGAAATTGAGCAAGGACAAGCGGACGGCGACCAAGTGCGGTTAATTCTGCGCCCTTCCCGATGGCGATGGCAGTTAATTTATTTCGTGGACTTTGTAAATAGAGATTCGATGTCTTATCTATACCGATTTAATTGTTAAGCTAATTTGATCTCAAAGCAAGCAAAAGATATTGTAACTGGTCTTTAGGGATTGTTCAAGTGATGTCTTCTGAAAACGCATGTACAAATATGTAAGATATAGCTATAAGGGCTACGTTATAGGAATTAGTTAATTGTAAATACCAGATTATTTTAATTATTAAAACGTTTTTTAAACAACTTTTACTTCAACGCGAAAGAGAACCCTCCCGACTAGGCAACCCAAATTGCAATTTATCCACGCAAAACACCTTCCGACGCCCAAATTCAACAACAACAATAATGAATAAATGGATTTAGATCGCACGATTATGTAATAAACGTAAGTTAGCGTACGCGTAATGAACAGAACCAAATGACTTACTAGAATAGCTTAAGGACGCATCCTGTGAATCTCCAACTCCCAGCTTTTACGTCGAGGACATCAAAGCTCCGAATGACGCACCTAAAATTAAATTATTGCATTAGTAAAAGTATAAATCGTGCAATCAAATTGCTTACCGCTTGAAACTATATGGCTGGGCGTCCCTTCATGCAATAACGAAGCTATTTCTGCGTCGATTTGGAAAAGTACTGCAGAAAATCTGCGATCAACAATCTCCCCGGGCTTGTCACCATTCGAAATATTTCCCGCTGGAGCAACTCTGACAGACACGAGAAAGAAACATTAACAAATTACTGTTAACTCGCGTAACAATAGCTGACCGTTTCTTCGACGCTGTTTCCAAGCCGTGGAGACTCAACGTCTCTCCATCGAAATGCTGCAAACGATTCACCATCAATTTCCAAACCGTGTCCTTCCTTCTTCGGTCGTGGAGTTGCTGTGAACATACTTAAGATCCCGTTTTCGATTAGTAAATGCGACATTGTTTGACAATGCCCTTAAGGATGGAAAAGGAGGAAAGATGGTCGAACAATTGAAAAACTCCTACCTTGAGCCGCTACCCCGCACGTTCATGGGACCTACCTGTAATTAAAAGGAGTTAATTATGAGTTGTATTGAATAGAATTTAAAAAAAATTAACTTACCTATTTGAAAAATGCCTTTCGCCTTATGATCCATGCTCCCACCGCCAACAGCATCCAGCAGCTCCCACCATTTGCACTAACACTTCACTTTTGTGCACCAACTCACGTTACTTTTCACTAAATAAACATTCCAAACTCACAAACTCACTCACATTCTGCACAACACTTTCAGCTGAAACAAAGAAAATAATTTAGTGATTTAAAAAACTTAATATTGAAGAAGTTAACTTACCACGAAGAATAAGCGTGCTTTACTGCAACTATTTAACGTTCACCAATCCCAAGCATCCTCTTGCTCGTTGCAGGAAAATCTGAAAAATAAATAAACTCTAATTAGTTGCGATGTTTGCAAGTGATTGCGAAGATTGACTCACCATCTTGTTCTCGATGACAATACATGGGATGCTTTATCTTCTTCGTAAACCATCCTTGGGTCTTCACGTCGCTGAAAAGAAAACGGATTAAGGAGGACGCGCCTCCACCAAAGTGGAAGCGATGGAGTGAGAATGCGGCGAAGAGCCACCAGGAGATGGGAAATGATGGAAAAGCGGTGAAAGATGGTCGAACAATTCAAAAATCCTACCTTCGGCTGCTACCCCGCACGTTCATGGGACCTACCTGCAATAGAAAAAGTTAATTATTAGTTGTATTCAATTGAATGGAATTCTGAAGAATTAACTTACCTATTTCTTAATCGCCTCTCGCTCGATGGCCATCCTGCCGCCGCCAACTGCTTCCACCATCAGATTCTTCCATCACTTTCACTAACACTCACTAACTTCACACCGACTCATTATATTTCACTTAATACATATATATATATACTCGCGACTTAAACTGACTAACGCACGACACTTTAAGCTGAAAGTAAAAGAATGTTGTGTTAGTGATTTAGATAAATTATTGGTGAGGAATGTAACTTACCACCAAGAATCAATGTGCTTTACAGCAACATGTTCGCGTTTACCAAACTCAAGCCATCTTCCTACTCGTTGGTAGAAAATCTGAAATATAAATGCAATCTAATTAGCGAGATGATTGCAAGTGATTGCCAATAGTTACTCACCATCTTTTTATTGATGCCACTACTTCAGATGCTTGATTTTTTTTCGATTGTCTCATGCATATTAAATCCTTTTGCCCGTCTACTTTTTTGTCTTCTTGTTGCTGAAAAGAAATTGATTAACGGTGGCGCCTCCACCAAAGCGGAAGCGTTGGAAAATGGGAAAGCGGCGAAGAGACGCCAGGAGATGGGAAAGCGGGGAAAGATGGTCGAACGATTTAATACTCCTACCTTAAGCTGCTACCCCGCACGTTCATGGGACCTACCTGCAATAGAAAAAGTTAATTATTAGTTGTTTTCAATTTTAATGGAATTCTGAAGAATTAACTTACCTATTTACTAAAAGCCTCTCGCTCGATGGCCATCCTGCCGCCGCCAACTGCTTCCACCATCAGCTTCTTCCATCACTTTCACTTGTCACTTACACACATCACTAACTCACAACACTTCCAGCTGAAACAAAGGACATGCATTAGTTATAGAAATATACAAATTAATAAACTACAGATAATTACCACCAAATGTAAACGTGCCTTGCTGCTGTTTTCGCAATTCACACGAATATTGTTCACACGTAAATGGACCTGAAAACCAAGTAAAATGTGAATTATCAAAATACTGCAAATGGTCACAGAAAGACTTACCATTTTTAATGTCAACATTTGACTATTGTCATCCTCTTTCCTTACTGCAACAGCGAAATTGTATTCGCATTGAATGAATCTGCAAATAAACAAAAAAATTACTCGATATTTTAAATTAATTTGCGCGTTTTCGTACTTTTCAATAATCGCTACAGCAAAAGTTGCTTTAAGTTAAAATTGTTAATATGAATAATGATAAACTAACAACTTATCACTTCAACAGCAACATTCGATTTCATCTTAGCAGGTATAATTTTCAATAAAGAAAAAAGCAATCGCAATACGTATTGAAACGTGAGGATATTACAACAAAAAAAAAACAAATGAATATCGCCTAGTAGGCCGATTGCGAAAACGGGAAAAATTCGTCATAAGAACGTGAAATCACCTGACCGCATTACGAATTTTACAACAAACTACAACAGTTTAATTAATCTTACCTTTTTACTATAAACAAAGCACATTTTCCATCAATTAACCTCTCTTACCACAGAGCGCGAAGATGCATTTTCATTGGAATGAATCTTCCTTGAGATTTTTCCATTAAGTCAATTTCCTGGATTTCTTGGAATATCAGCTGAAAGAGAAAAATCTTCGTTAGTTATTCATAAATGAAAGTTGATCATTGAAGTCTCTTACCACAAAGAGCACAGGTGCTTTTCGATTAGGCCGCTTCTTCGTTGAATTCTGCCCATTAAGACAATTTCCTGAATTTCTTGGAATATCAGCTAAAAGAGAAAAATCCTCTTTTTGTCTTCTTGTTGCTGAAAAGAAATTGATTAACGGTGGCACCCCCACCAAAGCGGAAGCGTTGGAAAATGGGAAGGCGGCGAAGAGACACCAGGAGATTGGAAAGCGGGGAAAGATGGTCGAACAATTGAAAAACTCCTACCTTGAGCCGCTACCCCGCACGTTCATCGGACCTACCTGTAATTAAAAGGAGTTAATTATGAGTTGTATTGAATAGAATTTAAAAAAAATTAACTTACCTATTTGAAAAATGCCTTTCGCCTTATGATCCATGCTCCCACCGCCAACAGCATCCAGCAGCTCCCACCATTTGCACTAACACTTCACTTTTGTGCACCAACTCACGTTACTTTTCACTTAATAAACATTCCAAACTCACAAACTCACTAACATTCTGCACAACACTTTCAGCTGAACCAAACAGATTAATTTAGTGATTTAGAAAACTTAATGTTGAAGAAGTTAACTTACCACGAAGAATAAGCGTGCTTTACTGCAACTATTTAACGTTCACCAATCCCAAGCATCCTTTTGCTCGTTGCAGGAAAATCTGGAAAATAAATAAACTCTAATTAGTTGCGATGTTTGCAAGTGGATTGCGAAGATTGACTCACCATCTTGTTCTCGATGACAATACATCGGGCGCATTATCTTCTTCCTAAACCATCTTTCGTTCTTCATGTCGCTGAAAAGAAAACGGATTAAAGGGGAAGCGCCTCCACCAAAGTGGAAGCGATGGAGTGAGAATGCGGCGAAGAGCCACCAGGAGATGGGAAAAGGATGTAAGGCGATGGAAGATGAATGAACAATTGAAAACTCCTACCTTCGCCGCTGCCCCGCACGTTCATGGGACCTACCTGCAATAGAAAGAGTTAATTATTAGTTGTATTCAATTGAATGGAATTCTGAAGAATTAACTTACCTATTTCTTAATCGCCTCTCGCTCGATGGCCATCCTGCCGCCGCCAACTGCTTCCACCAAGAGCTGCACCCTCACTTTCACTAACACTCACTAACTCCACTTTTTGCACAACACTTTAAGCTGAAAGCAAGAGAATGTTGATTTAGTCAGAAAGAAATATATAAAATAAATAAATTAAATAACATGTAACTTACGACAAACAAAATGTGTGCTTTATTTCAAGTATTATGCGTTCATAAAACTCACGCATCTTTTACTCGTTTGAAGAAAATCTAAAAAATAAATTAATTCATATTAGCGAATAATAAGAATGAATAATAAACTAACACTTTACTGGTATTAACACGAACTTGTGATCCTAGCAGGTATAATTTTCGATAAGAAAAAACAATTGCAAGAAGGCATTGAAACGCGGAATTTTACACGAAAAAAAACAAATGAATTTCGTCCAGTGGGCCGATTTATATAAGGGAAAAATTTCACATAAAAACGTGAAATTACTTGATCGTTTTATGAATTTTACGACAAACTATGATAATTTAATTAATCTTACCATTACATTATTAGCACAACGCATTTTTCACTAATTAACTTTGATTTTCTTTAATCGAAAATAGAGACACAATTTAAACGCTACTACACGGCAAAAATTTTCTTGCAAAGAGGGCAACACCAAGCATGCGCCACGCGAACTAACTTAAGCTGAATAGTGGATTGCATAACTCTTGCGGTATTATAAAATCTAATTATTTTCTTATTCTAAATTTAAAAAATTATAATTTGGAAATGTGTTTACAGTTTGTTTGTATCAATTTGAACGTATCAACAAGTCCTCATGCAAATCTATTAATTTGGTAATGGTACATTGGGTTAGTGTTGTTAATTGCGAGCAACAACTGCCTCGCTTTTAATCTTATAAGGGAAATATAAATTGATAAGAAATATTGCACGCTTACTTAGGGATATTAACTGAACAATTATTAATTAATTCGAATTTGAAACTAACACTTTACTAATATTAACACGAACTTGTGATCCTAGCAGGTATAATTTTCGATAAGAAAAAACAATTGCAAGAAGGCATTGAAACGCGGAATTTTACACGAAAAAAAACAAATGAATTTCGTCCAGTGGGCCGATTTATATAAGGGAAAAATTTCACATAAAAACGTGAAATTACTTGATCGTTTTATGAATTTTACGACAAACTATGATAATTTAATTAATCTTACCATTACATTATTAGCACAACGCATTTTTCACTAATTAACTTTGATTTTCTTTAATCGAAAATAGAGACACAATTTAAACGCTACTACACGGCAAAAATTTTCTTGCAAAGAGGGCAACACCAAGCATGCGCCACGCGAACTAACTTAAGCTGAATAGTGGATTGCATAACTCTTGCGGTATTATAAAATCTAATTATTTTCTTATTCTAAATTTAAAAAATTATAATTTGGAAATGTGTTTACAGTTTGTTTGTATCAATTTGAACGTATCAACAAGTCCTCATGCAAATCTATTAATTTGGTAATGGTACATTGGGTTAGTGTTGTTAATTGCGAGCAACAACTGCTTTGCTTTTAATCTTATAAGGGAAATATAAATTGATAAGAAATAATTGCACGCTTAATTAGGGATATTAACTGAACAATTATTAATTAATTCGAATTTGATACTTTATGCGCTACTTAATGCGCATTCTGCTGAGATTTAGTTGTCTGTCAACTGGACATTCTTAATTCAAAACATAAAATTCAAAATAGATATAACGTACATTCAAAACCTATAATTTTATTTGCCTTTGGCAGAATTATGGCAGTTTCACCAGCCAATATATTGGCAAGATTAGAGGAATTAAAGAAATGGCAGGAAATACATCAAGAGAAGTTGTTGAAACAGCATACGCGTCGAATAGAAGAAGTGGAAAAGAGTGTTCCCATCAATGATAATTCACAGAGTGAAGCACATAATTCTTTACTCAAAGAACAGCCGAGTGCTGATAAGGAATCTATGATAGTAGATGATAATAAACCAGAGGTAACAATGGACAGTGGAAACCAAACAGTAAAACCAAAAAGGCCCTACTTGAAAAGAGGTGCAGGCCTATTACGTTACAAGATTAAGCCAGGTCAACAACACAAACCAGTTAATTCTAAAACTGACAATGAGAATGCTGCACCTAAGGTATGTAAGTCTATTTTGAAGAAGAAAACCCAATTTAAAATTGATGATGAAATCACACCTTTAAAAAAACCTGAAAGTATTATACGACCAAAAGCTACATGGACCAGCGTCATTGAATCCACGGCTGATACAAGTAATACACAAACTAGTCAAAAGATCATTATGCAAATTAATGAATTGGCCAATTTAGAAAATAAATCAGTAGATAACACCAGGACAAATACATTTGCATCATCTCGACAAGATAGTGACATTGATTCTGAATCTGAGGTGACATTGGCTGGTGAACAAACACAATATGAACGTGCAATAGAAAAGGAACTGAGGATATTTGAAGTCTTGGAGCAAAGAGCTTTAGACAGTAGCTTCTGTTCGACCAATTCAAGTATTATCCGTTTATTAGAGAGCACACCACAGAAATCTAATCAGAAATCATCAGAATCAAATGATAAGAATTCAAGGAGATGCTTGAATATGGACCAAGATTATGGTACAATTGCACAAGAAACATACGAGTCCATTAGACGTGATCACAGTTTAGATATACGTAAATTAATTGAGGCTAATATTCACAAACTACCATTAGAAAATATTGCAGAAGAAGATGACAATTGTACAAGAAGTAATTCTTCCTGCTCGAATTTTAACGATGATGAAATTTGGTCAGACACAGATTCCACACAACAATCAGAAGTTGTCAATGTGGCTCCACCAAAACCATGTAAAATCAATGTTGGATTACAGACTGATTTCAAAATAAGATGCGATTGCGAGGAGACGTTGCAGGAAAAATTAATGAAATTAGATTATGAAATCGACAGTTTTCGACAGGAAAACGCCAAACTTAAATGTATGAAAATGGAATTGGAAGATGAGACGACGAAACTGAATAAAGAACGTAAAAAGATGGAAAAGGAACTGCAAGGGGAACGAATAGAGATGGAACACAAATTGGAAGAAGAGCGAAAGAAATTGGCCAAAGAGAAAATGGTTTTTGAAAGGTAACGATTAATACCGAAATCGTTGAGTCAATCAGATTCTATTTACAAATTTTAGATACGTCAAAGATCAACAGAACAGACCAAACAAGAAGGAGCGGCAGGAGATAACGTCGCTGAAATTGGAAATCGAGAACCTGAAGGAGACGTTGAAACTGAAAGAGACACGGAACGCGACTTCGCAAGCACGGCTTCGCAATCAGATAAAATCGTTGGAACGTGACAATGCGAATCTGAAAGAGGAAGTGGACAAATTGACGAAGCAAAATGCGAAATTGCAAGCGACGCAACGTTGTTTAAATCGACGACCGTCCGACACGAAAATGCTGCACGAAATCAATAAGAATCTAACCAAACTGACGAAGACGAACGCGAAGAAGCCCTCGACGACGGAGAATAAACCGCAACCTAAAGAAGTTGAAGAATTATCGTCCTCGGACGACAGCGATGAGGACGACGAGGACGACGATAGCTTGAAACAGACCGTCGCGACGGAGTCGTTGAGAAGGAACCACGAAAACATTCCGAAGAAGACGGAGACGAAGGATACTTCCGATCACGCGAGATTCAACGAACCCGTAAGAGACGTGCCTGTCAGCGTGGAAACGCACAATTGGCAGCCGAACCGTGCGTTAACGCTGAGAGGGCGTCAAAGTTTGGAAGATTGCGAGAACGATCGTAATGCGAGCAATAGCAATATGAACGATATGGGATCTTACAGCGGCGCGGATTTGGAAAGGAATTACGAGAAGCTGTTCTCGGCGACCAACATACAATCGCATAGACTCTCCGATAACAGTTTAAGCGAGACGCAAAGGAGCGGTAACCGTTTGAAATCGAACGCACTTGACTCAGTTTGAAATCGTATTTATTGTAGGTAAATTGGAGAAGACTTTATCGAACGGTAGCACGGAGGTTAGTTATCCTAATGGTAACGTGAAGTTGATAGCGCCGGATGGTAACACGGTCACCGTGAAGTATTACAACGGCGACATTAAGGAGACGCGTCTATTGGACGGCACCATCCGATACTATTATAAAGCGAACGAAACGTGGCACACGAGCTATCCGGACGGCAGGGAGATCTTGGAGTTCGCCGAGTGAGTATTCGATTTCGATGGTTAGTGTTCGATTATAATTTTGAATGTGATCGCTAGCGGCCAAACGGAGAAACGGTTTCCGGACGGTTCGGTCGAGGTGCAATTTCAAACCGGCGTCGTTAGACGATTGGAAAAGGACGGTAACGAGAAAATAACTTATCCGGATGGTACAATCGTCACGACGGACAAGGATGGGAATAGAATCATGTTGTTATCCAATGGACAAAAAGAGATTCATACCAGCGAACATAAAGTATGCGTGGATGCGAATGAAGACGTTGTAACTGTTAATCAAGAATTATTATTCCTTTTCCAGAGAAGGGAATACCCGGATGGTACAGTAAAGATTTTATACCCGGACGGTATGCAAGAGACCAGATACTCGAACGGACGGATAAGATTGAAGGACGCGAATGGGAAATTGCTAATGGACACCCACGATAATTTGTGATGACACTTTTATCTCTATCACAAAACAATCCAATTAGAATAGGAAATGTAAGTGAGTGATCATAATTTTGAATCAATTGATTATGGACCATGCTGATGCGATATCTAATCGAAGAAATTCATCGTTATTTCAGGTATAGTGAAGATTCTTTAATAGGAATCTCCGACTTGTTTCAAACTTTCGTTCATCATCCAAAGGAACTCGATGTTTCTAAATTTATTGAAGGAACACTTTTTATGACTCCTATATGTACATATGAACGTTAATGTAACAGGTATCCTGTATAGCGTTAAGAACTTTTTGTTACAATATATTATTCTTCTGATAAAAGCAATTCTCAATTCAGATAACGTTCTATTTGAAAAAAATAGTACCACACTATCTAATACAACGAGCACGTGGAAATATGTCCGCTCAGGTAATTTTAAAGAATAATTGAAAATATTGATAATTAATCATTGAAATTTCGCTTTTTAGGAGATATTCACTTGCGACACGCGTTTCATATCGAAACGTTCGTCGATTAATCAAGATTTTTGCGATTTCGTGTTAAAGACCGAGGACGCGTACAAACACAAGAGGGTTGTGCTCACGAAGAAACTGTTAAACGTTCGCGAGGCATTAAACGTGATGAATTATAGAGAAGCGTGAGCTATAATTTATCCGTTCGCACATCGACAACTTTTCACGATTTACTCATTATTCCTCTTGCAGTCTATACCGCACGCTTTTCCCCAATAACGTGGAGAGGATGTTAAATTTTACGCAAACCGGCGTCAATTACGTGCACGATTACATGCCAGAAATGCCGCAATGGAACGTGAAACCGCGCAAGCGACCGTTAATAACGCATTCGATTTCCGCCTTAGATATGCCCAACATTGCGATGAACTTGTGTACGCCAAAGACAGAATGCGATTGAGATTCATTAATGTTCGTCAATTGTTCGCTTCAGATTACGATCCAATCGATTGGAGTTCTAGAGGCATATTTGCGACCGTCTTCGAGAACGAAATTTACACCACCGACACGTATTTAAGTCGGAGCGTTAACACGAATACAATGAAAGCGGTCGAGTATTGCGTAAAATGGAACGCCTCGGGAACGCGATTCGCTTGCGGAATGAGAGGCGGGAAAGTTGTCGTTTGGGATTACGAAACTTTGAAAGTGAGATTAACGATCCGATCGAGCTTGATCTCATGTTTTTTTATTTCGCAGACGATTAGCCAAAATAATTGCGTATCATCGAACTGTACAATCACGAGGATCGAATGGGACAGTCGCGATCGCTTGATAACCGGGTGTTCGTGCGGCCACGTGCTTTATTGGTCGAGCGACTTGAAAGTGTGCCACCACTATTTGCACTTGAACGAAGGCCCGATCATTTACCTGAAACTGAGCCATTCCGAGGAGTACTTGGTCATATCGACGTTGGACGGGAGCGTGAATGTGACCGAATGGCCGTTCAAATCGAAAATGACGTACAAGTGTTCGGTGATCGTTAGCGAGTCGCCAATGAAAGTGAGCGAATGCGGCAAAGTTAATTATGAAATAGTTGATACGAGGTATACAATTTTTTAGGCGATCGCTTGGCATCCGTCGAAAAATTGGCTTGCGGTGGGTGGCGAAGGTAAAATGGCACTATTAAGAATCATCAACATTAATCTCGGCGAAATGATGTATAGCGAGAATCTGGGCGAGGTCTACAATAAAGATGCGCTCGCATGGAATCCCGTCAGTAACGAATTGGTCGTGAGTCGATCAAATACGATTGTTTTCAATCACTTTAATGCACGCATCCGATTGTAGGTGAGCGCGTGGAAGAAGGACACGCAAACGAGCAAGATTAACGGTGCCGTTTTCGTATTGTCGTCCTTATCGAAAATTGTCGACAACATCGACACTAACAGCTGTCGCGTGCCTTACCTACTGTGGGGTCATTCTGGAAATCTTTTGGCCACGGTTGGTGTAGACGAGACTTTGAAAGTTTGGAAATTCTTCGGCAACGACACGAAGACGTTGCCCAGAAACGTAACGATGCGTGCGAACGAATACGACTTCTCACATATCAGCTCTAGCATTAGGTGATATGTTCTGCGTCCTCGTCTTAAAGACTATTTAAGTTATTTATTTACAAATTTAGATGTTGTGTATCGTGCAATAGCAATATTTTTGCTCATTTTTTTTGTCAGTTGCTATATATTTATATTTTTCAAAGTAATTGCTTCAGATTTATAAAATAAATTTATTTCCCAGATGAAAATGAGTATTTTATGATAACTCTAAACGAATAATCATTTCCGTTATCATAAATAGATTTTTGCAATTTAATATAGTAAGTATAATTGGTTGCCTAGTTAAATATCATCTAATGATGACGATTTTTGTTTTTCCAAAGTAGATCTGTCTGTGTGTGCAAATAAGAGGTTAATTACGTGGCCCCTGTCTTTTTAATATTTATTATAATTTTTCTGTATTTCTTTCAGGTAATCGAAGGGAGTGTGAACGCTCTGTAAATATTTTGCAAAAGAAGCCAGGATAAACTAATAGAAACATGTATTATAATGACTGCACAACCATCCTGTTTCTAATAGGGGCAGCCACATTCTTCCTTCAACATCTACCAGGTGGTAATGCTTATTTTATAACAGTAGATGCTCATGCAGAGGAGTGCTTCTTTGATAATGTGGAGGCAGGCACTAAAATGGGTAAATGAAGATGCAATCATTATGGCCACAAGATGATTTGTTATCATCATCTGTTCTTGTTTTAGCTTTAACATTTGAGATTGCTGAAGGTGGTTTCCTAGATATAGACGTTCGTATTTATGGACCTGACAATAAAGTCATACATCAAGGTGAAAGGGAGAGCAGTGGCAAGTACACATTTGCAGCACACACCAAAGGCATTTACACTTACTGCTTTTCCAATAAAATGTCCACAATGACACCAAAGGTTGTCATGTTCAATATGGAGATTGGTGAGGCCCCAACCAAACATGATGGTGATGCTAATAACAATGAGAGTGCCACAAAGTTGGAGGACATGATCAGGGAGCTGAGCAGTATGTGGATATTTGATTATGGTAATTTCCGCATTCTCTGATGTCGCTTTCTCCTTTGCAGGTGCCTTAACTGGAGTCAAACATGAGCAAGAGTATATGCAGGTACGCGATCGAATTCATAGATCGATCAATGAGAGCACAAATTCTCGCGTCGTCATGTGGTCTTTCTTCGAAGCTCTGATCCTCGTCGCCATGACCCTCGGTCAAGTTTATTATCTGAAGAGATTTTTCGAAGTGAGACGTGTAGTGTGAGACTAAAGATTAGATTCTTTCATTTCGCTCCATTCATTTTCTTATTATTTAATATATTAATATTAAATTATTCAATACCTTTTTTTTTCTTCTGCCGGCTCCTCTTGGTCACCCATTTCGTCATCAACTTTCTTTTTGTTGATACCATTATTAAATTTGACTGTGGACATCGGAAAATTAGGTATATTAATAAAATATACGTTTTCCATAAAATAATAAATAATTTTTATTAATAAAAAGATTTAACAGCTCTCTTGCAGTACTTCGTTTTGTAAATTTCCCCGAGGAGCAGAACATGAAAAATCTTGTTCATATGGGACTCATATCTCTTTAATCTTTATCTTCCACTGAATTGGAAGCACTATATAGTTTCAAAACAAAATCAATCATCTAATTGCAAGTCCAACTCAATGTCGAGGACGTCCATCTCCTGCAAACTGTTGATGACGGTGTAACGGGAAAAGAGCAAATAAAGACGTCGATAGAATGTTAATTGTGATTTGTGCTTATACATTGCTTCAATGATAATCTGTCGCTCTTGACAATTGAGTATGTACCTAGAATGTGATTGAACAGGTCGACCTATTGAAGTCAATGATATACCTTTTGAAATTACTATGTTTCTGACCTGTTCCTGGATAGCAAGTAGGACAATGGCACATCGAATATGGACCAATATTTTCTCAGTATATTAACTGATTCTAGTACATACACATGACAATCTGAAAGAAATAGATTGAGAACAAAGAATAATTAGCACTTTGTACAATGCATCTGTGAAGTTGATCCTTTTCACCTACTTGCAGGCAATTTCTTCTCCAAACTAAGATGTGCCACTGCATAGTACAAACTGCAATGGTTCAAGTGCCGCGAGACACCCTCCTTATCGAACGTCACGATCGTATCGATATCGTATGTGACAACTTGATGGAGTATGTGATTGCCTACAATTTCGGGCGGCCACTTTTCCCGCATCGAATCCGGCATTAGCGTGTGATTGATTACGAAAACGTTTTCGGGTAGGATACCGAGTTTACGACACGATTCGTACAACTCGTTCTTCCTTATCTTATCCATGCCATAATTCCTGCCTGTACAGTAAGAGCAATAATTAAAGTTTATAACCTTTATCGCACATGGTTTGTACAAGTTACCTGTTGAGAGACACATCAAGTACAACGTGCACTTGGGATTCTTGACAAAGTTCCGTATCGTCGGCCCGAAGAACATGCACTCATCGTCCGGATGGGCGATGACGAGTAACACGCGGCCTTCGTAATTCGTCCTTATATCTTTGCGAAAGGTTAGCAAGTGCCATCGCGTGATGCACAAGTACAAGACGATGCAGAGGAGAAAGTAAAGGACGAAGGTGACGATCAGGTGCTCCAGCGTTTCGATCGTGTAATCTTTAAAACGCACCACCAAATTGATCCAGATCAATTGGAACGGACGTTTCACAAATGTATCGCACAGACGAACGAGAACCGTCAAGATTTGGCTCATTTTATGCAACAACGGCGACACGATCCTATCGTTCTATTTTTAATCGAGGCGATTATTTCGTCGACCATTCGGAATTCTTTCTTGATATGCCTTCTTTCTCTCGTACGCTTCCCTCTTCGATTTAATTTTCAACACTTCACAATTCAAAAAATTGCACTCGCACTTTGACAACACATTGACACTATCACACTGTTACCAACAATTCTTATCATTTATGGTCTTCGAGTAAACGCCGAAAGAACGGTTACAAGATTGTCTAGACATTGACGAAAATTACGTGACCAGTTAAAAAAATTAATGAGCCTCCAATTATCTATAAATAAGCAAAAGAATTTGATTTGAAAATGTAAGGACATTCGGTTTGCGCCATCTCTCACCGCAACGATGAACGCAGTTCACGTACAAACAAACATAATAATAATAATAAATTCCTTTGGGAAACGTCAAAACAAACCCCCAAAAACGCTTCAAAGTGATTAAAATGCTGTTTCTTGTTTTGCCAGCGATTGAACAGTGAATCGGTTTACAGAGTCCCCATCGTTCGATTTAGCCGACAAGAAGTAAGCAAGTAATTCGAATGGCGACGGCACTAATGGAGCCGCCGTCCTCGTCGTCATCGCCGCCACAGCAGCCGTCGCAGCAACCGCCGCCTTCCACGTCTAACAACGACAATAACAACAACGGCTGGTTGGATTTCTGCGAGCGGCACGCAATCGCGGCCGCACAAGACTTCGCCAAGAGCTGCGTCCAGTTCATCAATCTGAGCGACATGAGGAATTTAACGCACAAGGATTTCCTCAAACGCTACCTGGACACGTTTGCCGATCACTTCGACGTCGAGTTCTGCAAACGTAAGACGCAGGTGGCATCGAGCAAGGCGGCGATGATGACGAACGGCGCGACCAGACTGAGGGAGGACAGCGAGAGCGATTCACAAGAGGACGACGGCGGCGGAGGTGGATCGCCCAAGATGCATCACAAGCCATTCTTTAGACGGTAACAATTCGTGTTACGGCGTTCATTGAAGAAGGGCATTTTTGCCATTTCACATAGACATGCTTGTTTTAGATTGAGTTTCAAGATGTTGAAGAAGGGTAAGGATCTCTTCCACAAACCGCACCATCATCATCATTCGAACGACGAGAACGACAGTAGTCATAATAGTAAGACGAAGCTGGCGAAAATTGTGGTCGAGTGCAGGAAAGAGGGCATCGTTAATTACTCGACGCCGGAATGTTTGGATCAGCCCGCGGGGCCACCGAAATGGGAAAAGTGTCGATTGGCACTCGTGAAGGCCGTCGGCGGTTACATGTTAGAGTTTTATTCGCCACCGAAAAGTACCAAAGTAAATCAATTATTTATGATTAATGTTACTCTGTCATTGTAATCTAATTATCGTATCCAATTGTAGCCGAGGAGCGGCGTTTTTTGTGCTCTGATCACGGCCGCGAGGGAAACGACGGCGCTGGAGATGCCCGATCACGAGAACACGTTCGTATTGAAAGCGGTCAATAACATGGAGTTTGTGATAGAGGCTCACGATACGGACGATATGAGGTGAAACTACCGCCAGAAGAAGACGAAGAAGTTTCACCATTTTGCTTCCTTTTAGATCGTGGCTCGCTACGATCCGCTATTGCATGCGAATCAACGCATCGTCGACTTCGGAGAGCAGCAACGGCCATCACGATCCGCACCATCACCATCATAATCATCACAAGGATTACCATGGGAACGCGGCCCCCGAATTGCCACCACGTCCCGGCGGTCGAGGTGGCGCCGGCGGCGACTGTCGCCTATCTGCCAGCAGCAATTTCGATTCGGGTACATTTGTTTTTGAACGGCAATTGATTCGTTCGCCTAACGTATCCGTCCGTGTTTTAGAAGCGGACATTGGGCAGACGTTAAAGAAGGAACTTTGGTTCCACGGCACGCTCAGCCGCAGCGAGGCCGCGCAACTCGTGCTGCACGAGGGCGCTTCCGGTCACGGCCTGTTCTTGGTCAGGCAAAGCGAGACGCGGGCCGGCGAGTTCGTGCTCACGTTCAACTTCCAGGTAAAGGATTCGACCATCGTTATAATCCGTATCGCTTATTTCTTCGTTATTTTTAACAGGGTAGAGCCAAACACTTACGGATGACCATAAACGATCAGGGCCAGTGCCGCGTCCAACATTTCTGGTTCCAATCGATCTACGAGATGCTCGAACACTTCCGTCAGCAACCGATACCGTTGGAAAGTGGCGGCGGCAATTCGGACGTGCGATTAACGGATTATATCGTGAGTCCGAGCGCTAGGAGTCTCTTACAAGGATCGCTCGGTCGCCAACAACAACAGCAGCAGCAGCAACAACAACAGTCGTCCACTTCGGTCGCTACTACGACGACGAATTCGAATCCGGCCGCGATCGCCACGACGACCGGAAACGGTTCCGGCCATCATCATCATAATAATAATCAAGGCAACAATAACGGCGTCGCCCTCCATCATCACGAGAGACGGATCCCGCCGATACCGGAAGTCCGACAAGTGAGATGATGATGATGAACATGTTGATGATGATCGTAATGGCGCTAATTTTTATTTTTGATTTATTTTTTTCACGTTTTGTTTGTCTCCTTTTCTAATTTATTTTTAATCTAAATGTCTCTCCTTTAAAATGCGTTGACTCGACTTTTCTTACTTCTAGCCAATTCTTCTGTAACAATAATATTGTGTGCTCTCTCCTTCTCTCTTATTCACAATTGGTACCCGATTGCTTTACTTCTGCCCTTATTAATTTATATGTATCTACTTATACATAAATGTAAATATTAGATGGTTAATTAGTACTACTTTACTAGATTATTATTTTTCCTCTTTGTTTTTTATTTTAATTTTATTTTAATACAATTTTTATTTGTTTAATTCAGTTTGTTCATGTACGATAAATAATAAATTATAATAATGTGCGAATTCGATTGTGCGTGGGCGCGTTCGTCCATCGCTGTGAGCTAACAGTTTGCAGCGCAACTAACCGAAAGACACGATGGAAAAGAAGAAGAAGAAGCGATGCGACGATTTTTGTAAAACGATTATATACAAATGGACGGAGTAATTTGCAGAAATAAACAGACGAAAAAAAAAACAATTCTTAACGAGAGATTGCGACTCATTTCCCTCATTTTTTCTCCCTCGATTTTTCTTTCTTCTTCTTGTTTGCTTCTAGATACAAACGCATAACGGTAGCGTGCGAACGCAGGAGGCCGCCGCAGCCGCATTGGAACAAATCTTGATGACCGAGACAACGACATCATCGTCATCGACTCCTAATACGACCGCTGCTTCCGCCGCCGCCGCTAACATGATAAGCAGCAATCGCGCGGTGGAGAATCAGTATAGCTTCGTGTAAACAACAAAGAATCAAATAAAAAAAAACGGCCGTCTAATTTGTATTTTGTTCCTTCTAAAAATGAAAACTATTTATGGAAAACTTATTTGGTGATGAATGTCAAACGGTAACCGAGCGAGTTTCCGCTGTTTTTTGGTTACTGCTGTATCTGTAACGACATACATGAAGAAACAAATAAATGTTGAATTGCATAAGCAAATTTTCCTACAGCTCCTTTTTTTTCGTTTCGAATTTTGGCAAAAACAATTTACGTCCGTGAGCGTCCGACATCCGTAACAAGCACGCAATTTGTTTTTCGCTGCTGCTCGAATTTATTCCACATACCGGTTTTTTCCGTCCGGTCCGCCAAACAAAAAAGAAGCAACAATTTGCATTCATTAACTTGTTTGTGGCCACAACGATTATAATAATTCTATAATTGCTAAATTACAATTGTGGCCGTTTAGAAGAAAAGAAAAACTTTCTTGCGCGTCATAATGCGAACAATAACGAAACGAGGAGAAAGTCTCCAGTTCCCATCACCGAGATGACGTTGGTGACGATGTTCGAGCGGCTATTATCGCCGTGACGATGCGTATCCGCCGTTTACCCAATTTTAATCGATTCCTCTTAATTAACGCTTTCGTTTGAAATGGCGTGACGTTGGCCGATTCCTTCTTCTTCTTCTTTTACATCGTTTCGTTCGTTTTCGCCCATCGATTTCCATTTGCCGAGTCGCGCGCGTTGCAAATGAAAACCCGAAAAGAAGCAAAAAACTCGACTAAAAAAACAAGCGCATTAATTACCATTATGATGTGGCCGACGCCAGCCATTCCGTCGACGAATTCGTTGTTTCGGTAGGGATAAAGGTGGTATTTGAACGTGGACGGAGGAACTTTCTCAAATCCGCCGTGCAAATACGAATGACGGTGCGTTAGCGTTAATAGTAATAGACGAGGCGTACGTCTGTTCGAATAGCACGAACTCGTAAATCGATCGAATTGCCAATTATCGTTAGTGGACGCAGAATTAGTGCGAAGCCAATTTAATTCTCGTCGATTCCATCGCTGTGAAAGAAGAAATTTGAAGAATTAGAAAAGACAACAGCAACAGGATGTCTGGCGGCAACGAGAAACCGGAAACCTTCGTCGGTAGACACCCGATGGACGGCACGCTGCCGAAGAAGTTGATGGGAGTGTAAGTGCAGTCGCATTAATTAACCGATTTTTACTTGCATTTTACGTTTATCTATTGTTATTACGCGGTTTTCTCCATTTCCTGCGCTGGGAAACACTTGCAGAGAGAGAGAGAAAGAGAGAGAGAGAG
This sequence comes from Hololepta plana, assembly GCA_963695495.1. NCBI lineage: Eukaryota > Metazoa > Arthropoda > Insecta > Coleoptera > Histeridae > Hololepta > Hololepta plana. The sequence continues at coordinate 1,729,126 of OY968841.1, read as the reverse complement.
CAAATGAAGCATTAGATAAGCGAACGAGTGAAAGTGGTACGACGAAAGAGATTACATAAAAACGCGGAGGAATTGTTATTATGTGAAACGTATTGGGCAAACGTTTAATTACCATTTGCTATGAACTAGACGTAACCGTCTAGAAGAGGCGACTTGGCGAATTTAAGCCGAATTTTAATGAGAATTAAATGGAAGGACGCGCTAATCGCTCTACCTGTGTCGTCGCGACTACTTCGAATTCCTCCTCTATCGCGCTGCTTCATCTCTCTTCGTCGTATCACTCGGCCAATTGCGGATGAACGAATGTCGTGCGGTTCATGCAATAGCGGATGCGAAAATTGCAAAATCAATTATCTATTATGTTCTATTCTTTTCTTCGACGGAGAAATTATCTATTGTTACATAAGAATGTTTTAGAAATTTACTGCGAGTAATAAATACTAACATACGAAAATGCGAATTAACCTCGATTCTTTTTAGGCCGCTCTTTCTAGACGTCTATTGCGTGAAAGTGTTTCCAAAAATTCGGTGAAACTTGAGAATTAGAGAGCTTTAAATGCAAGTGTAACCGGCGAACCTCGTGCAATCGTTCGTTCATTACCAATTTCATGCCGATTACGAATCACACTCGATAGAAATTGATTTGTAATTAACTATCTTCACCGTTGATTCGACGTCGTTGCCTTTGAATTCGATGAAGGAACCATTCATTAAATTCACAGTGCGAGAGCATTGAATGCAGGTGTAGCCGACGAATTTTACAATAACACGACTTAATTCATTAGCAATTTCATTCCGATTACGAATTGTATTTAATAGTAATTGTTTGGCAATTAACTATCTTCACTTTGACATATTTGCCGTCTTTGCGTTTGAATTAAATCAAGGAACGATTAATTAATTTCACAGTTGGAGAGCATTGAATGCAGGTGTAGCCGACGAACTTCACAATAACACGACTTAATTCATTAGCAATTTCATTCCGATTACGAATTATACTCAATAGAAATCAATTGGCAATTAACTATCTTCACTTTGACACATTTGACGTCTTTGCGTTTGAATTCGACGAAGAAACGATGAATTAATTTGACAGTTGGAGAGCGTTGAATGCAGGCATCGTTTGTTCTTCACTAATAACTTCAAGTTGTTTTTTACATCATTTCTAACATTTTTTTTGCGTTCGAATCTGGACTCATTAATTATATTTATTGATATGATGCAAGTGGTGAGACGTTTGATTAGATTTTGGTTTCTTTCCACGAATTCGCAATTGACGTATCTTCTAAACGCGCATTTCCGCTTAATTAATTAAACGCACATTTTTTTGCGATTGATTGCGTTCAGTGATAATGGTAACGAATGATTCTGCACATTTTTTTTGGTGTAATTAATCGTAATTTACGATAATTAAAAATAAATATCAATTGCTTCAATTTGATTTGCTTCTTATTAACGAAATTATTGCGTCATCAAATTGATTTAACACCAAAGAAAACGATCAATAACAATTATTTTTTTGCCGTGCATCGATTTAAACTTAATTTCGCTTCGTAGCCGGAACCAAATCAAGAACCTCGAGGAAATCCTGCCGCGCAAAGACGTGAACCGCGCCAACCTGGTGTTAGCCGGTAAGACGCTCTTCATTACCGGCGGCACCGGTTTCTTGGGCGCCGTCTTCGTCGAGAAGATGTTGCGCACGATCGACGACCTGAAGAAAATCTACCTGCTGATCCGGCCGAAGAAGGGCAAAGAGCCGAAGGACCGACTGAAGGAACTGTTCAAGAAGCCGGTAAGCGTTACTAACAAACGCAACTCTCGCGGCCGTCGTTATTAATGCGACGCGTCAAATTTTTAGCTCTTCGATTTGTTGCGTCGCCAAAAGGGCGACGGCATCTTCGACAAAGTGGACGTCATCTACGGCGACGTGAGTCAATTGAATCTCGGCATGAGCCCGGAGGATCGCGCCACGATCCATCGCGAGGTGCACGTGATCGTGCACATGGCGGCGACGATACGCTTCGACGATCCGCTGAAGAAGGCGGTCATTTTGAACACGCGCGGCACCATGTACATGATGGAGCTGGCCGTCGATTGTAAAGCGTTAGACGTAAGATGTCGTCGGTGGCGCTGACGATGACGATCACGTTTCGCACTCTCGTTTGTTTAGGTCTTCATCCACGTGTCGACGTCTTACGCCCATTTGGGCGAGCGCATCTTGTACGAGAGGCCGTATCCGCCGCCGGCGGATCCGTACGAGGTGATCAAGAAGATCGAATGGCTGGACGAGGGAATCGTCGAGGCGATGACTCAAGAGTAAGAAACAAACAAACAAACGCTAACATCTCTTAACGCGCCAATTAATGTACACTACTAATCGCAGTTTATTGGGCCACCTGCCGAACACGTACGCTTTCACGAAAGCGCTCGGCGAGGCGATCGCGATCGACTACATGGACGTCGTGCCGGTCCTCGTCGTTCGGCCGTCGGTCGGTTAGTTGCGCGTCACTTTATCGCTCGCTTCGCGTACGTTTCACTGCTTCCTTCTCCTTATTGCAGTCGTGCCGGTCTGGCTCGATCCGTTGCCGGGATGGACGGACAACATCAACGGCCCAACGGGGTTACTGATCGCCGCCGGTAAAGGCGTCCTGCGGACGATGTACTGCGACGAGCACGGTTACGCCGACTTCTTGCCGGCCGACGTCGCGGCCAACGCCACTTGTCTACTCATCTGCGATTTCTATCGCACGAACGGGTAAACAATAATCGACGACAATTGGTACTTTGAAGTTAGGCACATTTAGAAATGTTAACGTTTTACACGTTATCATTCGAAGCCTTCGATTTGCGTTTTCACCTCGAGCTCGTTGATGGAAGAGACGAAGAGTTGTCAGTGGTTCGATTCGCGATTAATCGAATTTCGTTTTTGCCAAAATATAGGAAACGCCGTATAATCAACTTGACCAGTTCGGCCGAGTACAAGTTCACGTGGCAGGAAATCATCGAAATCGGCCGCAACGTCGTCGAGAAACGTCTACCGTTGAACGGCGTCGCCTGGTATCCGGGCGGCTCGATGAAGAAGAACCGGTTCTATCACAACGTTTGCGTGGTGCTGTTCCATTACATACCGGCCGTCCTCATCGACATGTTGGTCTTTTGTCTCGGCTATAAGCCATTGTGGGTTGCCTTCGATTCCTGTCAACGAACGCACTAATAAAACGATTTTCGTTCTCGCTTCTTTTAGCATGTGGAAGGTACAAACGCGGATCACGAAAGGTTTCGACGTCTTCGAGTATTACGCGAACAATCAGTGGGACTTTAGTAACGAGGATTCGTTGAAATCGCGCGAAGACATGAACCCGGTGGAAAAGGAATTGTACAAAGTCGACGGCACCGGTTTGGACTTGGAGGAATATTTTTATAATTGCGTCAAGTGCGCACGATTGTATATATTGAAGGAGCCCGAAGATACGATTCCGGCGGCCAGGCGGCACATGAAAGTGTTAGTTCTCTCTTCGTTGTTATCGCTCTTCTCGCATTACTTCGTAGTGATTGCGTTTAATTGATTTAATTTTTTCATTTGCAGTATGTGGTTCGTTGACAAACTGACGAAACTACTGTTGACGATGTTCTTCTTCTACATGATCTACAAGTACATTTATTGTTCGTTGTAAATGGCAGCCATGTAGGTAGATGAATTAATTGCGAAGCGACGGAATTATGCGTAACGTTGGTTTGCTTTAGTAAACACAAAAATTAGTTGATGAGTAATCGGAATCAACAATTCGACACATTAACAAAGAGGAGCAACACAGTAGTTTCAACATAAACTATTCGCTCGTTATATTATTATAAAAGTATGAAATTAGATTAAAAATAATCTTTTGTATTACATTGTTACGATTAGTACTTTATTGAACTTGTCTAGTTTTATTGTAGGGTTGTTTTATTTCTTTTTTTTTGTAATACATACATGTTGATAATTGATTCATTAGTTAATTCAAGTATACTTCGCTTCCCCTAGGGTTACAATTACCAGGAGTTAATTACTACGTTATTTTTACCTACCTTTTTCCGATTACAATATATATACAAACAGTTATTCCTATTCAATTTACGATTCATTTCATTTAAACAACCCCATCGAAAATCAATCGATTTTTAAACTACAATCGACACGCACAAATTCCTAATTTCTTAATTAATTCGACTAATTTACAGCTAAATCCTCTTCTTGTATTATTTCATCTTTGGCACGTTGAATTCACTTTCATTTTAATAACGAAACGATTAAGAAAAACTGAAACAGTCGTCGAAACGTTTATGGTGGATGCGCCGGGCGAGCGCCATCCCATCACTTCGAATCAAATTCGATCGTAATCGTTTGCGTAAAAGCGATTGTGATTGTCCCTCGATTGTCCTCAAAATGTACGCCCTAACAATCGTCTCTTTGTGGCGCCGACGGCGATTTCGAATTCTTGAAAACCGTCGCAACACGTCCAGTTCAATAGTAACAAGAAGACGGTGTGACCGAACACGATCGCGCGGAACCATTGATTTACGGCCAATTGATAGACTACGACGTACGGAAGTAGCGTCCAAAATACGAGAGCCGCATAGATCTCGAACGCGTTGTTTTGTCTTCGCAAGAGCGAAGACGACGATGTTTTGTTAAGTTGGTTGTTGTTGATGAATCGGCCGGTCTTTTCATACTCGGCGATCGCTCGTTCCTTCTCGGACCACCGGCTCTCGATGAACTCTTTTAAACCGTCGACGGTTTTCGGGAGGACGCTCGCCGGATATCTGAGAATTTGATACCAGTTGAGCTAAGATTAGTAGCGGTAATACCATGGCATTTGTTAGTTACCGCATCAAATGCATTTTAACGGTACACGGAAAATCGCCGGTGATTAGGCTCCCTTCCGTTTGCGGTACCGTATCGCAATAGACCAACGTCACGTCGTAGATGGCATCCAAATGGTTCGCCTTCAGGAGACGATCGGCGAGATACGTGAAACCGGTCGTCCGTGGATGCAACACGTGATCGTACTTCTACAACAAAAACGTTCTATAAATCAAATATGAGAAATAAAAGTTATGCCGGGTTTAATTTTGAACATAAAAGATTGGTCTCTTGAACGGCGAGAGTGGATGACATGTGTCAAACATTAAAGTTGCCAACTTAAAGACGAAAAACAATGGTGGATAATTTAATGCAGACTGCTAGCGCCTTTTCAATCAAAATTGGGGGGAATTGTGTCGCAATTAATATCTTTTTGTCATCCGTCTCACCTGTAAGTTGTTCTTTTCCGCATATCGATCGCTCAACAGTTTCGTCCTCTCCGTCAGATCGGTACCTTCGGGGAACAAGAACATGGTAAACTTGTACTTCAAGTCGCAATAGTAGTCGATGAGGTTCCTCATTTTGCGTTCGTCGCACGACCAAGAGCGTTTCACGTATAAGAAACATGCCAATTGCATCACCCAACCGGGTCCCGGCACGTGTCTGATGATATCCTTCAATACGAACTTTATCGGATGCGTTATCGCACCAAGTCTTCGGCGGAATCTCCGATTGCGATCGCCTCCGCCCTCGTCCTCTTGTTCTTGAGTCGCATGATAAGCGGCCGCCCAAACGAAATTCCAATCGGTACGCGTGCGATGGTTCATCACCATCAGCGACGACTCGCCGGAGCGCAACCGATCACCAGTCACACGGACCCTTGTCCGACAAACTGACTCCAAAAGGGCCTAAAACATATACGTAAATTTGTCATTTTTTAAAGACTTTTCAAATCGTTGCTTGCCGTCGCATAAGTTTGCCAAAATGCGAATAAAACGTCCGTGCAGAAGCGGTATAATCGATTGGATACGAATAGAACGGGCAGTAACGGGCAGAAGAGACCGGCATATCCTAAAAATAATAAAACAAAATAAATATAAATAAATAATAGGGAGAAGAAATGAATTTGATAAATTCATTTCAGACCTGCCAAGATGCTGCTGTACCATAAGAAACAATAAATGCAGCCGCGTATCAATTTATTCCGTTTGATCACCTTATCATTCGTCCCATTCATCATCGTTCTATTTACTTTATTTTACCATCAATCCGTTTCGACTCGATTCCGCATTGCAAATTGACACGGAAACGATCGCGACCATGGAAATTTGCAATTTGTCTCATTCAACGGCTTCCAACACTTTTCCATTATGTAACACGCGATTCCATTCACTTTCCCGTTGTTTTTTTAGCATTTTCATCGTCCTCTTCTTCCGTCGGTTTCTTCATCATGCGAATTTTTGCACAAGCGATACAATACGAACGAATCTAATGGATACTCTGTTGATACGGTGTCCCCTGTGCGATTCGTGGTGGGAGCGAGAGGCTGGATGATGCGTGAGAGAGCCCGGGATCTGGATTATTGATTTTCATCTCAAGTAGGAGGCCGCTCGGCATCATCACCTTCGTTTTACTCCGTTAAAAATGTGTACGACGAACGGGAAATATTGAAACCAAACTGTAAACGTAATGGAGATTGAAAGTAAACGTTGAAAAACAATGATTAAATGATATTAATTGATTTAGCAACTCAATACTAACCGAAGATTCAAAACTACGTATGATCGGAACTTGATTCGCGAACATCGATTAACTGAAATAACTGAATATTTCTACATGAGTTCTACATCTTTTGCATGCTGCTCATTTTCAAAATAAACCTTGTTAAAACCACAACAAGATGATGACAATCAGCGGCAAATACTTGATGAACATCATGTCGCGGCCGCTGAATGCCATTTCTTCGGTTTGTTACTCTATTTTCAAGCACACGAACTGCTGCTTTAGCGGAATAAATCGCAAAAGTGAAACATAATCGCTGTCGACGTGCGAACGATAAGTAGTATGAAACGGCGTAGAATCGGTAGCGCTCATGAATTGTTCAGGTTTCCCTGGATTATGACAACGAATTCAATTATCCGATCGCTTCTGCTATCCATCCTTCTAAGGCTTCCTTTTCTCTAACCTTGGCATTAACCGAATTAACGTCGATAAGTTGCGTAACGCCGCGCCACGTTTTATACCTAAAGCAGACCAAGGAAACGGTAATAACGTGAAAGAAGAAAATTGCAGCACGGAGCATCAATTTTATTCCTCTTCTTTGTCGTCGCATCAAATGCAAGTGAGACAATCGAACAAACAAAAATATTAACAACAAGTATGTCGACGATGGCGGCGACGAAGAGGCAATGCGTTAATCATCGTTACGGGTGCAAGCGATCGGTCCAATTCTTCAACCACGATGTGCAAACGTAGAAGAACCAAAAGAGCAATCCGTAGACGATCAGATTCTTCAACTGATTGATGTAATACAATCTAAAACCAACAGAAACACGAAATAATAGGAGTCAATAACATAAGTAGAAGAATCCTAAGGAAGGAGTAACAGTCCAAGACCGTTCACATTGTTAGTTATCTGTGAACGTGCGTACCGTTTCAACGTTTTCCTGGCCATCGGTAACGTGCTCGGATCTTCCCCGACGCAAAACTCCCTCGCGCCCAAAATGAACGATCGAAAGTAATCGGTCCAATCGATCTGTTCGAAATCGGTGTAGAAAATTTCTCTGTCCTTCGGCGACAAGCTCTCGCGAATCCTTTTCAAATTCCCGTTAGGGAAATACCATTGGCGCACGGTATAATAGGACAAAATCTCTAATCCCACTTTAATTCTCTTGTGCAGTTTGACCATACTAAAAGTGATTAACCGTACATTGAACATGTGAAGTCGGTCCTTCTGGTATTTCATTATTGATTTGGCTACATACAACGGCTTCTGTCGGCCCATCATCAGTAAAAAGTCGATGAGATAAGCGGGAATCGTGTGCGTGAAGAAAGCCGTAGCTTCGTGAACGTGTCGATTCCGTTTAGGACCGCCGTCCGGATACCAGAGCATCACGGAGAACGGATTCGCGTAGAAATGCTTGCGCGACACTTCGAGGGCCGTGTTCCAAGTGACCGGATTCTCCTGCTCGATACCGAAACGAGTCAATGACAAGAGATCAAGAAGAAGAAAGACGGAGAAGAGACTCACGTCGCCAAGGGAAACGTTCACGAATTTCGCGCCTCTGCCTTTTTTCACCGGACCTTGTACGCCGTCGGCATTCTCTTCTTCGGTCACCATTTCCTCCTCGCGTTCTCGTCGTATCTCCTCGGCCAAGACTTTGGCCGTTACAATTAAACCGTTCACGGCCATGTCTACGGGCACGCCGTCGCAGTTCATCGCCGCGTTACAGTGCATCGTGCGTATGACTCCTTTACCGGCGGCCACCACGATACCGGTGGGTCCGTTCAAGTTATCGACCCAACCGGGTTTCGGCTCTTTCCAAGCGTTCAACACTAAAAGACAACCGCGGATAACGGTGCAATTGTCGACGACTTATTAAAAATGCTTCTAATGTTGTCGGCTCACCAATCGACGGACGCGCAATAATCACCGGCATCCTCGTTTCGATCGCGTAACCGTTCACCAACTGCTCGGCCAAACACTTGGAGTAAGCGTACGTGTTCGGGGCACCGTTCAAGAAATGCGGCGTCATCGCGATCAGCAGATCGTCGTCGAGCCAAGTGATGAGGTCTAACATTTTCCTAAAATGCAAAATGAGCGATGGAATCGACCATTCTCATTTACTTACAATGGGTCTTGCGGTGCCGGATAAAATTGCTCTTCGAGAACGGCGCGGTCGCAGTGACAGAACGTCGTCGACACGTGCACGTAAGCATCGAGACGATTCATGCCGCGGCAAAATTCCAAAACGTTCCGGGTGCCGCGCACGTTGAACGTCAGCTCCTCCTTGAGCGGCTGATCGAATCGCACGTTGGCGGCCGCATGGAAAACCACCGTGACGTTCGTGCGTAACATCGAGACGATCTCGTCGTCTAAAATACCCAAACGGCCGTCGTCCACTGTGACGTCGCCTTCGACGCAACGCAACTTGTCCAGAACGTTGCCGTTACTGTCGCCATCGTCGAGATTACAATCGCGTCGGGTGGCAGAAGAACGAATCAAATCGAATGCCTACGATAGAACGGCGTAAAAATTGATTGTTGTCGCTATTACGTTTTTGGTTACCGGCGATCGGAGTAGTTCTTGTAAACGTTCCGGCGGACGTTTGCCGCGTTTCGGTCGTATCAACAAGTAGATTGCGGTGATACGCGGGCAACAACGTAACAATTTCTCGACGAGCACTTTGCCCATAAACCCGGTCGATCCGGTGACGAAGACGTACCGATCGGCGTACCAATCCGCTACGGACACCGGTTTAGTACCGGACGAACAATCTAAAAAGTCAAGAAGAATATTAGTTCGATCAAATATAAAACGGTGAAGTCAATTTCAGTTGCATCTGCTAGAAACGGCTATACGTATTACGTGCTCGCTTAATTATTGCCGGTGCATTTAAGCAGCAAACGAAACCTGTCTCGCGGCATTGTTACCTATAAATTGGCGAAAGAAAAGTAAAATTGCGAATGAGCGAGAGAGTGCCAACTTTCTTTTAATCGTCTGTCCTTGTTCTTCACGTTCTTCTTTCGGTTTGCTACAGTAATAATAAATAAAAACGTGCCAATTGCATAAGCGACGGGTTTTCTCTCTTCCTCTCTGTCGCTCAATGAAAATGCAAAACCATTTGCGAAAGTCGCCCTACAAATTACAATAATAATAACAAATAACTTGCGGATTTTGCAAAAATTAACAATTTGGGTTCTACAACGATTTAATTAATTAGGCATTTACTAAGAATACAATACGCGAAATTAAATTGTTATAATAACGGACGCTGGGTGTTAATGCTAAAAGACGATTGCGAAGAAAGGAAAACTCCTCTCTCAATATTGCAATATTTGCGAATTGATTAACACCAAAATTTCTTCTATTTTTTGCGTTTCTTCGGAATTCAATTGGGAAATTTCGTTGTGCGAATTACATAACGTACGAACGTATGCGATATTTCTTGTGCGTAAAATGGGAAAAAACTCATGTGAATAATGTTTGTGACGAATTATGGAATCAATTAGAGGTGTTAATTTGTGTTTAAGCTGTTAATTTGCACGTAAGATATTTGCGATATGCAATCAATTGAACAGAACTTTTTTGTTCGCTTCCTCGATTTCCTTTTCTTCTTCACGTAATTTCAACTTTACCTGCCGATCAGAGACGGAGCGAGATGCAAAGTGAATAAAAAGCGTAAAGAGGAGCAAACGATTGAATATTTGTGCAATGATAAAGTGGAAAAATACCAAGGACTTGTTCGCAAACGGCGACGATGCACCATGATTACGAAGTAGTAGCAATTAATGCAAAAAGTAAAAATAATGCAATAATTTCTTCTTCATTTGCTCACTTGATTTGTGTGAGATTTGATTACCTCGTTTTTTACTGCGCGCACAACTCTTTGTTCCTTATCTCACTCTCAATGAATAGACTTTTCGCAAATTAATAGTAAATGTAAAGAAACTGAAATAATGGTACAAAAACAAATGATAAGCTTCGTTTAAAAACAATAAATAAAGGTGACTAACTCACCATCAATGACAGACATTCCGGCCTTGTTGTTCCTCTCCTGGCTATTCTTCTTTCTCTAGGTCGTAACGGCAAAAAGAACAAAGAGTCTTTTGGATCCTCTTGAACAAAGAAAAATTTGATTAACTTTACGTGCGGTTTTCACTATTCTACTACCGCTTCGATTATGATTGAGTAGGGCACCTTCTTCTTGGTGTAACAGTTGCCGTTTTATAAAAGAATCAAAATGCAGCGGCCCGATCGTACTCTTTCTCCCGTAACGTTCCTCTGCTTCCTCCTCTTCTTTTTGCCACTTCTTGCGAATAAACTGCTGCTTCACGTTTATTTGCGGCATTAAATTGATGGTAAATAATAAGGGAATGAGAGGCGAAAAGCTTATTTCCCTCTCGTTCTTTCTCATCCAATTGTAACTCATCAAAGTAATTCACATGGTAATCGATTGATGTAATTCGATTCTCTAATAGAAGCTTTGACTAATAATACCAGTTTCCTTGAATTGCGTGACAAATTGCCGTCTTATTTTTTTGTTTTTCTTGCGTGGAGAGAATTATTGGTGCACGTTTGTCGCATGTGTAATTTGCTGTAAATTAGCAAGAGAAATTAATAAACGCTTACTTCATAATTCAATTGCAAAACAAAAATTTGCAATTAATATGTTATCGATAATAAGTACTTTTTCTTCTTTTTTGCTCGATCAATAACAACGCGTTTAAGTAGAGAGTTGTAAACATGAGAGCGAGTACAACATGACGAAATTGCCAATTGGATAATAAGCGAAAATGGAATTTCCATCCTCGCCTTTTGTTTCTCCTTCGAATACCGTTTCGTACCAACTGCAATTGATTTGCAATTGTAAGTAGTAGATGTTGTTGAAAGAGAAAACAAATACAGTGGCGATGGTGAAGATGTATGTGCGAGACACTTTCGCTGGCCACTTGCATTATTATGTAATGGACTTTCTTCATGTATACGTCCTTGTGCAGGAGGACGAATAACATCAATTTCGATGTTCCCTTGTTCGTGCGAGATTCTCTTGTATTGGCACAATACTCGAATTAATAAACAGTGAATTTTCTTACAGAAATGAATTTGAAAGTTGCGTATTTGCTTCCGCTATACATGAATCACTTGCCCATCGATTTTATCATCCTCCTTCCATTATTTAATGCATATTGTACATCTCTTTTCACGAAAATATTTCACCACAAATATTTAAATCGAATTGACACTTCCATCTTTAGAAAACTTCTTGTGCCATCTATCGGAGCTCGACTAGACGCGCCATTTTCAATTCTTCCATTCTAATTATTATTACAGGTATTTATTCAATTCAAATCATTTTGCTAATTGCATTAATTTTATTTAAAATAATAATTAATTTGTCATTCACAACCTCTTCCATAGATGACGCAACTAACAGAAGGAGAGAATTTTGGCTGTTCCCGTTGGCGTGAATTTCGAACGATTACAATCACTTTTTTAATGGAAATTATTTTACGATGGGTTCGATAATAGCGTGCAATAGTTCTTATTTGGCGTCCTTTGCAGTCGGAACGTGTGTAGGTGCTGCGTCCGTTTATTGTTTTTTAAAATATGTCAATGGTATCAGAAACACGTTCCTCATAAATCCGCAAGAAGAAAAGTTCGAGGTTAATTGAGCTTATTTCCAGCATACTTTTAATGTACTATATTGCATAAATATTGTCCACGAATCAGTTTGCAGATCCTAAAGATGAGTACAGATTGGTGCTGGCAATCAGGAATGATCTCAAAATGCAAAAGGGGAAAGTAGCAGCACAATGTGGTCATGCATCTGTAGGTGCTTATGCAAAGGCATTAGCCAAGAAACCACAAACAGTGAAACGGTGGCTTAAATACGGTCGGTTGACAAGCTAGAAAAGTTATCTACACCTTTATGAAGGACACAATCTTAATTTATAGTGAAATGTTTTCTTTCTTTTTTAGGTGGTACCAAGATTACAGTAAGAATTGATTCAGAAGAGGAATTATTAGAATTAGAGAGACAGGCAAAAATCAATGATGTCTTATCTTGCATTGTACGTGATGCTGGACAAACACAAGTGGCCCCAGGAACCAGAACTGTGATTGCCATAGGTCCAGCACCAAAAACGGTTTTGAACAAAATTAGTGGACACTTAAAGTTATACTGAGTCTGTTTGTATGTGTTAATAAGTTATTTTTCTATTTTGGCTAAGTAGCACAAATTCTATTTACAAATTAACCACTTTACTCATTCAGGATTTAAGTGGAAAATCATGTTTTGGTTTAAATTTCATGCAATAGTGAAACAAAGACTCAAAAACGGCAGCTTGTCCATTAAAAACATGTATTTGTTCACTATTAAATAAATTCATTTAATATTTCTATCTAAAAGAAAATTAGTTTGGCACCTAAATGAAAACTAATTAGCCTAAGTATTATCTTTGCCAGTTTCTTCATGATGAACTTTCTTATTTTCTGTTGTTCCTGTTACCTTTTCTTTACTTCTACCCAATTCTAAATCTAATCTCTCCTTTGCACGATATACTTTGGACTGTATGTAAAAGGAACCACCTTTTGCCTTCTCGTTTGCATTGAACAACGATTGGTAATTCTTCTCGATATTTTGCGGATCCAGATCGCTTACGTTCAAAATCTGCTTCGCCTCCTCGAGACTGATACCGGTCTTCGTGTTCGCCAACCTTTCGCCTCTCGTTTTCGTGTTTCCTAACCTTTTGGCTGCATCTTGTGATGCTTCGATCTCCTGCCTTAAGGCTCTAGCAAACGCTTTGCCTACGATCTGTGTGCCGGCAACAATTATTTGCGCAATAAATTTTGCCATTCTTTTAGAAAATAACGAAGAATTCTTTATTTGTATGCAAATTCAATCACATTCTTATTTTTAAATAAGGCAACCCTTGCAATACCTTGAAATTAGGTGAACTAGAGAGTAACTAAAGAATCCACTAAATGTAACCATTGTTGTCACTACATTTTTTGACAATTCGTTCTTTTCAAGAATCGTGTCGTCGCCAAATTTACCTGGCGTATTGTTTCAATTCAATACGATTACAATAAGATTGTAATTTAGAGGAATTAATCTGTAAAAAGGTACGACAACCAATATTTTATTTCATGAATGCAACATTTCATCAATTTACAAATATAAGGTCAATCGAAAACACGTTCTCAACTGCTCAATTCTTTTTAGTACCAATTGTATAAGTGAAATGAGTCGTTTCTTTGCCGGATCTGATTCCGATTCGGAGACATCGTCGGAGGAGGAACAAATTCAACGTCCCGTCGTACCTAATTATACGGTAAATGATTAATTAATATGCTGTAAACCATTCATAACCTAACTTATGCCTGTGAAACTGAAACATTCCCTTTTTTACCTTGTAGTTCAGCGATGATGAGGAGGAAGTTAAGCGTGTGGTACGATCCACTAAAGAGAAACGTTACGAAGAACTTACAAACATCATTAAACAAATACGAAACTTTAAAAAGATAAAGGACATTAGTAGCATGTTATCCAGTATGTAAAACAAGAAATTGAAGCTAATCACATATAGAACAATAATTGATTGATTGAATTGATTTTAAGGTTTTGAGGATTTGCAAAAGGCCTACACTAAAGCAAGTCCAGTGATCTCTAAAGAGGAAAATGGCCAGACGCCACGATTTTATACACGCATTTTGGTGGAACTTGAAGATTTCATTAATGAGATGTGGGAGGACCGAGAGGGCCGTAAAAATCTAAACAAAAACAATAGGTTTACCTAAAAAAAATCACTGTTTTACGATTTTACTACAATATGTGTTCTTGCAGCAAATCGCTGGGTTCTATGCGGCAAAAATTGCGTAAATACCTGAAAGAATTCGAAGAGGACTTGTCGAAGTTCCGCGACAATCCGGATCAACCGGACGACGATGAAGAAGAGGACAAACGTACGTTGCGGACGATTCAAATATAAATCGAAATCAATTGTTGCGCTTAACTCTTTCGCAGGCGAGGTCGACCCAGAATCAGACGACGAGCCATTTAAATTACCGCCGAAATCCCAAGATCGTACGAAACCGGCAGCATTAGACCACGACGATGATAACAGCAGCGATTCAGACGATTGGGGCAGCGATACCGATTCGAGCTCGTCGAGTTCCGACGACGGCGACAAGTATCAGAGCATTCGCGATCGGTTCTTGAAGAAGAGCGGTGTGACCACGGTATCGGGAACGGGCGTTGGTGCCGGTGCGGAGGACGTTGATGACGAGAAAGATCGCGACCGAGAGAAGAGACGGAAGGAACGCAAGGAGAAGGAACGCCGTAAAATGCGAATGGCCGACGAGGAAGAAGAGGAGGACGGCGAGGGCGAATGGGAAACGGTTAAGGGTGGCGTCGCTATACCCAGTGTAAGCGATCGACTTGCAGAATGAGACGTGTGGCGTTACATATTGTTGTTATTTACAGGAGAAACCGAAGATGTTCGCCAAAGATGCGGAGATCGATTTAAACTTGGTGGTGAAGAAGCTGAACGAGATTATGGCAGCGAGAGGCAAGAAGCGTACGGATCGACGCGAACAAATCGAACTCTTGCACGAATTGCAAACGATCGCCGACCAGCATCAATTGGGTGCGGCGGTGACCGTGAAGATCAAGTTCGCCATCATATCGGCGATATTCGATTACAATCTGAAAGTGTCGGACGCAATGAAGCCGGAGTATTGGACGAAGCTGTTGGAACGTATGTCGGAGATCTTGGATCTGTTGCTGGCCAACAAGGAGATAACGATGAGCGACACGATCACTGAGGAGATGGAGAATTTCGAGACGGCACCGCATCGCGTGCGCGGTTGCATGTTGACTTCTGTGGAGCGATTAGATGATGAGTTCATCAAGTTGCTAAAGGAGTGCGATCCGCACAGTAACGAGTACGTCGAACGATTGAAAGACGAGACGCGTGTCGCCGATTTGATCGACAAAGTACGAAAGTACCTGGAACGTCATCATGAACAGTTACAGCAGGAAGATGCGGCACATAACGAACTATGTCGCATCTATTTGCGTAAGATCGAACATCTCTACTACAAATTCGATCCGAACGTTCTTAAACAGAAAGCAGTTAGTGTCGCGATTTCTTTTAACGTCGATCTCGTTTCTTATTTGTATCTTTCATTTCCAGGGCGAATTACCATCCGATACCGTTACGTCCGTGCAAGAGATGGAGAAACTATGCAAGTACATTTACGCGAACGACGACACGGATCGTTTGCGTACGCGTGCCATCCTCTCGCACATCTACCATCACGCACTGCATGATAACTGGTTTCAAGCGCGCGATCTCGTGCTAATGTCGCATCTACAAGAGACGATACAGCATTCGGATCCGAGCACGCAGATATTGTACAACCGCACGATGGCCCATTTGGGTTTGTGCGCTTTTCGACACGCGAACATCAAAGACGCGCACAATTGTCTCGTCGATCTGATGATGACCGGTAAACCGAAGGAGCTGCTGGCACAAGGTTTGCTGCCGCAACGTCAACACGAGCGCAGCAAGGAACAGGAGAAGATCGAGAAGCAGCGCCAGATGCCGTTTCACATGCACATCAATCTCGAACTATTGGAGTGCGTCTATCTCGTGTCGGCGATGTTGATCGAGATACCGTACATGGCGGCGCACGAATTCGACGCACGTCGTCGCATGATATCGAAAACATTTTATCAACAGTTGCGTAGCTCGGAACGGCAAAGTCTGGTCGGACCGCCGGAAAGTATGCGGGAACACGTCGTCGCTGCGGCGAAATCGATGCGAAACGGCCACTGGACCGCTTGTAACGTTTTCATCATCAACGAGAAGATGAACGCTAAAGTATGGGATCTATTCTATCAGGCCGATCGCGTACGATCGATGCTAACGCGTCTGATCAAGGAGGAAGCGTTGCGAACGTACCTGTTCACGTACTCGCACGTTTACGATTCCATCTCGATGGCCGCACTCGCAGAAATGTTCGAAATCGAAAAGTCGAACGTCCATTCGATCATTTCGAAGATGATCATCAACGAGGAGTTGATGGTGAGTTAGCACGAAGAAGCAAAGGAAACGCAAGAATTTCCATTTTGTTAATTACATATTTTAACGCAATTTCTTTGTTTATAGGCCTCTTTGGACGATCCAACGCAAACGGTCGTGATGCATCGCAGTGAACCGTCGCGTTTGCAATCGTTGGCTCTTCAATTGGCGGACAAAATCAACAATTTCGTCGATTCGAACGAGCGAATCTTGGAAACGAAACAGGGCAACTTCTTCTTGCGCACGAATCAGGTAATTCGAAAACGATGAGAGAAAAGTTATTCGAAATCGCCACTAAACTTTGCGTATTTGTAGGGCAACTTCCGCGGCGACAGGCAGAACTTCCGTAGCGGTGGTGCAGGAGGTGGTGGAGGCGGCGGCGGTAATTCACAAGAATGGAATCGTAATCGTAACAATAGGGAAAATCGTAGGGATTATTAGGTTCGATAACGTTTCCAAATCAGTTGCGACCCTTTGTATTATTCTAACCGTTTTTCTTATCAAATAAATTAAATAATTCAAATACACACTGAAAGGAAATTAATCAAAATCGTCGTCGCCATCTGTTTCGTGACCGACGATACAATAAAACATCTCGTGCAAGTGTTCTTCGGTTAAGACGCCGTGCGAATAAATGTCGCCTAAAATCTTCAAATTGTACACGCTCGTCACGTCGTTCTGCACGAAGATCTTTTTGAAGAGAGACGTCACGGATCCAAAAAAGCCGACGGCATTATTTAAACCGGCCGTGAAATGTTTGGTGGCCAAAAGTAAACGTTCTTCGAGCGTTAAATTGGCGAACGCCGTGTAATAGTAATACAACGTACCGTCTAAATAATTTTCGAACAACGCGTTCGTTTCCGTTCTTTTAGTTGTCTGAAAGAAGAAGAACACGATTGAGTTATGTAATCGGCGGTTAATTAAGATTACCTGCAACAAAATAAAAGAGACTGTAAGTAGAAGGCTCTCGATCCAAAGCGACAGCTTCATTTTGGAGGATTATTTTGACAAAATTGCTTTGTTCGTTGTCTTGCGTGGGATCTCGCCTTCGCAGACGCCTTCTTCCTAATCAAAGGAACGCTATTATCGCGTGGAAAATGGACGAAAACGTAAGGAAAGTATCAAATTGAAAATGCCACATATTTATTTCCAAATCAGTTATTGCATTTAATCCTTATACTAAATAAATAAAGTCGATCACAAATATGAAAATTATTATAGACTTGCCTCAATTTTTAGTACGTACACGTTCTATATATATTTATAGGAATAATGATATAAATTTAAATTAGTCTTGTCGTTTGCAGCAAAGCAAAAAAGTGAGATTCTTAAAACTAATAAAGTTGCCTGATATTTACATCATCATCATCAATACATATGCAAATTGATTATTAAATTTTCCATACAATAAGATTAATATTAAGAAAGAAACCTAATGCCTATAGAGAAATTACATAAAATAAGTATTAATTTAGACAGGGATTATTATTAGTAATGTAAAATGCACAGTCTGTTCTTCATTTCTCACTCTACTTTCAAAAGAATTAATCTTCATCTGAATCAATCTCACTGTACTCTCTTGTACATTTTTACTATTTAATCAATTTAAGTAAACAACGGTAAATTATGAAAGTGGTATCCTCTTCTGCCTTTAGCAGCTAAATAGATATAAACCACATGATAGGCACCCGGTACAAAGCAAATGAAACCGGCTAATAGAAATACAGCACCCTGTAGACCAGTGGCTTCTGGTTCAGCCAAGGCAAGAGCACCAATTGCCAACAAACCAATACCAATGAATAAGAGAGTGGTGGCTGCCAGAACCATCCGCCAATTCTCCCTTACCTTTGGATGTCGGAAGCATGACCTGTTATTAACACCATTTGGATCATCTTCATAATCATACCCATTAACACCATCATAACAATCTTGTTGTATGAGAGAGTCTGAGTCACATGCCATTAATTCATTTACCAGTTTGTAATTCCTTAAAAACAAATTGTATTAATGCAAATAATAATTTTCTACCACTCATTTAGATCAACTACCTGGCATCTGACCTCACTGCAGCACATTCACCATTGATTAAATCGTTATTTGTTGTAGCCGTTGTCATCCGATGAGTGGAACCGTAAACTTTGATCGCCTCATCAGTTTCCTCTTCGAAAGCGTCGTCGATCGAGAAACGTTTCTTCTGCTTCTTATTACTAGTTGAATTACTGTTATTATTGTTATTATTTGACAAAACGAAATGCCTGGTTGACATTTTCTTCCTTATACTTTAGCGTACAAGATAGCAATTGTTAGATATAGTGTCCAGTTTTTAAATACAATAACTGAATACCATTTTCTACTATATATTATCTTTGACTTTAATTCTTTTAAATAATTTCGCAGGTTACAATGCCGTTAAGCGCACCCGCCAATGCGCAAACGCGCAGTCTGTCAACTTATTTCGAACTGCGATAGCGCGAAATATTAAATTCAAAAGTGTTTTGCAATATTTATTACTTCTATTTAAAGGAAGTTACAAAAATATATATTATATTAAGGTATTAATAATCCATATTTGGCATATTTGGACTTTTTCTAAAAGAAGCGGAATCGAGTCAGGATCGATTAGAGAAGAAGACAAAACATCGAAATCCGCATGAAAATTGATTAAATTATCCATTATAAACGTGGTTCATTTCATACATGTACATTATATACAAATAACTTTCAATAGGAATATACTCTTGGACGATTTGACAGCGACCGAATTAACGAACCGTTCCTGGTGGTGCGAAATTTTGCAACAAGGTAAACGATCCAGTGCCGCTGTAACATGGTTTCCCTACGACCAAACAACTAGACGGATTCCGTAATTGATCTTTCTTGCCTACAAAAGAACAACGAGCGACGCTAATTATCATAGAATCGAATCTCATTCTAATATTACCCATGATGATGGCCTCCTTTAAGAACTTGAGCGACGATTCGAACGACATTTGATGCAACGGCGACGGATCGCTCTGCATTCCGGTACGATTCAATGCGTCGTACGATCCATTAAACGTCATATAATCCGCGATCAGCGATAAATGCCGCGGATCCACCGTGATGCCGTACACGTTGAAGACGTCACGTACCTCTTTAACGATCACCCGTTGTGCTGCTTCGATGCCGTACGTTTCGGCGATCTTGTGGATATCGTTCGAGTATAATCGATTCAGGTCCAGCAGATCGGCATACTTGAACATCTCCTAGAACAGAAACCGAATAATCAAAACGTGGCTGCCGACGATGGGAATGATTTCAAATAATAATTACCGCCATATTGATACCATCAGTTCTTAGCATCAATTTGTCGTCTTTCATATAGGTGATGGCTCGATTGATGTTCGCCACCTCCCACAGTACCAATTTATTGGCGACGTTACGCAACGTCGCGCTCAAATCTAACTTCTCGCAATTGACCGGCATCGCGAACGTCAACTCGTACCACGAGTACTTGTTCTTGTCATATGCGGACTTTGCGGTCTGACCGTGAGCCTTCACCTCACTTTCTTCATGATCAACACCTTCTTCGTCATCATCAATTTCTGCTTTAATTACTTTCTTATTATCTCCATCTTCCTCGTCGCCATCGTCGTCCAGTGACAATAATTCTTCGTCGTCCAGGTCCGGTTCTTGCTCGTTGTGCGTTTCGTTGTACTTGTTCGACTGTTTGGCGTCTTCATCGTCTTCGGGCTCTTCGTCCGAACTATCGTCATCCATTCTCATATCGTTGTTACCACTGAATTTGCCCTTGCCCCTTTTCTCCTCATCACCATCATCGTCTCCTTCTTCTTCGTCCTCGTCGCCGTCCTTCCGTCTTCGCCTCTCGGTCCGTTTTACGTCCTCGTTTTCGATAAAATGTACCAAAATTCTCGTACGTTTCTTGATTGCTGAGAACAAGTGCGAGAAGAATCGTTTCGAAACGAAATCAACGACATACTTTGGTTTCACGTGGTACTTGTGCTTGTAAAGACTGTGCGGCAAGAAGTGAAAACGTAACGTGTACCTGTCTTGCCTACAAATAAACATTAACAAGAATTATTTTCCTTTTATATTTATAAATTTCGAATGTGATTCAAGGCGTAAACATTTACGTACCTCACCGGCGTCAAATCCAATTGCCTCGTTACGGTTATCTTTTCCAAAACGTCCGCCACAACGACACGCGTTAAAATTTTACGTAATCGTTCCGCCTTTCGTTCCAAATCCGGTACGTGGTCCAAGAACGGGATCTCCATCGATGGCGTCTTTAAGTTCTTCGACGCCACCATCAGTATTTCTCTGAGCCGAGGTATACCGAGTGTTACGTTCATTTCACCACGACCGGCGAAATGGAACGTGTTGAGCGTCATCTGAGTCGAAGGTTCGCCAATGCTCTAAAACATACACGAACACTTTAACGTGCGGAAAACAAAATGGAATAGAAATGAATTTACTTGAGCCGCGAGCAAACCGACCGGTTCACCGGGCTCGCATAACGAACGCATCGATTTCATTTTTAACAGATCGGCCAGCTGGTCATTGTTGTGGCCACTGTTGCGTTTCCTCTTCTTTTTCTTGGTGTCCCCTCCAACGTCGGTCTTGTTGGCGTTATAATTTTTAAACAAATCGGTCAAGCGCTCGTTCATTGCACCATAATAAACATCCGGCCGGTATAATGAAGTCAGCGGCACGGGCAACGGTTTGCATTTTTCTTTGAAACTACAAACAAAAACATGATTTAGTATGGTAACCAAACAACCAAAAATTGGATGATTGAAGTTTGGACCCGTAAATAATAATTACTGATTCTTAATTTGGTCTCCGGCTGCGCGCCACAATCTGACGGCCTCCATACACCATCGTGGTCTACCCATCGCTTCATCGATTTCACAATCATCGGCTTGCGGCAATTTTCCTTTAACTGCCGCAGCGAATAACGTAAATGGACTACGGCGTCCTTCGTGCTTTGCATTGCCTCCACCATTTCGAATCGTCTCCAAACTATCTTCCAACTGAAATGTGAAAAGATGAATCAGCGAAGAACTAAGACGTAGTCATCTAGACCGAGAACCTGTCGTTGATAATCTTCCACTTCTTGGCCGTTCATATTCGATTTCAATCGTTCGATTATATCGTCGTCAACGATCGCACCGTAATTGTCCAGGAGAAACTTCATTTGTTTTGCGTTCAAGAATTGCGCTTTCATTATATCTAGACCATCTTCGCCGTACATAAACTGAACGAATAGAAATTAATTAGAATTAAATTAACGACATCGATCATTCAATTCGTACCTGTATCACGCTCTTGTCGCTGTCTCTCACCGTCATATCGTAATCGACCTTCAAACCTTCCAAATGCTTGATAAGACAACGCTGTAAGTAACCGCTTCTGCTGGTTTTTACCGCGGTATCGATAAGACCCTAGAAAAGGAAATAACAGAAATATTGAAGCATCAACGGTTACCGTTTCCATGATCGACAAGAAATCGTACTTCTCTGCCGGCCATACAATGAAAGAAGAACTCCTGCGGCTGTATGCCGGTCATGAAGCGGCCGTCAATGAAACCGCCGGCACGCGGAGAGAACTCGAACGGCGGAAAACTCGGCAACGATTTACCACCGATCATGATCGGCGGCCGTTTTCCTTCCAGCTCGATTTGGCCGAGCAAACACGAGATCTGCATCGTGTTGACCGTAGACCCTTTGGCGCCCGACTGTACCATCAGTTGCAAATTGTTCGATGGGAATTTGCAAATCAAACCGGCGGGTAAACAAGTCCTACACACAGTAAGTTTGTTTAGCGTGCGAACTATTTATTAGCAATCGATATCTACTTGTTTATATCGTTGGTGACCGAGTCCAAAGCGTTCTTGTACTCACGATCAATGATCGCCCGCAGCTTTGAATTCGTTAAGGATCGGTTCTCAATCGTGGCGACGATCGCGTCCGGCGTCTCGTCGATCGACAGATCTAAAGCTTTCGTAATCGTCCGGTGGCCGATTCTACGCGACTCATCGACGATCTGCGACCGCTTTTCGTCGGCGTCTTTCGATACGAGAATATCGCGTACACCTAACGTGAAACCATCCCGTTGTAGCGAATAAGTGAACACTTTCGATAAGGCACTCAAGAATTTAATGGCACACGTTGCTCCGTAAAGCTAAAAATAAAATTGCATCAATTGCAAATCTATTATTGGAACATTTAAGAAAAACGCACCTCATATATGCAATGAACGAGGCCGTAAGGTGTAGCACCGTAATGCGTCTTATCGAGGACGCCGGACAGGAGTTCGCCGTTTCGTATCACAACCTCCGATTCGGTCATAGCCGACGGATCGATCTTCAGGAAGCTGCTGTCGCCGCAACGCCACTCTCTCGCCACCTCCACTTGCCACGCTTTAACCGGAATCTTCGACGTCGATTTCAAATTGATCAAAGCGCGTCCGCGCGGCACCACGTTCGTAATAATCGTCGACAAGATCTGTTTGCCGGACCACAATTCCTTTGGCTTGACGATGGACGGCGGCAGCGTGACGATCTCGGACGTGTTACACGAGGAGAGAGCTTGATAGACCAATTGCTGGTAGTCGGATCTAATGGGCAACGATTAAGTTGATATTAATTGAACGTTTTCTTTCAACTAGCGAACAAACGCAACTTGTTAAAGAATCTTCCTCGTATGGTTAAACGTACGCCGGCTATCACGTGGTCTTGTATGAGACCGCTCAGCGGCGTACCGTCTTTCGGCACCAGATACTGATTGGCGACGTTCGTTATGTTGTAAGCTTCGCTACGTGCCAACTCGTTTTGCGGGAAATGCGCGTTCATCTCGTCGCCGTCGAAATCGGCGTTGTACGCTTTACAATTGGCATAGTGCAGACGGAGCGTCTTCTCACCCTTCAATATGCGAGCGGTGTGCGCCATTATACTAGGTTTGTGTAACGTCGGTTGTCGGTTCAACAATAACACGTCGCCGTTCAACAGATGCCTGTAAACCAGTTTCACGCCTTTGAATGTACAATTGCGATCGGTCAATTCGGCGTCCGGTGTTAGTAAACGTTTCAGTACGCTACTGATTTGTTCCGGATAATTTGGATTCAATCTGATCATACTTCCGTTCTCGAACTCTACCATTACCGCTCTAAAATTTGATCAGAAATGGAATTAAATCGAACGAACTCGTCGAAAAAAGATATGTTCGCACTCACCCAGGATGCACGTCCGGTCCGTTCTCGATCATTTTCCTTAAATCTTGCACGTTCCACGACGTCACCGGTACAGGATACGTTAAACGTTTCGCGAACTCTTCCGGCACGCCGATCTCGTCCACGTTCAAATTGGGATCCGGAGTGATGACCGAACGTGCAGCGAAATTTACTCTTTTTCCCATCATGTGCTTACGTATGATGCCTGCTTTCTTCTCAATTATCTATAATGACAGACAGAGAACACCAACAATAAGAATATTGCAATAAATTTCGTTCGATTTAATAAGATGAAATTTAAGGATCCCGATGTACCTGTTTCAAACCTTGACTCGCTGTCTTGTTCATTCCCTGGTCCCTGTCCACGATATTATTAACGTTCGCTTGTAAAGTTTCCCATGCAGAGTTCAGTTTCTCTAGGGCCGTATCGCCTTGAGCATACATATACACGTCTCTAGCTTCCGGTGGAAGAGAGGCAGCCTCGACTTTGCCGCCGTTTTTTACCACTTGCACCGCGATCTTTATCATCATGCAATCTTTCATTATCAATTTGTACAGTTCGGTTTGCGGACTCTCTGCCATTCTACCATTAACGAAGTTCACCTGAAACCGATGGGTCCGTTCATTAGTTTTAAAGCAAATCGTACTTCGAAGAATCTCCCGTCTTCGGGCTCTTATCAAATAATAAGTCATACCGGTCGTAAGTTTGGTGGTGACACCGGTATGATGTCGAAAAAGAACACGTCGGTCGGATGATGAGCTTCTTCGTTGCCATCGTCGGCGTTCTTTATGTTCTTCAATATAGGCACCAGGTGGCCCAATAATTCGTGGTCGTTTTTCCAAATTTCTCGTACGTATAATTTAGATTCTTCCGGTGTCACGAACATCGACTCGCCGCCTTTGACGATTTTCTTCGGTTTGGTGCCGGATCTGCACCAAAAAAGAATTATGATAATTCAATTGTCTTTGTCATTCTATCTTAATTGTAACTTACTCTTGATGACTAAGATTCGTTACTTTGATGATGCGATTCCTCAGCGTCTCGATCTTGTCAATGGGCTTTTTACAAAACATGCAAGAACGTCTCGACTTCACCTGCTGATACAAGTCCCGCAAGAAGACGTTACGTAACTTCTCGGTTGTACGATTTAGCGCGATTCTACCATTTAATTCCTCTATAAGAAAAAAGGTGACATAGATATATGTGAATGATGAATGGTCACCAACTCACCAAATGCTTTGTCAGCCATTGCATCATACTCGCTTGTTGGTAGCACAATTTCTTCTGGTACATTCTCTAATGATTGATAGATTGAAAGGATCTCTGCAATCTTTGATTCAATTTCCAAAGCTTCAGTAACTAACCCACAGTTTAACAGTTTCAATTGCAAGGCCAGTGAGTGCTTCATGTGACCTACAATAAAAACAAATATTTCATTTATATGATTAATTAATTAGGTAATAATACCAAATGTACTCACTTGGTATTTGAATTGAATAACATTTCAAGCATGATATCTTGATAATGATGCCAAGCATCTTAGAAAATATGGGATTGACAACAGGCAAAGGCAATTCAATGTAGCCAAAATGTCCTGGACAGTGATAAATGTTCTTGTAACATGTTCCACAGGGTTCCCCCTTTTCATTCAATGGACCCAGTGCCTTGTCGTACAGACCACCAGCGATCGGGTGTCCCAAATTGTCGAACGTCAATGGTGTCGTGATCTTCTTCACGCACAATTTCTTCAGTTCGTCCGTCGTGAATATCGAGAATTCGGCGGCGTCCATGATGAGATGTTTCGGTTTCGCATTGCTGCTATTGCCAATATCAAATTTATGTGACATCTTCGATGTACGAAGCTTCCGCCACAATTAAGAGGAAAACCGGCCGGACACGTGCACCACTAACCTAAAAGGTCTTAATCGGAATTCACTTATTCGTTCTTTCGTCTTCAATTTCGCCCGATTATTTTCACCGTGGCATGCTCACTAAATTTAATTTAAGGTAATTAAGATTAATGTAAATGGAAAACTGATGAAAAACAATATCAACAATAATTCAAAGGGTTTTACTCGAAAGTCCTCTAGAGTGCAGCACCATTATCCTGTGGTGGAATTTCGTTTTAGTGAAAGCATGTTGTGGCGAACGTGTAAAACGAATCGTCGTCCTCTTTACACGGCTGTCACTGGTCTCAACAACCACGTGCGTCTTCATTTTGCAAATAAATCTGCGAAACATATTAACGATTAAAGGTAAATATTATTGTGATAATAAGGTAGAGACCGGTTAGCGTATGGCAGTGTAATTGTATTATTCGTAATCCTACTATATCGGTGTTGGGCAACATTTTGTATCATGTTCGTTCGTGCCCGTTAAGACTTGTTGTTTTCTCTTTTAGATGCCTTTAGCGGTCGATTTACTGCACCCGTCTGCTGAGAAACAGCGACGCTCTCATAAACTGAAACGTCTCGTGCAACATCCAAATAGTTATTTCATGGATGTGAAATGTCCAGGATGCTATGCAATTTCAACAATCTTCTCGCACGCCCAAAGTGCCGTACCGTGCAAAGGCTGTTCAACAATCTTGTGCACTTCCACCGGCGGCAAAGCTAGATTAACAGAAGGATGCAGTTTCAGGCGTAAACAGCATTAAATTATTATGGAGGAATAAGGTGAATTCTAAAAATACTATGTAAAACCATAATATTATTTTGTAAACTGAAGTTGCTGATTTTCCATGTTTGTTTTTCTTTTTGTTTTCTAATAAAGATAAATTGGAAAGCATTAGTTTGTATTAATAATTAAACCGGGTGAATTCCAAAGAAATGTATCGGTTGTCGACTCGGCTTTTATTATGTGCAGATGGCGCTATGTTTGGCACCAACTTTGAATAATCCATTTCATTAAAAAAGTGCGAAATTTATCGGGAAAAATGAGATAATTAAGCTTAAGAAATGTCAGCATCTGAAAGGGAATTAATGAGAGAAATCCTTAAGGACCTATTTGTACAACTTCTTCTTTTATGTTTCGACATACTTTTATTTCCCTTAAATCTTATCATTAATTAAATGTTATCTTTTTTTTACTTTTCTTCTTTGACACATGAAAATATTTTACAAAGTCTCCAAAAAAGTTGGTAATTTGGTGTTCAAAAGGTACGTAATAATGATGAATTTATACAAAAACAAAACGCAATAAATAAACAATGCGACAAACATGTCTGACTAATTAACATTATGTTTGTCAACAAAATAAGGAAATAAAGACTGTCAGTGTGACAGTGGACAATGTTTTACTTAATAATGTCATCGTGTGTGTTTGCGTGTCATGGGTGACAATGATTATTATCTATGTTTATTATTTTGTTAACGGTCTTTAGATCGTTTCGAAACGAACGAGAATCCTTTCAGCTATCCACTTGATCGTCCCGGTTTCGTTCCTCTAATGACATTATAACGTTAATAACTCTTCTATTATTTGATAATGCTTGATTTCATAGATGTCTAGCAAATTTAAATCGAATAACAGTAATCGATCGTCGGGATCAAGAGGAGAGAAAAAAAAATCAGTCTCGATTTCATACGCGCCTTTTTACCTCTGGCCAAATTCTACCCGTTTTCCATTATTCTCCGTCTCATACGGACCTCTAAACTTCGCCATCATCGTTAGCCATAACGTCCGCGTACAAGCTCAACACCCGATGTATCAGTTCGTATTGTTCGGCCGTCTGTACCATACCGCCGCGATTCAATCGCAACGAGCACAGGACGCCCAACACGTCGACGCTACTATTCGCTCGTAACTGTTGGATACCGTTTAGAACAGCCAAGAAGCAACCGGTACGACCGATACCGGCACTGCAATGGACGACTATCGGCGACTTCTTGCCGTGCAACTGATCGCGGCACTTGGTCTCATCGCTAACGTAACCGTTTGCTAACAACAATCTCTTCTCCTCCGCTTTCCTATCATCGCTCATCTCATCCAATCGTTGAGAGAAAGCAGCCGACGAAGATGTCGCAATAGAATCGTTATCGATAGCAGCCGTTACCAGCGAACCTTTTGTCGTTAAGGCCGTAGCTGCCGACGTTGTTCCACTTTCCGTCGTTTTTAGGACGTGCAAAGCGAGCCGCAACACTTCCTGCGGATCGGCCATACGATGATCGTGCCAATTCGAGTACCAATAATGACGGATGGATCGTTTCTCCACGGTACCACGTTGGTTTCGCGTCAGTTCCAAGTGTCTCAACATGCACTCGTCGTCCAATCGATCCTCGCGCACGTACGTTATCTTCATGTCGCCGTAACGTACGTCGTTCAGTTGCTCGTAAGCAATGACGGTTTCCTCTTCGTCCTCCTCGTAGTCGTCGCGATTCTCGTCGCCGTCGTCGCGCAAACGATTCACGTCGAACGTGAACTTGTCTTGGACCTTTGCCGTTTTCACCGTCAGATACGTCGCGTCGCTCGAATTGTCGCGCTTACCAAGCGGAAAATATAGCTCGCACTTGTTCCTGCCCTTCTCTATCAAATGCGTCAACATCACAATGCAATTCGCCTGGAATACGGAAGAAGAACGATTGCAAGGGCGGAATTCGCTTTAGAATGTGTCAATGTACCTTCTTGTGCCAGACCATTTCCCAGAAGTCGATACAAGTATGATTCATCGGGCCCTGCGTAGCGATGTAAACCGTCTCGGTATAATCGGGTCCCTAAAAAAAATTGGTCCGAATTAAGCGTTTAGAAAATTCGGTGGCACGTCAGCGACACTTTCATTTCGCGCTTTTTGCAACTTACTTTAATGTAATTCGCGTGTATGTAACTCTGCTCCAATGGTAGAACGACGCGACTGTGTTCGTTCGGTAGTACACCGCGATAACGGTTACGTGTTTGGCTACCGGACACCATGCACTTCTCTTGCAGATTCAGCGGCACCTGCCAGAATTCCTGGTGCAGTTTGGGCAAACGGTTTGGCTATCGATACGAAAAAGAGCAATGAACTTACAGACGAAGCGTAACTTATAGGAGCAGATTGGATACAAACCGAACAAGAGTTCTTCAAATCGGTCACGTTTAACAGATTGCCGGCGTTTTGCAGATACTGCAAGTTCTGCAGATGCAACTTGAAATCGTCGGTGATGAAGAGTCGCGTGTCGTCCAGTTCCGGTTGCCGCGGATAGCAAGACGCGCGTCGGAAGTTCGCACGTCTTCGCGTCGACGAACCCGAAGCTCCGCTTCCGCCGGTCCTCGACATCTCCTCGTCGTCGTCACCGCTTCCTCCACTTCCACCGCGTCTTCGTCTCAATTCGTCGTCATTGCCACCGCGGCATCGTGGCTCGTTGTTGCAGAAATGACACGGCGGCACGTAAAGGTTCTCGTTCGATAACGATTTGCGACGGTTACGACGACAATAATAGTAGTGATAGTAATGGTAATTGGTGCATCGTTTGCTTTGTAAATTGCAAAACGCGAAACTATTACTCGGCTGCAGTTCGTGAATCGTACATTTCTTGCAAGAGGTCGATGCCAAGCTGTTCTTTCTGCCGCACGTTTCGTACGACGATAACAAGTTCGAAACGCTTCTAGCCGGATTCAAGCGAATCAATTTCGCACCGCCCCCGTTACTCGTTTCATTCAGATTCGCATTCGAGCCGCTCAGATCGATCGTTAAACTAGCATTCGAACCTCTACGTTCCAATAAACCTTTTGTGCGGTTCGCTAAAGTCTTACCGCCGAATTCGCTACGGTTCGCGCGTCCCATTGCGATTTCTTCCGGTAACGTTTTCAGTGTTTGCGTGCTACCCGATAAGCTGGCGTTCGAACCGAAACGTTTAAGATTCGAGGCGAGGGTTGCCGTTAACATGGGCTTCGGATCTTCGCAGTCGGTGAAACCGATTGCATTGTTGTTGCTATTGAGTCGTTTCTGTTTTCTAGGCGTGTTCGGCATAGAATAAAAGGAATCTCTAGCTGTTGATGCCATTAAACAATTATCGTCGTTACTTGACGGCCGATCAGAGTCTAAACTTATAGCTTTCAGTTTACGTGATAGAGTCGGCGTTTTGGGTGATTGTATTGTCACCAAGATCTCCGCGGTTGTGGAAGTGGACGTGCTCATTGAGTTGCTGCCATGATCCAGATCTAAACGACTTGGCGGTATGTCTGTGTGTTGCTTCATAATCTGTTTTTCCTTCTCGTCGACGTCCATCATCTCGTCAGTTCTCATCTTAGGCATTAACATCCCTCGTTTGTTTACAAACAGAAATAGGAAATCTGGTTAACTTAAAAAAAACAGAAAACGTCAAATTAAACATAACAATTCGTTAACCGTTTAACGGTGCTCACCACAATTCTTTTTCATTCTTAATTCGCACGTAATTCGGTATACCGTTCACCATTTATTAAATCGCAACCATCGAAACCGTCTCCGGGCTCCTTTTTGAAGAGAATCACTGTAACGGATGAAAACGTGTCGGCCATTTTTTGGTTTGACACAATAAATAAACAACTGTCAGTCAGCGATTAATTATCCGTCAACTCAAATACAACAATCGATCGTTAGATGGCAACAAGCGCAAGAATGGTGCAATCGATTTAAAAACCAAATATGAATTTTCCATTTCTTTTATAACTTTATTCTCTCTTCAACAATGAATAAATTCGAATAATTCAAAGACTTTTTCCTGTCCGTAGACGCAAATTTGTTAATTAACAATTATCCATCCAGTAACTTCTTAGCTTGGCGTGAATCCGTCGCGATCCATCAAGCGATTGCCCGCAATTCATTAACCAAAAGCCTACAATATGCCAATCTCTTTCTCGTACTCTTCATTCGTGATCTTCTTCTTTCTCAATTTCTTCAATAATGCGACATCTTTCGCCAATTCGTCCATGTCTTCTTGCGACATGCCTACAAGGGAATGAACCAATTAAGATTAAAAGTTTCGTCAATTCACGACTAACAAGAGCCTTGTGGCTCTTATTGTTCAAAATTACCCGTGCGTTTACGCTTTTTTTGTTTTGCCGACGCATCATCCTTCATCGCTTGTTTCTTCTGCAACTTTTTCGCCTTCCGCTCTTCCTTCACTTTCGATTTCGACCACGATTCGGTCGATTTGAAACGTTTATTTTTTGTCTTCGAAGCACCCGGCCAAATGCCGTTCTTCTTGTACTCGGCTAAATGTCTCTTACGTTCGCTCTCTTTACGCGAATCCCTATAAGGCACGACGTTCAAATCGATATCGACCTCTTCGAATCGATCCGTAGTCTCTTTGTTTCGTAGTTCCGGCATTTTTGGTAGCTTGAGTAAACCGTACGACGTAGCAAGACCGTCCAATGGTAAATCGTCGACTCTTAGTAATAACGAGCATTCGTGTTTCGAATAACATTGTATATGCGAGACATAAGCACGAACGGCTTTCTCCATCAGATCGCGATCGTGTCTTTGATACTCTCTCAATTTATCGCGTAGCTCCGTCACCCTTTTATCGTTCACTTTAAAGTCTTTGAGTTCTTTCAATTTAACTTGCTGATTAATTTGGAGGAAGTCGACGTACGGACGTTCGTGTTCCAGTAGGAAGATTAACGATCGGCCTTCGTTTCCCTTTCTCGCCGTCCTACCCACCCGATGCACGAAACTGCTAGCATTCGATGGCGGGTCCCATTGGACGACCCAATCGACCTACAATGCGTAAAGTGAGTGTTAATGATTTTGATTAGTTTACATTTCACCTCTGGTATATCAATTCCTCTGGCCAAGACGTCAGTGCAAAGCAATATGGCTCCTTCGTCGTTCTCCTTCTTGAACGTCTCCAACACTTTCGTCCTCTTCGTCATCGTCATCTTCCCATGGATCGATATGACCGGTCGTTTGTTATTCAACAATCGACCCAAAACTAACGACCAATATTCGACGGTGGCACAGGTAGGTAGGAATATCAACGTCTTCTTCATTGATGCGTTCCCTTCGATGAATGTGATTAACGAAGCCAGTTTGCCATCATCCCTCGTAACGGAATAATAATTTTCGAGCAACAACGGCGTCCTGCATTGAACGCGAGCTTTTTCGGTTACGTTGATGATCACCGGATTCCTTAGACCTGCCCTAATCAAGTCCTCCACTTCTTTCGTCTGCGTCGCGGAGAAGAGGCCAGTTCTTCGCTGACGTGGCAAATACGCTAATATCGTGTTGATTGTTGTCTTGAAGCCTAAATCCAGCAGTCTGTCGGCTTCATCAAGTACAAGAATCTCCTGGAAATTGAACACGAGAGTGATTAATGACTAATATCAGTTAAAGGGAAAAGTAATTGAGATTGTTTACTTATCACCATCAGCACAAACAATCTAAGGAGGCATTTCTTACCAAAGATTTAACAGCCATTGGTAGATTGAGATCAGTTCTTCTTGTGAGTAAATCCTCTAGACGGCCTGGTGTACAAATCAACAGGTTGCCACCATTTGTTTTGAATCTTCTCACATCCTCATCAACTGTATTACTACCACCAACTAATAACAAATGAGATAAATCCTGTAAAAAAAAACAGTTCTTAATTTTCAATAATCTACAAAAAAAGGTTGATCATTGTGAAGGTTCTTACGGGGACGAACTTCAAAATATCTACGAGGACGTCGGCAGTTTGCGAAGCCAATTCTCTAGTCGGCGACAAAACGATGCCACCGACTTCGTGTTTCTTCCATTTCGTTTCGCGTCTCAATAACAATTCAATAATAGGAATTAAGAATGCCAGCGTCTTACCAGAACCTACAAATGTAGTGAAAACTTTGAACAATAAAATACCACAGCTTTATATTATTTGGAGGACCTGTTACAGCTTCTGCGGCCACATCTTTCATGCTCAAAAACAACGGTATTGTGGCCGCCTGTACGGGTGTCATTTTCTGAAAATTAAACGAATCGATTGCCCGAAGCAAGTTCTCGTTTAATTTGTCGCTCAAAACCGACCAACTTTTATCCATTTTAATACAACTCAAAGATAATATAACAAAATCGTCTGCATTTTCATTCCAAATTTCAACACATGTTTTTGCGATCACGTCAGTTGTCAGTGACTATTGCCATCTACTTTTTAATGTCTGAACAAAGTACGCTGAACAATTAAATGTTATCTAATTGTTATTAATTAGTATTTTAACATTAACATTAAGCATGCAGAAACGATTAATTGGTTCTTATAGATGAATTTACTTTAAATGTACTTACAAGAAATTTGCGACTTGGTTCAGACAACCAACTTATCAATTTCATAAATTTTTAATCTTAGCAATTACAGCTGTTTGCTAAACGATTTAATTGAAGCGGAATGCAATTAATTGCGTGTGCTAAGAAAACACGGCTAATTTTGAGTGCTGGTCGATGCCTTTTTTTGTGCAGATGCGACGGAATATTATTATCATCAACAGCACGAGTTTCGGTCAGTAGCGCTGGTGCAGGCGTTAGGTGTTGACGTATGTGTCAAAGTAGTCAGAAGACGACGCACACACGCTCCGATTTATTTGTTATTTTCATTTCGCGATGATCGAAACGTAATTGTGAATGCGATTACAATAGAATACGAGCGATTTATAGTGACTGGCGACGCATCGAATCGATTGCAACTTTGTTTTCAATTAATTGCAATTTATTTCACGCGTGTCTGTGTATGTGTGCTGTTGTCGTTGTTCTGTTTATGAAAGGAGAAGGATCGCAAAAGAGAACATGTCAGAGAAACCGTCGTCGTCGCCTGCAGCAGCTCATCAGCCATCGTCTGGACGTCGACACTCGACCAGGCAATTGGTAAGAAAGACGATTAATCCATACGTCGGTGATATAATAATCGCAGGAGACCAAAAGTTATGGATCCGCCATAATGAGCATTTGGTATATCACGTAAAATTTGTCAGCGATGACAAACAATTAAACAAGAACAAAGTCAACAGAGTAATGACACATGTAAAATAACTTTCAATACGAACGCATCGTCAACGAAGCAATCCACCATCGTCCGTTAATGCCCATCATCATCATCTGATGTGCTCTTGAAAACAACCGAACGACTCGCGAAACTTTTCAAAATCGTTTCCTTTACAGCGTGAACGCAAACAGAAGAAACTTTATTCGGAAGATTGGGCACTAGGCGACGAGGAGATCGAGGGCAAACGTTCGTTTTCGTTGCAAGAGAAGCTGGAGGATCCGGTCTTCGACGAACAACACAACGACCATCAGCTAGTCAAAGAGATGCACGGCAGCGAACTGAACGTCGCCTATTTCCAGCGGTACGGTTTCGGCACGCCGCTACTGTTCCGAGAGAAGACCGGCCTGGGTTTACGCGTGCCTACGTCGAATTTCACGATCAACGACGTTCGCATGTGCGTCGGATCGCGTCGCGTCCTCGACGTGATGGACGTGAACACGCAGAAGAACAGCGAGATGACGATGAAAGAGTGGCAACGTTATTACGAGGACAAGCAAAAGGAGAAACTGTTGAACGTCATCTCGTTGGAGTTTTCCCACACGAAATTAGAGCACTACGTGCAAACGCCGACGGTCGTTAGGTAAGGCGACGATGATCGAGACGACGATGCAAAGGGTCCTCTAACGTGTTGTTTTGTTCGGAATGATAGGCAAGTCGATTGGGTGGATTGCGTGTGGCCGCGGCATTTGAAGGAGAGCCAAACGGAGGCGACGAACTTGCTCGAGGACATGAAATACCCGAAGGTGCAAAAGTACTGTTTGATGTCGGTGAAAGGTTGCTACACGGACTTTCACGTCGACTTCGGCGGCACGTCCGTCTGGTATCACATCTTGAAAGGTTCGAAAGTCTTCTGGCTCATACCGCCCACCGAACGCAATCTGGCGTTGTACGAACGCTGGGTGCTGAGCGGCAAACAGTCGGACATATTCTTCGGCGACACGGTCGATCGTTGTTCGCGCATCACGTTAACGGAGGGCAACACGTTCTTCATACCGACCGGTTGGATTCATGCCGTTTACACGCCGAAGGATTCGCTGGTCTTCGGCGGAAACTTTCTACATTCGTACGGTGTCGACAAGCAATTGAAGATTGCACAAGTCGAGGACACGACCAAGGTAAACGAACGGAAACGATCCGGGCTTTGCTTTCGTAAACGGGAACTTATTTAGTTTCGTTTGTCGATTAAGGTACCGCAGAAGTTCCGATATCCGTTTTTCACCGAGATGCTCTGGTACGTCTTGGAGCGTTACGTTCATTGCTTGCTGGGGCGATCGCATCTGAGTAGCGGCGCCGACGTCGAGATTCCCGAGGATCGACCGCACGTCCATCTCACGCACGCCGAATTGCACGGTTTAAAGGTGAAAGATCGTCGCGTTTCCCCGCTCATGTTACCCCTCACTATTTTCGTTTCTCTCAATACAGGAGATCGTGATGTACTTACACATGTTACCATCGAATAAGAAGAACGTGCCGGACCTGATCAAGAATCCGGTGTCGTTGATCCAAGACGTACGCACCCTGATCGGCTTGCACAGGCAAGATAATCGCGAATTGGCGATAACGGGTCGACCAATCTTACAAGGTACCTCCTTTTCATTATCGCAAACTTTGGATATTCCTTATAACGATTCTCTTTTCCGATTCTCTTGTTTTTTAGTACCAGAAATGGCTGACAAATCGAGACTGAATCAATCGCGGGGGCCTTACGCTTACACCAATAACAAGAATCATGCGAGTTTCAAAACGCCGCCACCGTCCGGACAACGAAATTCCTCTGCAGGCCCGATCGCGCATCACAAATCGAATAATGGAAACAATAATAACAATTCGAATGATAAGGGTGGGCCACGAAGACGTAGAACGAGGTGCGAACGTGTCGAATCGGAGCAGTTCGAATAACGTTTCAACGGCCGTTTATTATTTGCAGGTGCAAGAAATGCGAGGCGTGCAGACGGAACGATTGCGGCGAATGCAGTTTCTGCCTGGATATGGTCAAGTTCGGCGGTCCGGGACGTGCGAAACAGACGTGCAACATGCGTCAGTGCCTCCAGCCGATGCTGCCGGTAACGGCGGCTTGCGCGCATTGCGGCCTCGACGGTTGGGGCCAGGTGCCCGTCGTTCCGTTGCAAAAAGGAGCGGCAGCGCACGCGGCACGAGGCGAAAGTGCCAGCAGCCTGATGGAATGTTCGGTACGTGGTGTAAACTAACCGCGAGAAACGTTGAAATTGGCTGGCATTTAAAACTTGTTTAACGACAACACACATTACAAGATTACCGTTCCAATTATATCGTATTGCTTGTCGTTCGTTTACTCGTAGGTGTGTTACGAGATCGCTCACCCCGCGTGCATAAGACGCCAGTGTCCGCCGGAATTTCCCGGTTACATCAACGAGGACATGCCCAACTCGTGGGAGTGCCCGATGTGCTGCAAGTCCGGGAAGAACACCGACTATCGGCCGCGGCATTTCCGTGCCCGCCAGAAATCGTCGGACATCATGACGATGCGTCGCATGTCGATCGGTTCGACGGACACCTCGTCGTGCGCCATCGATCAGCAGAAAAATGTCGCGTCGTCGGCGACGACGCCACCGCCACTACCTCTACAATTGGCATCGCTTCAACAACAACAGCAGCAACAGCATCATGATCATCATCACAATCAACAGTCGCATTCGGACTATGGCGACTCCGGTAGCGAGAACGACGGCGGTTCGTCGCATCAAAAGCAACAGCCGTCGCCGACGCAAAAGAAGAAGCGTCGTAGCAGTGGCTGCGAAGATGCCGTTGATGGCGAACCGGACGAGGAGATGACGGCACCGCCGCGGAAGCAAGCGCTTCGCGTGCAACTGGCTCATCAGTTGACCGTTAACACGACGAAGACGTTAAAGAAGCCGACGTGTGTCGTGCGACCGGTGCCGGCATTGTCGCCGCCGCAATTGCAAACGTCGTCGGTCTTGTTCAGCAGCCTGGTGATGGACAAACGATGTCTGTTACAGATATTCAGGCACCTGTCGCCTGGCGATTTGTACGTTTGTTCGTTGGTTTGTAAAACGTGGTCCCGTTACACCGTCGATCCGTCGTTATGGCGCACGATGGATTTTACGGGGAAGCAAATCACGTCGGACCATTTGAAAGGGATCGTGCGACGGCAACCGGAACGTCTCGTGCTCAATTGGTGCCAAGTCAACAAGTACCAATTGCCGTGGCTGATACAACGATTGACCAGTTTGAGGGATTTAGCGTTGGTCAGCGTGAACGTGAAAAGCGTGATAGCGTTACGTTCGTGTCATTGCACGCAATTGCGATCGCTCGATTTGAGCCACGTGGCGAATTTCAACGATCTCGCATTACGACAGATCTTAGATCCGAACGATACGAGACGCGCGACGGCGGCGACGACGACCGCCGACGAGAAGGTGCGCCTGAGGAATTTGAACGAGCTGAAATTGGCCGGCACCGACGTCACCGACATATCGATGCGTTACGTGACGCAGTTCCTGCCGAACCTGGCACATCTCATTCTGAGCTCGTGTCCGCGTATCACCGACGCTGGCATCGCTCAATTGACGACGCGACCGGCGAACACGATCGTCAATCTGATCAGTTTGGATTTGAGCAATACGAAACTGGTGACGGAATCGAGTTTGGACCATTTGGCCAAATGCGTGAACTTGAAACGATTGGATCTCAGGCATTCGGTGCAGGTTTCCACGCAGGCATTGATCAAATTCGCGGCGAAGAGCGATCGCGATCTGCAAGTGAGGGACGTTAAATTGGTGGTCGATAGACGGACGACCGGGCATTGAGTTGCTTTGATCGAGAACGCGCCTTGTTGACTGTAGAAACGGTTAGAGATGAAAGAGAATGAATGCGTGAGACGGGAGCGATGGGATCCAGGTTAATAGTGCAACAAATTGTAATAAAGTTTTTATTAAATGACTAAAGGGAACTCTGTACTCCGTAGTCTTCTCGCCATCGCTCTCTCTCTCTGTTTGTGCTGTAAAGAAACTTGATGATAACGATCACGTTTGATTTTATGGCCTACGTGCTACTTGTACAATATACAAAGTAAGTCGTAATCAATTAATTTTCTTGTTTTGTTAACGAATTGTTTGTTTATTTTTATTACTATTATTATTTGGAAATTATTACCGCCTATGCTTACATCAGCATCATCGTTTATGAATCGTGTTTCATTCTTTTTATGAATTATATATGTATGTATTATTATTATCGCGAACCAAAGAAAACGATTTATTATTATTATTATTATTGAATAATAGTAAACGAATATGGGTCACGGTCTCGTGATCATGATATAAACTGAGTCGTGCATTATAATTGTATCAAAGTGAAAATATGCAGGGTTTTTTGCCCGTGCTATTAATTATTAAAGAATATTAGAATCTTTCTTTTCGTCCCCGTTTTCTTTTTTAAATAGAACGAGTATTAATTTGTTGTTTTTTTATCCTATAGATTATGTTTAAATAAAGTAACTTGTTTTTTTTTTTAAGTCTTTTGCTGTTGCTCTACATTAATTAATTATGAATTCAATTATCGACATTCCTATTTGTATAGCCGCCAATGGATTGCGGCATCTACTTCTCACATGTTAAACTATTCGCTTCAGCAATCCTCATTATCCATCTTCTATTTGGATTACAAAAATTACGAGAAATAATATTCTGGCAAGGCAATTAAATGCTCAAGATTTAAATTAAAATCCCAATTACGTTTAGATGATTAGTCCCGTTATAAAGTTTTTAGCGTTTGCGACACCTATGTATAGATGGTCATCAACCGCAACAAATCGGCGCTGGAATCATTTCGAATTTACATTTTAAAAGTGGCTAACATTCTCAAATGCTACGCAACTTTCTAGCTCTAGCATAAAATAAGGATCACCCTCCTAAATACAAGCTTTTTTATTAACTTAACTGTTTCTTTTTCTACAAATACTGAAAAAAAAAACTAGAATTTAAAGAGAAAAGAATAATGTAACATTCACAGGAAAAATGAAACGAGTCTCGATTCTTTCTAACAGAAAAGAAATCTTGGAAATGATCCATCATAATTTCTCTATATGTCGATTAGAGTAATAGTAGTATAAACTAGAATAATCTTATAATTATACAAACATATATATAATATAATATATATGCATATATATATGTATATATAAACAATAATTTATTATTAATAACATTACAGCCTTTCAAAATATTTAATTTTATTCTTGAATCTCTCTTCGTTCTTCTCTGCCTTTACCTTCCTCAGTGGATTCCGTCTTTGTTTTCTACAAAAGAAACAAAAATTAATCAGAAGTCGCCCTAACACCACTTTTCAGAAATACTTACCGCTAAACATTCCATCGTCTGCAACCTATGAACCTCAATCAGCGCTCTTAATTCTGCCATTTGTCTATTTAACATCGCGTCCAGCGTTTCGACCTTTAACAGACAAAAGGCAGGAGCTGTAGTTTGCGGGAATCGAATGGCAATACATTTGCAAAATTATGCTGGAGCCCATTCAGTTAGCATAACAATGATCAATGATGATGGCATATTAATCGAGTCCTAACAGTAAGATGACATAGGTAAGCGTAACAAACGAAGGAACGATTACAAAATACAGATAATGGCTAGGAAGCGCACTCGGCAAGTGGTTAATTGCAACTCGAGAATTAAATGAATTGATTAGCAAGTTATTAGCAAAAAAAGAAACAAACAATGATCCTTCTTCCATCTTATAAATTCCACCGAGATGCGGACAAGTCAACAGGTGAATCGGAATCGCTTATTATTTTAACGCCCCTCTCATTCAATTCATAGCAACGGACATTCATCCATCAGACGGCGTTCCTTTTCATTTCTCATCCTTTCTGATCCGCTTACCGTCTTCGCGGCGTGACTTTCCGCATACGATACTGGTGGCATTACTATCGTCCTTTTGTTCACGTTAAAATCGGCGTGAGTGTAAGGGCAATTACAACACCAACGATTGCTATCGTCTACGTGACCGTATCTGAACAGACTCTTCGGTTCGTTATTAAGAGCGTGACCGTAGGAATTATCTCCATGGACCGTATAATAGTTCCAATGATGTTGATAGTTCGCATTGTACGTTGGCGACGATGGTTGCTGTAAACTGTGCAACGACAACGACGATTTCAACTTGTTCCGAAGCACGTCCGACGGCGACAGATCTTTCCGCTTCGCGTGACGCTGCTGTTGGGATTCCGATAACGTGCGCCGTTTGAAGAAAGTCGTGCGGTTATCGACACCGACGAAAGATCGCGACGAGATGTTCGGCATGCTACGGCTGTTGTTTACGTAGAAGTCGTCTGCCGTTCTTAAAGAGGCCGGCGGCGGCGGTTCGATCGTGATCAGCGGCGTTCCGTTACTATTCCACACCGTCGTCGACCGTTGAATCGGTTTACGGTGATCGTCGCCAGGGCGTCGTTTCAAATGCACGCCGGTTATGATCTCCATTTGCGCTTCGAGATCGGTGAACGATAGCGATTTCCTCATCAACGGTCCGCCCGGTTCGTAAGCGACGTCTTCGTCGCAATGACGATGGTCGTCGTCGACATTTTCGCAGTAATGCTGCCACGGCGATAAGAAACACATTGATGAAGGCGATGATGGTGATAGTAATGACGGTTGTATGGCGTGGCGGATGGCTCTGGCGCAATTGCCAGCGGCGACGTTTAGTTGGCGACTATGCTGTTTGTTTGTGTTATTTTTGCCATATGATAAGGAGATAAACCGAAAACAACAAATCAAAAGGATAACGAACCAACGAAGTAATCTCTTGGTAGCGTGAAATTAAAATGTGAACTAAAACTAAATCTTTGAATGTCGTGTTAAGTACGTACTGCAAAAATCAATAAGAATTAATACAATTATAAAGAAACAAAAAAAAACTAAAGATCAACTGAGTGGCATAGTGGAAACCAACAAAATGAAAATCGAAATTAGTTGCAAACTCTACACGATCATCGAGGTTCCTTACCTGTTTCTCGTCACGAACGAGATCGGCGATCGGTCCTTTATTCGGCTCATCTAGTTCAATTAAAGAAAACGTTGGAATCAATGCGAAAATCTAACCAAAGAAAATTGATCTCACCGGTTTCGCGTGGAAACGAGGCGACAACTTCGCGTGCCATCTCCTCGTACATCTTCAATGCTGTCTTTAACTTCGTCACGTCGATCGGTACATCGGTGGACGAAGTCGACGGCAGTACGGCAACAGTGCTGTCTCGACGACTTTCGCAACGGTCTTCTTCTTCGCTCTTCACCTCGTCGTTGTTAACATTCTTCAGGTCCTCCTTATTCAACGATGCCTCATCATCTGCCGCCGTCACCTTCTCTTTCTTCGGCTCGTCGCTCCTATTGACAACGTCGACTTCTGCCTGTCGATCGACAAT
This sequence comes from Hololepta plana, assembly GCA_963695495.1. Lineage (NCBI taxonomy): Eukaryota > Metazoa > Arthropoda > Insecta > Coleoptera > Histeridae > Hololepta > Hololepta plana. The sequence goes on along the minus strand of OY968841.1, from coordinate 1,687,844 downwards.
GTCAACGGTAATCGTCTCCGATTCTTTCACTTCGGGCACGCTCAGTTTCGAGTAATCGGGTTCGGCCACGACGCTCACTTTGAAACGCGACACGCGTCGTTCTTTCGTCGACGTCGTCGGTTTGCTCGCATCGTTCGTTGTCGAAGATACTGTGGCGGCCGTCGACGATGGCAACGACGAATCGTCCGGCAGTCGCTCCTTGACTTGTTCGTCCCCGGACTGATGGCATTCCGCGCTCTCTCTGCGCGAATTACTGTTATTGTTGATTTTAGCAATTTCCTCGTTCAGTCCGCGAAACTTTTCCTCTGCGGGATTCGTCGCTTCGGTCGTCGACGGCTCGGGCTGACAAGTAGAAAATAAAAGGGATAAATGTTCAATTCGTCATCGCCTGGTTTAATACAATTGATCATTAACACACTCATTTTACCGATAGTAATCAATTTGATTACCTTATTGTTACTCTTGTTAATAATGTTAGCCGTTGGTGCGTTGACGGTCGCGATTAGGTTCTCTTGGTTGTGTTTCAGCGATTCCTGATTATTGTTATTATTAGTGATAGTAGGAGCAGCAGCAGCAGAAACGAGAGCGACCGCGGACGAATTTGTTATGATTAGAGGGGTCGTTTGCGGACTGGCCTGTAATCGTTTGTTCTTTGTTTATCGAGAGAAAAAAAAAACTAAAGTGGAACGTCGTTGCGCCACGCGACGAACTACTGACCTGACCGGAATTGTTCTGCGTTATGCTGGTCAATTGCTGATGCAGCATGTTGATCTGATTCTGATATTTCGGATCGTTTTGCGGCGTCGCCGGCTGACTGGACGACGCGATGCCGCTGCCGATGCCGTTGTTGCTGTTACGAAAGAAGAACGAAAATTGTACGTTTACGAATCGTAATATCTAATAAGCATCTGTCGGACTCACTTCTCGATCACGAGTTTCAAGTTCGTCGCCAGTTTCTTCTTCTTATTATCTTGCTGATCCTCGACGATACCGCTGCTCGCCGTTGCAATACTGCTCGTCGTCAATGGTGGCATCGTCGTCAGAACCGTTTGCTGATTATTGTTATTAGTAGTCTCTCCGCTCCCATGCAGATTGGTGCTGCTGTTATAACTGGTGGGAATGATCGGTTGTAGCTGCGGTTGCTGAGAGGAAATAACGACAGGTACACTACCGGCAACCGTCGGTGGTATTGGTAAACCGGCCGGCAAATTAATCGGCGGCGATAACGTTCCCGTGGCGTTGCTACCGTTCGGCAGCGCAACATTTTGCTGCTGTTGCTGAGACGAAGCCGTCGCGGATGACGGTAACGATGACTGTTGCTGCTGCTGTTGATGTGGTGGTGGTTGTTGTGGTAACGTTGCCGGATGGTGCGTACCGGTGACGGCAGCCACTTGTTGATTGTAATTCGGTTGCGACGCCATCGGAACGGAAACGACGGGTACTTGAACCGGAACCGGAACGACCGGAACGGAAACGGCCGTCGGAACGATTTGCATCGTTGTCGTGGCGGTCGACGAGGTAGCGGAAGATTGCGGCGGTTGTTGTGCGAGGGGAAGAACTGGAGCTGAAGACGGCGGTGGCGTTTGTTGAATCGTCGACGTGACCGGCTGATGATAAATCTGACCGACTTGATTCGGCTGCGATGGAAGATGATAGATGGGTGCAACTGTTGCGGCTGACGGTGGCGCGACGGCCGCTTGCGTGGATGCGGCGCCGATCGTCTGGATTTGCGATTGCGAAACGGACTGAACTAATTGCGTGGAAGAAGACGACGGCGCTACGACAACGTTGGCGGCCGGCGTTTGGCCTAGCTGCAAGTTGATCTGTTGCGGTTGCTGCGCCATCAGTGTTGCCGTTTGCGCCGGTTGTTGAACTTGGGTCGTTTGAACGTTCGACGTTGGCGGCTTCGTGATTGTCGCCGCCGATGATGGCACGACAGCGGTAGCGGAAGAACTCGTCGTGATCGATTTCTGCGAGACGGGTCCGCCTTGTTTCAAGTGTTCTAAGCTAATTTTCAATTGCTCCAACGTGATCATTTCCGGGCCACACACGGGTGCCGATGTTTCGTTTTGACTCGTTGCAGCCGTCTCCTGCGTACGAACGTCGAGTGCCGTCATCGAGTCTTTTCGTTGCGACTGCAATGGCAACGTTTGCTGCTGTTGCTGCTGTTGTACCGGTTCGCATGATGGCTGCTGCTGTTGCTGATTCAGTTCTTCCTCCGGCCTCTTATCGTCTAAATTTAATTCCAATGTCACGTTACTATTCGCTTGCAATGATGTCTTAGCGTCGACGTCCTCGGTTGGACCGGACTGAACGGAATGACCGCTACCAAAATCTTTATTCTTCGGCAGATCCAATTGACCGGAGAGCACCGGACTAACCAAGAATCGCGAGATCTTCCTTTGCGGCACCAGCCTCGTCTTCGATTCGTTAACACGCAGATCGACATCAACACCGCCCGATTCAGCCGCAGCAGTTGCGTCTTTGCTATTCGGCTTCTTATCAAGATCTTCATTGTCGCCATCGCCGCTGTCTAATTTGTCCGAACTCGTTCTACCTTCCAATTCCATCGTATCCGAAGCGATCGGTGGACTGGAAGCTGCCACGGCAACGGAATCTCGTCGCAACAGGACGACTTTAATATCGACCTTTTGACCGATTTGATGGCCCGGCTCTTGTTCCATTCGCGGGGGTTCCGATCGACTCGGCACAGGATCCTCTTTCGTGGACGTCGAATGATTATTTTCGTCCTCTGTCGCTTTGGACGTCGTCGTTGTAGTTGTCTTCGTCGCCACGACGTTCTCCCATTTCATATCCTCGTTGTTCGCCCTCATCGTTGCCTGCTTTGTCACGTACGTGTTCTCCGGCGTGTAATCGCTCGCTGTCGTGCTGCTGCTCGTCTTACGCGACACGGTACCGCTGCTGTTCAAACTCTCGCGACATCGCAGATTCTCCGCCAACGAATGCTTCAGCAGCAGCAGATTATTCGGATCATGCTGATCCGCGTTTGGTGCCGCCGCCGCAGTCGGCGGGTCCGTGCGATTCGTCGGCAAACAAACGTCGCTCGCCGTCGTGTCGTCGCGCTGGTTTAAAAAGAACAAGATACGTAAGTCGGTGAATCAATTATTTATTACAACTTTTAACATGAACAACGACAGCGACAATTAGAGACGAACAAAAGAGTCGACTTACGGATTTGTGACGTCTGTGCGTCTTACGGTGCGACGATTGTCTCGTGAGCGACGCGTGACGGACCTGATTTTGTTTTATTTAATTTACGGTATTTTGGCGATTTGCAAATGGCAGCGTGCAAAATACAGATACAAAAAGAATGACAAAGAAACAAAATGAGGGAAGGTAACGAAATATTCAGTGACAAACACGAAAACTAATCAAACTATCGACAATCTTCTCACCTTTTGCACGTATCTCCAGCACTCGGGTATCTTGCTCGGGTTCTCCTGCAACTGTCTGACGATGTCGTTCAGCTGCTCCGTCAGCGTGCGCTTCTTTTTCTCGTTGACCGCCACCCGTCGTTCGGTGTCGCCGTCTTCTTCCGTTTCGCCTTCGCCGCCACCGTCATCCGCTTCTTCTTCGTCGTCGTCGTCCAAAGCGATACCGTCGATTATGTCGTCGATGGGTCGACGATCGTCGAAACGATTGAACTTGAAATTGATCGTCTTCCGTTTGCATAACACCTGACACTCAACGGTACCGTCCGGATGTACGGACTGCACGACCATCGATCGGCCGCTGTTCATGCTGTTCTTCGCATCGTAACGCGTCGACCGGCAACGTGATGCTCGATCTATTGTCGTCGCATTATTATTCGTCATCGTTGTTGTATTCGATGACTCCTTTTCAACATCATACATTTTCGGTTTCATCGTGTTGTTAGTCTCCGGCAATTTCTCTTCCGCAACGGCGTACTGCTGCTGGAGCTGTTGCTTGGGTTCCTGGAAGGAATGAAAGACATCAATAATTGCTCTTTACGCAGAGGCGAATAACGTTAAGGCTCACTTGTACTTCTTGAACCACCGGCACCGTGGTAATCGTCGACGTAGTTATCGGAATCACGGACGTCGGCAAAACGGCCTGCTGTTGATGATGTTGTTGATACGGTTGATTAGAATTAATTTCTGTACTTTGTTGATGGGTCAGTGGTGGTTGTTGCTGTTGAGGGGCGGCAACGGCAGCGTAATATTGCTCCATGCCTTGAAGGTTCTGATTAAAGACCGCCGCTTGCTGCTGCTGTTGCTGAGTTGTTGTATAGATCTGCTGCTGCTGTTGTTGTGCAGGCTGTTGATAAATTGGATGACAATAGAGCGGCACGTGATGATCGGGCTGCGAGTTTTGCGTTTGATAAATCGTTTGTTGTTGTTGTGATTGCGGCTGTTGAGACACAACTTCTTGTACTTGAGGCTGCGGATAGTACGGTTGCTGTTGAGTAATATCAGGAGTACCGGCGTTCGGTTGTTGCTGATAAATTTGCGACTGATGGTAGATCTGTTGTTGCTGTTGTTGTTGTTGCTGTTCTGGAGGAATGACCGCATACAATTGACTCATATCTTGCTGTTGCGTTGTCGGTTGCTGATGATAAACCTGATGCGTAGGTTGTAACTGACCGGTGACATCCTGCTGATTGCTGCTAACCTGATGCTGATAGATCGGTGCCGACTGCTGTTGTTGTTGCTGCTGCTGCTGTTGTTGAGCAGCAAAGAAATCTACTTGATGGTGAGCCGAAGAAGAGGATGTCATAGTCGTGCTGGACGTGACGACGGCCGACATGCGTCTCTGTTCGGTAGGTTGTTGCTGTTGTTGCTGCTGCTGCTGAGCAGGCAAAGAAACGGTCGACAAGCGATGAAGATGTTCCTTGGGCGTGGGTTGCAACAGTTTGGCCAACTCGTCGATGTTGGTCGGCGTGGGAATCGGCGTCGGCATCTCGACCGTCGATAATCTCTGTTGATGCGTTGGAGGCGGTACAGCAGGCTGTTGGGGTTGCTGTTGTTGTGTTTGAACTTCCGACATCTTAGTGCCGTCATCCTGTTGCTGAACGACGACAATAGCGGCGGCGGTTGACGCTCCGACTATTTCCTGTTGCTGTTGAATCGCCGCCACGTCCTGTTGCTGCATAATGCCGCCGGCATGATGAACGGATACCTCGTGTTGTTCGAGTATCTGTTCTAATGGCGGCGGTCTACTCATTTGTTGTTGTTGTTGTTGCTGCTGTTGTTGCGATTGTGACGAGAGTAAATCGGTCGGTTGAATTTGCAGATTAATCAACTGTTGCGGAGGTTGTTGCGGTTGCTGCTGCTGTTGATTAGCAACTTGAGCCGCCACTTGCTGCTGTTGCATTAGTTCTTGAATGTTGGGTGCTTGAGTTGAAGAAAGCCTATGTTCTGCAATGTGATGTTGTTGTTGTATGTGATGGATAACGTGTTGCTGTTGTTGCTGAGGCTGCTGCTGTTGTGGCTGTGGTTGCTGCTGCTGTTGTTGTTGTAAAGCCGCAGCCTGTACTAAGTTCTGTTGATGTTGCAAATCTTGTAACATCGACGCTTGAGTGGCAAAATTCATCGCTGGATGTTGCTGATGATCCGGCTGAATAAACTGTTGATCTTGGTGCTGTTGCATTAACTGCTGCTTTTGCAAATCAATCTGACTATCGACGCTCAATCGATGATGATGATGGTGCGGGTGTTCAGGTCCGCCCTGCATGACGGGCGTTTGTAACATTTCCGGTTGCGAAACGGTTGAAAGCCGATGTTGTTGTTGATCTTGCAATTGCAAGAACTCCACCTGCTGCTGTTGCTGCTGAATCGTCGGATTATGGACAATAGTTTGTGTTAGCGGTTCGTTGGACGGTTGTCTCTGTAACTGTTGTTGCGGTTGTTGTTCAATAATCTGTTGCGGTTGCTGATAGATAGGTTGTTGCTGCATACTGTTGGCGTCTTGTTGATATTGCTGCTGCTGCTGGTCCTGAGGTTGCACGGCTTGAACCGACGGTTGCGGGGCATACTGCAATTGAGTGGCTGAATAGTTTTGGGCGAGTTGTTGTTGTTGCTGCTGCTGCGATTGTATCGGATTAGTGCCGGCCGGCGGCTGATTTTGTTGCTGGATGACAATCTGTGGTTGTTGCGGCTGTTGTTGCTGCTGGTCCACCATCAATTGCTGTTGTTGCGGTTGCTGCGGCTGTTGCTGTTCCACAACGACAATCTGCTGTTGCTGTTGTTGCTGCTGCTGTTGTTGTTGTTGTTGCTGCTGCTGTTGTTGTTGTTGCTGCTGCTGCATATACTGATAATACTGAACCGTTTCCGCTTCTCTCAACTTCTCCGCCTCCTCCTTTTCCTTCTTGTCTTTCATTATTTGTGTGATTTGAGATTTCAATAGTTTCGCGACGGTCTTCGAGTCCTCTTCGAATATTATACCGGATTTGGCCTACAAGAAAAGACGGAATTAAAGAAATTCCAAAGAATCGAATAGAAGATGACTTCATTTCGTCAGCATACCATCTCTTCCGATATCGTCTCGATGCGGTCATTATCCAAATCGAATTCGAACTGAATCGCCTCGTTCTCTTTGTGCTTGTGCGTTCGCTTCTTCGGATCAATTACACGTAAACGGAACAACACCTTCGAATCAGTCTCGGTGATGACGTCGATTTTGAGACCGACGTCCTCCTCGAAGAACGAGTGAACGAGCAAATCTTTCACTTGCGGCCGATCTTCTTTGCGCGGCCTAATGCAACTCTCGATCACGTCACGCACCTCTGGATTCTGTACCTTATCGAAACTAGCCGGTTTAACGCCCTACGCAGAAAAATAATAAGCCATTAGAATAAGAAATAAAAGGAGACAAATCGTAATCGCAAATCCTCCTCACCGATATGACCTTCTTGTAGATCTGTGCCGGACCGGTGCATTCCGAATACGGATATTCGCTCGTTGCCATCTCCAACATGCACATACCAAACGCGTAGACGTCAACTGCTTCGTCGTAGTGCTCTTCGTACATTTCGGGGGCCATGAATTCAGGCGTGCCGATAACCTACAAACGGATAATTAAATTAAAGGACGCAATGACAATTGAGAAAAAAGCGATATTACCGATTTGGCGAAACTACGGTTCTTCAACGTCGCCAAACCCAAATCGCCGATCTTCACCGAACCCGTCGTTCCCGTTATAAAGATGTTATCGCACTTGAGGTCTCTGTGTATGATCGGCGGCGATCGCGAATGTAAGAATGCGAGTCCTTTCAGTATCTGACGGCACCACGACTTGAGCACTTTCGGATTGATCTTCTTGAATCGTCTCAGGTACCTGCAGAGAGAAAGAGGACAGCCGCAGTTAATAGATAGATGCCGAAATGAGAAAAAATAACGTGAAGGACAAATAGAAAATACGGGAGGAATTTCAAATTAAGGTGACATATGTCTAAGAAGAATGGAAAGCAAGATAATCGTGTTTGTTTAGTGTAGCTTAGTTAAATTTGAATTAAATGTCAAATAATTAACGATAACTTCAAGTTAATTTCTACCAACTTCTTGATACTTAAACATTTGGTTTCAAATAATCATTGAGGCATTTTAGAATTCAAACTCTGAAGCAAACGGGATTCTAATCAAAATGCGAACGAGTCTTACGTCTTTAGCGTGCCGCTCAACATCAGTTCAGTTACCAACACGATGTTCTTCTTTTTCGAAGCGGTCGATTCCCAGTAATTGTAGAAACGTACGATGTTCGGATGCTGTAGCTTCTTGAGCATCTCCGCTTCCTCGCGAAATCTTTGTCGCTCCGCTTTATTCAATTTCTTCTCTTGTAACTCGCACCAGGCGACCGCAACGCCCGTCTGCGTGTCCAAACCTCTGTAGACAGTTTTGAAAGAACCGCGGCCGATCTAAAAGAAATTTTTGAAACGATTATGAGATTAATAAAGCTGTGGATGATATAAAAACAAAAACGCACCTCCTCCTCGTACTTGAAGAACCGTCCGCACGGGCTGACGGCTATCGGTTTATAAACGTCGTCCTCGTCTTCGACGGAAAAATCTTTACTTTCCTCCGTATTAAACACATCCAACACGGGTCGCTGTTCGTCGACGATCGTCGCATTGTTCTCGGCGTCGTTCTGATGTAGCATATCAATCGTTTGATCGGTGATCTCGACCATTTCCGCGTCGATCATCATCATCATCTTGTTGAACAGGTTCTTTGGCAGATTGAATTTCGCATCGTACGGCACCAGTTGCATTTCCGTCTCGTTCGTCGCGCAACCATAATCCGAATCATCTTCGGCGTTCGAGTCCATCTCGACCGGTATGCACCGCGTCACGCCCAATTTGACCGACTTCTCTTTCTTCTTCTTTTGCCCATTGCCGACAAGCACACCGTCGACGACGGGCATCAATTTACCGTTGTCCGCAGAACGACCGGTAGGATTCGACGCTCTTTCATCTTGTCCTTCGTCGTCGACGCTCGGCGTTAAAATTTCGCCGGTCGTCATCATTTCGGAGCACGAAGCATGCAACTCTTCGTATTGCTCGACAAATTCACGCGCGTCGCGTACCGGTTGCACGTCATCGTCGCTGGTCGTCTCCGGCGGTTCGGTGATGATGATTGGCGCGTAGAGAAGGACCGACGACGTCTCGCATTTCAACGATCGACGTCCGTCGTCCCTCTCGTCCACGCCGTCCGTTGTCGATTTAACAGTCGCAACGTTCGCATCGATCGCTTTCGATGCCGCCTCGACGATCTCCGCAACGAATGCGGTGGCAAAGGCTCGCACGCGATCGTCGCCGTTATCGGTATTATCGTTCGTTGCCGTCGCCGTCGCCTCGATCGGTATCAATTGTTGGCTCTCGTCGTGGAAGAACTGCACGTTATCGAAACTCTTACGGAAAACGGCCAAATTGTCAATGATGTCGTCGTACGGAATCGACGACGGCGAAGAAGACGACGATCGACGTTCGGTCGTCGTCTCGCTCTGGCGACGTTTCACCGGCGTCTCGTAGCTACGGCCGACCGCGATCGGTTTCTCGACGGCGACTTTGGACGACGTCGTAAACGGCTTCTTCTTTTCCAACACTTTCTCCTTGTTACCGTTGTCGTTCCGTTTCGCAATCGCGTCTTTCGACACCTTAACGGACTCCGAACTGCTTGCAGTCGTCGACTTGCTCGACGCTTTCTCTTTACGCGATCGCTTCTGTTTCATTTTGACGCGCGACCTTAAAGATTTCGCGGTCTCGCTAACGACAGGAGCGGCCGCCGTCGTGTCCGTCGTCGTCGTTGGTCCATTGCCGGATCGCGCGACGACCGGGGCCGCTAATAAAGGTTTACGCACATCGTTCTCGGCGCGTTCCTGCGCCCCCGACGATGATGGGGAGGCCGTCGACCGGGAGCCGCCGCCGCCTTCGTCGTTACCGTCGTCGAGACGTAACAGCTCCGAAGCGGCCGCGTCCTCCCCCGTTTCATACGATTTGCTACTGGAAGCGGTCGATGCTGTGCGTTTGTGATGTTGTCCTCCTCCTCCTCCTCCTGCACCTCCTACTACTGCTCCGGTTGCCGCTGTACCGCCCGCTGTCTGCGGCTCTTTGCGATCCGTCAATAGCGACTTACGATTAGCGGCATGACGACGAAATGGGCCGCTACTGACGCCGCCGCCGCTTTTGCTCGTTCCACCACCGCCGTTAGAGTTCTTACGTGGAATCGTTGAATTCGAACCTCTGAAACATGAACTTGGATGAAGAAGAAGGAATAAAGGAAAATATAACGTTGAAAAGGTAAAGTCAACAGCCTCCTTCGCCGGCTCGATACCGGGCCTTCGACGATTTCGATTTACTCACGATGCTTGCTGTTGCTGTTCGAATTTTGGGCAAGATTGCCCCGTCTTTCTACGTGTTAAATTAATCTCCGGATGACAACCTTGACACCGAACGTGATGATGGTACCTCGGCTGTGACTGCTGCTGGAAATTATGAGGGCGTTGTTGCTGCTGCTGCTGCTGTTTTTGTTGTTGCTGCTGCTGCTGTTGTTGATGAATTTGTGATGATCGCTTTCTTCTTATCGGACGTAAACTCTTTGTCCGATTTGTTCCCACATCGTTAACGTTAACAACAACATCGACATCGTCATCGCCGACGATGACATTTCTTCTCTTGTGGTTCGTGTAACGAAGTTCGATGATGTTGTCTTTCAGTTCCAGTATGAAGCGTGATGTGATTTACGATTTAACGAGCGATCGTGATTGCGTTTCGTTCCGTTTCGATTTTAACTGTTCGCTCTCTTCAACGTACTATTCCAATAGTTATCTGTAAGAAATACGAGTTCAAAGAAATCTCCTTAAACTAACAAACAAGGACTGCTTAGTATATATGTGTAAGGTGGACTGTGAATAGATTGAATTCATTAAATACTAGTCAATTATGATGACGAATTAATAATTTAGAGGCTCGATTTAATTTAGCAATACAAACTTAAGAGAACGACGATGAAGATCGTCTTGTCATCCATGTCGTACATTAATCATGAAATAATAGTAACGTAGCAACGCGGCACTCAATTTGTAATGTGTCAAATGCACCAAACGTCATAATAACAACTACGGCGAGGAAAATGTTCCGAGTCGTGTTTTAAAAACGAAAAGAACCCATAATCAACATCAGGAAACTGAATACATGCAAAAGGGACGAGGTCATAGGATTAACTTTACAATAAAACGGCTAAATCAATCAATTCCCTTTCACCTTAACGAAACGTACCCCTTAAAAGGTTGCTGATCATTTAAAAAGTGGAAAACGCATGACATTTCCCGCATCACGCATTATCGATACTTTTCAGTTACTTATAATGAAAATAATTCTCACATTTGGTTATTTGATGAACGATTCTTTCTTTGCTGGTCTGTCGAGATGATTGGCACAAGATATTAAAACAATTGAGACTATCACACGTTCAATTTTCTGTTTCAGTTCAATTTCTCGTGAACAGTTCACACAATATTTGCTAACTGATTAACAAGTAACGATTATTATTATTATTCCTTTCGTTTTAATTATTCATTTTTTTACGTTATCACATCAAAATTGACAACACCCTCAATGTCGAAGTTTATTAATAGCACAGACAACAACAACAACAACAGATCGAAATAAGAACGCTTATCTACAGATGTCGCCGTAAATAAATTAAAGTAGACTTTAATTAAATAAAATAAGAACGAATAATTCTGTTGATAGATTTAAAATTAGACATAATCTCCAGTTAAATATGAAAAGAAATATGTAAGATTTACAACTCATCTGCACCATTACTTTTGAGTTACCAATGTTAGATGGCACGTAAGTGATGGCATCTTGGAATGACAGATGATTGTCATTATTAGCAATTAATTATAAATGATAATTAATGTTTGTAATTTAAAAAAATAGTAGAAAGTTGTCGTCGAAAAGCAGATGCTTGAAATTGAATTGCTTTCATCATGTGCACGAACATAAAGAACGTTTACTTGTAAATGGTGAATAAGAGAGTTGCAATATTTGAAATTCACCATATCAGTAATTTTGTCAACAAGGATAATAAACTAGTCAATAGGTTTCATCCCGAATTGGTAAAAGAAAGCTTCATCCAAATGTCTGTTTTAAAATAGGCATTTTCCATTTTAGGGAACTGCTTACATTACTCCATATTTGTCTACAATCACATATCAAAATGGAATCAAATGATTCGGTGAAAGATTGTGAGATTCTACATGATGCAGAGAGTATAGGTGCTAATTTAGATGAAGAGTCAACACATTTGGGTAAAGCATTAGTCAAGTACTTGATCATTTTAATAATTTTTGAATACCTTAGAAATGATGAATGGATTGGATGAAGTACATGGATTTGAGGATTCTCTAATGAATGAATTAGACTCTGATCTAATGAGCATAGATGACATGGATACAACTGATAATAATTGTATAATGCAACATATGGATATAAGAGAACCACTATCAAAATTAAAGGAATTGCTAGAGGGAAGATTAGGTTTACAACTGAATGGATTTCAGTTTTGTCTACAAGGTTCCTTAATTGTAAGTAATTAGCATGCATTAAAGGGGGTGCAATATATGAACAACACTTTTGCTTTGCAGTTGGAGAGTCACAAGAATTTGGTTGATCAATGTATACAAGGAGAAGGTGTTGTCCAAATCAATGTTCAAATACAGACACATTTGAAGAGAATCAATATTGTGGATGTATTGAAACCTACAGATGATTACATAGATGAATTAGGTTTAATTGATAATTATGTGGTTTAATTGTCAATTTTTTTATTGACTTTGTTTTGTTCTAGATGAGAATAGTGTGGATGAGGATGAAGGTGAACAGGAAATCGACATAGGACAGTTAAGGGAATCAGGTGGTAATAATAAAAAGACAGTTGTCCAATGGCAAGTGGATGTGGCATTCAAGAAGGAACAGGAACGATTAAAGATACCGTCAGATCCACGTAAATGGTGCCAATTCATTTGTTTCCATACAAGACAATGGTAATGCAATGCTGTTGTTTTCTTTTCGTTAAAGGAACGTATTACACATACGGCACTGGTTACAATGGGCCGTTAGACAGTTCAATCTACCGAACTTGAAGTTGTCCGATTGGAATATAACCGGCGAGGATTTGCATAGACTAACGTTGAGAGATTTTCAAAAATTGGTCCCGAACGATCCCGGCGATGTCTTCTGGACGCATTTGGAACTGTTGAGGCAAATGAAACTCGTCGGTACGTCTTCATAGGAACGTTGTATTCAAAAAAATTGCATGAACATTTGTTAATGTTTCAGCCATAATGAAACACGACACGAGCAATACGAAACAAAGCATCGACGTAGCCAAAAAGCAGCCGAAACTGATGATGCAAAACAAGATCAATCGGATGTCGCACGATTGCGTTATACCAATCGTCAGTTGTTTAGATAGCGATTCACAATCGATCGTCGCCACCGGTAGCAATCGTACGGGCAACAACGGACAAATACAATTGTGGCAATTCTTATTGGAACTGTTGACGAGCCGCGAGCATAGAAACTTCATTCATTGGATTGGTAAAGGAAAATGATAACGGGCGTAGATGAGAATCCAGTCGTTTATATTTTTCGCCCGCAGGTACGGAAGGCGAGTTCAAGTTGAGCAATCCCGAGGTGGTGGCCCGATTGTGGGGCGTGCGTAAGAACAAACCGACGATGAACTATGAAAAGTTGTCGCGCGCTTTGCGGTATTACTACGACGGCGACATGATATCGAAAGTCCATGGGAAACGATTCGTTTATAAGTTCGTCTGCGATCTCAAACAGTTGTTAGGCTATAGCGCGATCGAATTGGCGAATTTGGTTGCGTACGGTAATCCACGAAGAGTCGAGGACTCGATGGTGGGTATTTGTTCGTAATAGGGAATTACCGGTAAAAGGAAATGAGTGCGTGCGGGAGAGATGAAATTGTGATAAACGTGCAAATGTTTCATTATTCTAATTAAGTTTTTGTAAATTAATTAGTTTCATAAAATAAAAAAGTAATAAATCACGATGGTCCTTAGATTGCAAATTACTTAGATCCGTTCCATAAATAGGGGAAAATCCTTGCTTTTTTTACTGGTACACTTCTGCATTTAAATAGCTCGTTTAAATATAATGCCTTTATTCATATTATTTAAACAATACTACAAGAGAATGAAAATCATAGAACATTTTGGACGTCGGATGATGATGATGCGGTTGTTGATGCAATCTGGAATTATTTGATTTCACCGAACAAACAACGAATTGATTTTCTGCTTGCAATCATCCTTTTTATAAGAATTGAACACCGATTCCAAATTGTACGCCCGGCTGCGTCCTATCCGCTTTATCGAATTTGTGCGGGAAACAGTAATTGATCTCGAACCGTGCCATCTGGCCCAGCCGTAACGCCAAACCGATGCCGTACGAAATGCGTGCGTTGTCTGTCAACCGTTCGACGAGCGTTCTCCCGTCGTCCGTCGTCTCCTCGTTCAAATTGCCGACGTTACCGGCGTTCAAGAAGAAATGGGTGCGGAACATATCGCCGAGGCCGCCTTTGCCGCCCGGCCTAAACGGTAGCGGTGTGAATAAGTGCAAACCGCCGCTCCAGAAACACTACAATTAAGAAAATGTGAACACTATCAGTCGTCTTTCTGATAGGAATACGCTTATAAAATACCGTAGATCCCAAGGAATCGTTGTCCGACCTCGGGCCGATACCTCTCGTTTGGAAACCGCGCACAGATAATGGGCCGCCAATGTAAAACATATCGGACAGGCCGATCTTCATATCGTTACTGATGCCGTGTAGAAGGCCGCCCGTCAAAGTGGCTTGAAAGACCTAACGAACCGGTACGGTAAAAAAAAACGAAAATTAAACAGACTTTCCGAACGTGCGAAATCCACGGGATCGATTTACTATGTCGTCTACTAACGGATAATTCGACTGAACGTAAAACTCGTTCTTAACGAAACCGACGTCGCCGCCGATGCCCGCCAATTCCGTGGTCAATTGCAAGAGGCTGCCGCACGTGGGGAAAATCCGTTCGTCTCGCAAATCGATCGACAAGATGTGTCGCAAAGCGCTCTTCATCGACGCACCCATTTGTTCGCGTATCTCGAACGACGAACCCCGCGACAATGCGGCCATATCGCGGAACGCTACGTCCCATTGAATGTTGTGCTTTAACTGCAAACGAAAATTTAATACGCAACGATTCGAAATGATCACTTTTAAATACGTACAATTGGTAATGAATTGAATCCGAAATCGAATAACACGCCGCGATTGAGTTCCTTGTAACCAGACGTCGGTGCTTCTGTGTGCATCTGATATAAGCTAGTGGAGAAGCTGCAAGGAGGGATTGAACAATGGTTAATCAGACAACATGTTTCATTCTGCTCACTTACATCGGATTGTGACGGCCGATGAAAGGTTTGATAAAGGCCACATTGAAATTGTCAGATCTATTTGATCCATAACTGTACTCGACTTGTAAACGTTCGCCGCGACCGAACAAATTCGGTGCCCTTAAACCGACGATTAGGGCGCCTTCATTGTTGCCCACTTGTGTTGTCACGCCTCCAACGACACGTCGTAATTCTTTAACGCTGAACGTTATTTCTAAACCATTTTCCGTACTTTTCGGTCCTTTACTAGTCTCTACATAGATGGATATGTTACGGAAACAGTATAGCGTTTCCAAACGTTGACGAGCCTACAATATAAGTTTAGAGTGTGAATGAGTGCATTAACTGTTTGTTATAAGTTTTACTCTGTGTGCTTTCAATAAGACCTCCTCAAAGGTGCTGGCAGTGAATATATCTTTGACTGACGTCTCTACGATATCGTTCTTGGTTCTACCGATTCCATCAATGTGAATGCGATCCACGCGAGCCTAAAAATTTTAGGTTAGTCCATATGAGCAATTGTATTTATTCCTTTTTGAAGGAGAAATACGTACAGGAACATCTAACGGTATTGCTTTACCATCGTCGCACTCTTCGTAATTTATTTCGGATCGTGGAATACCGATTCCGTTGGTGTTTTGTGCCTAAAAGAAACGGTTTGTATTTAGCACAGTGACACCATAATCAATATGCATAACAATGTTTTGTATGAAATTTGCGAAAATCTGTTGCAAAATTTCGTTTACCTTTGCATGGACGGTCCCCATTTTTCCTTCTTAAATGATTTTTATCAACAAAAATCACGAGAAATTTTAAAATTTAGTTCAATTTTTCATTTTATCTGTCACACGCACTCGATTGTGGACGAAAGTGAAGAGAGCAGCATGCGACCTCAAATAATGTTTACCTAATTTCGCTCTAATATGAGATTCGACAATTTTGAAATTTGATCACGTTGAATAAATTCAAAAAAACTTCAAATTTGTTTCATTATCAATTAGTCAACATACAAGAACATGTTTGTATTCAAAGTACTTCGTTTATCTCGTCTTGATCGCCTTAATACGATACCGAAGCTTTTACTAATAAAAAGTTCGTTCTGCACATCAAACGGATGCGCCAATTCCTGCGACGACGAGGAGGAAGATAAATGCAAGGCAGAAGAAGTATTGAGTAATTAATGCGTTGCTTTTCTTGTATGTCATTTACATGAAAGAATTTCCAGTATCTGACGACCGAAACGATCCGTGTAACGACGTGTGTCTAATCAGGGACATGGATGAAGACGAAACGAACGAGATATTGCGTAGTTATTGCAACGATTGTTACAAGAATCCCGAATACTACATGTACAATGATGCGGCCTATTACAACATCATGGTTTATTTGCAAAACAAGCGCGTTTGCACGCCCTAAAAACAAATTCAAGCTTCGCTCGTTCAATAATTAGCTTCTTGCATTTCTCTCTGCAATGAAACTTCATCTATTTTGTCCCTGATGTATTGGCGTTTCGCGTTTCTGCTCAATCCCAGAAACTCCTTCCACACCACCTAATAGAAAAGTACAAGAATAAATAAACTATTTGAATGACCTTTTAATGATGTAACTCACGGTAACCGGTTTGTAACCAATCATCTCCAATTGCCTCAATTTCATGCTCATCGAACCAACCGGAATGCTAGTGCCCCATACGGTCAGATTAATGCCCATGATGACGACGGCGTACCATTGATAGATCTCCGAATCGTGCGGTCGCATCACGTCGCCGACAATGTAATTCGCGAAACCGGTCGGTTCTACGAACTCGCCAGTACGTCGATTTTTACATAAAATTATGTCTACAAAAAACATTCACATTAACAAACGACTTGTAACCGTGAAATGGTGTTCTCACCAGCTTTCGAGAAATGCGGTAGAATATGAGCAACGTGGCATAAACGTTCGTCGCCGACCAATTCCCTCACGGTGCACATCACGTCGACGATCAACTTCTCGGCGGCCGTCAAACGTTTCCGTGCATCCAACGGATCCGGTGGCGTTTCCGTGTGAAATTTCGCTCTCTTGTATCGCGACGCCATACTCAAACGGTCCCCTTCGTAACTCTCCGCCCTTTCGATCCCCACGCACATATCCAGGCTGAAGAGTTCCCGCGACGCGATATAATTCGCCTTGCCGTAAGCGAGTTTCACGAAGTCGCTGTCTAACGCTTTCGCGATTAGATCCAGCGCATAAGTGCCGTTGATTGTTAGGTAATGTAAAGCGCAAACGAACGGTCGCGGATAAGTGCCGATCTCGGCTAGACGCGACGGTTTACGTAACTCGTCAACGATGACGCTATAGACGTCCGGCTCCGTCACGGAAACGTTGCCCATCGTCAGTGCGAGCAGTAGACGTTCGATATCTTTCAAACGGACGATCTCGATGTCGGATATGTTGGCGCAAATCTTTCGGGCGATCAGTTTCAACGAGGTCGAGTGAACGACTTGAAGCGCCGTGCCCACGATGGCGAGATGAAGGCAACAGAGCGTCGAGAGACGCGGTATTTCGGGCGTGAGAGCATCTATTAAAGGGTAAAACTCGTCGGCGATTTCGTACTGTCCAGAGAAACGTAGTATCTACAACATAGAGGCATGAAGATTAATGCGATGATGTATGATTAAGAAACGGTCCAATGTACCTTTAGCAAAGAAGTGAGCGTTACGTGGTCCACGTCGCTTGCGTTCGATTTGATCGCTTCCATTATTCTTCTCAGCACATACATCGATCGGATTTTCGATTTCGTTTTGAAGAAACCTAACGCGACGATCGCCATCTCGTTTAGCGTCAAATCGTCGATGTACTGATTCAAAGCGTTCTCATATTCAAAGTCTACCTTGTTCTTGCGACAGACGTTCAAAAAGAAGAACACCCTCAACAGTTGCTCTTTGGTCAAACGGCTCGCTTTCTTCACGTACATTTCCACCAATTTGAACACATAGTTGCCTTTTCTTCCTAAAAAAATATAAAATACATTGAAACTTTGAAAATTTCGTGTTTGAAAATGATTTAAAATTGTCTACTCTTAAACCTAAATTCAGCCTATACCAAAACTCAGCAATGGCAAATCGCTGATCGATGGTCCATTTGTTCATCCTCCAATAACACACGTCGTCCAGTGATTGCCACAAGTCTTCAAAATTGTGAGACGTCACTGATTCAGTCACTGGATACTGTGTAATGTAGTCAAGTAATTTGACTATATCATTGTAGGTCAAATGTTCCACATTATTCAACAATCCATCAATTAAAGCATCAAACTTCCTATCAGATAAGTTAATATTGTGCTTGTTGCAAAAATTTACAAGTCTACCGAAAGTCCTAACGATTTCATTGACAGTGCATGCTTTCCATGATTTTTTGGAGATTGCTTCAAATTCCTCCATGTCAACGTCTGTTTCTTGTTCAAGGCATTTTTCAATATCAGACGTTATTGTGTTAAACTCTTGATTCGGTGGTAATAACCCATAAATGTAACGATTCTCCTTGTCCACATGTAACTTCCCGTTGCTGATGGTCGTCGTATGGACAAGTCTTATTCTGCATAACTTTAAAACTTTGTGAGTACGTTGAACGTTCAAATGGTCTCTTAATACTGAAAGGGCACTCTGAGAGAGGAAACGGTTCACTAATATTCTGTACATTTCAAATAGTAACACTAGAAGATATTGCAATTAAATCCAGTTGCAAAAATTATGTTAAAAACTGCAATCACTTTAAAACTCACATATTTTATTATAACTTATACGAATGTCGAAGGAAAGTCGTAAGTTAGAAAATATAGTGCAAATTACCAGATACTAAAATAAAATATTGTTCTGATACGTAAAGTTTTGTAATTTTGTTGGTTAATTGTGAAAATAGCGCACCATCTTTGTTCCGGAAACTGCAATTAGGAGAATTAAACATTTAATTTTCAATTGGAAAATTTATTTTTGTTTGAATGTATTAATTAATTGAACATTCAGAACGGATTTTACATTTTCCTAGTCACAGCGTCTTTAAATATATCAATTCTAACTTTCAACATTTATAACAAACACTCTTGAAACCTAAACCCAAATATGTTGGTTGTATAAATGTTCAGATAAAAAACTTGCAAAGAAATATTCCCACATCTACTTGAAGAACAAAAATCAGTACAGACTTAGGAAAATCTTACGAACTATTTAATACAAATCATAAAGATTTTGATACTCTGACGGAGATTCACTTCCCCATACGTTGTATGGACCATTCCTGTTGGCACAAAGGACATCGATTGTTCTGTTTCACCCACAGGGACATGCAGCAGTAGTGAAATGAATGATTGCACTCGCCCCAAACGACGACACAATCCTGTTTCCCATACAAATCCTTCTTGCTCTCTGCCTGACACCTGAGACATGCATCCATCACTTGAACACGACATATCGCACAGGTATCGCATTCCACGTCCCAACTCCACATCGCGACGGCGTTCCACTTCTTCAATGAGAACATTTTCTCCACACGATTCGTATCTTCATGTTTCTCGGTTATAGTGTCTCCAACTTCTTCAGACATTTTATGTAGCTACAAAGACCATTTACTATGTTAGTGTTCTATTAATTGATTCGCAAAGATGAACAACTACCTATGGTTCGGTTTCTCTTAGCGGGTTTATACAAAGATAATATTTATCCTTCGTTCCTTTTGTTGACGTTCTACTATTGACCAATTTTCCATTTAGCCTTTTAGAACGCATGAGTGAAGAATCGGCGAGGTAAATCTAAAATGTGAAAGATTCAGTTTGCAAAATTAAGATGTTACCGTATAGAAAGTAATTAATTATCGAAAGGAACGGGAACGTATACGAATTTAAATTTAATTTTCACTTATATCAATTATTGGTGATTTATATGTGACGTACAGGCAACCAACATGATAACGTCGAAGATGGTGTAAGCGTTTGCAGGGGAAAGAGCAGCCGGTAAAGGAATTTTGAATTTTTCGCGTGACGCAGAAAAACCGCTTTTCATTAATGAAAATCCAGGAATCATGACCTATGCGAATGCGGTGAAGGGACACGAACGGGAAAGCGCTTGCGTCTGGTACATTTCGGCAGTGTGACGTCGTCGGATGGGAAGAAAGAAGGAAGAGGAACATCATCGACACGGGAAATAATAATTTGCCATTAGTTCGGTTCAAGAAAAAGGAAAACTTGGAGAGAGAAACCACGGCGAGTTCGACGTTTTCCATCGAGCTATTCGACGACGTACGTTAAGGGACCCTGGCGAAAGATTTGATTGCAAGAATTATCGATCGTTAAGTGACCGAGAACGAGGTGGAAAGAGTGAAACCGAAGTCGGGTGGCTCGAATCGAACGGGATAAAGTGTTAATTTGCCACTGAAACATGTAAGTAAATTAAATTAGATGCGCGACGTGCTCGTCTATGGTTGAATAACCCCTTTTGGCCCCTAGAACGCGTGGAAAATGCTCGAAGTGTTCGCGAAAAGAAAGTCCATCGTTTTCGCCGAATTCATTGAGTCGTATCGTGGATATTTTTAAATTCGTTTCCCATTGCGAGCACGTAATAAATTATGAGTGCGCGTGGGTGGAAAAGACGAGGAAAATCGTCGCTTCCTCTTCATTTCCATCGCTCCCCTTTCTGCCTCTCTTTTTTCATGGGTGGAAAATTGATTTTTCCCGAACGCAAGCGCACCGACGCGAAATCGTACGTGGGAAAGATATCGAATTTTCGCAATTTTCTCCTTTTAGTTTTCGTGAATTTACAACTGTTACGAATCATTTTCATTTTCAGCGCGTGGGATTTTCCTTCTCCGAAATCCAAGCCGTAATAAACTAAATTAGAACGCTGCAAGCGATATCATGTGAGTAATGAGTGTTAAATCCGATTAGGTAGCCGAACGGAAGAACTTGCAGCAACGAGAACGAAATTCCGGAGCAAAACGCAGCGAAACAGTCGGTCTTCAAGTTTCCCTTCGTGTTTTAGGTCCGGCGGCGAGAATCTAACGGCGTCGACGGGTGGCGACGATGGGATCGTCGGCGGTCCCAGGACGCCGCAACAGATCGCGGCCCAGAAGCGATTGCAACAGACGCAGGCCCAAGTCGACGAGGTCGTCGACATAATGAAGACGAACGTCGAGAAGGTGCTCGAACGCGATCAGAAACTGTCCGAATTGGACGATAGAGCCGGTGAGTGCACGTCGCTTTTAAAACGGGCCCTCCACCACGGCTCGGTTCAAATGTACAGTTACGACGGTTTAAAGTGTGCTTAAAGCACAGTGATGAGCGGTTTTCATGCAGTTATCAGGATTTTCCTTGCACTGGACGCGAACTGAGCGCATAACCGATTAAAAGCTCAATTGAAGTGCAATTAATTGCGCAGTTTTTAATTGCGTTACTTCAAGCTCAGTTGGGCGCCTTTAAATGCAGATTTAATCGATTTCCTTTGCCTTTTCTTCCTTTTAGATGCACTTCAACAGGGCGCGTCGCAATTCGAACAGCAAGCGGGCAAGTTGAAGAGAAAGTTTTGGCTGCAAAATTTGAAGGTACGACGGATTCGTGATTTGCAAAAGATTGTTTATTCTAATCGTCTCTCTTTGTCTCGTTACCGCGGCAGATGATGATAATAATGGGAGTCATCGGTCTCGTCATTTTGATTATAATCATCAGTAAGTAAATTTTTCAACTTTTCTGCCTCTTTCGCCGCGTGCGTTCGCAATTCGATTTTAATGCGGCGATTCGCATCGACACGTTGAGTCACCGCGAGGTTGGCAATTGTTTGTTGGTCGAAGGAGTAACGAAGGATTGGCGAAGATTCGCATTAATTAATTAATCTATTCATTTGTCGTTGTTGTTGTTTCATTCTGTTTCTTTCTTTCATAGTGAACTTCATGTAACCGTCAGGGCATTTTCTCACTACTATCCACGAAATCTTCGGGTAATTAAGATGACCATATTTAATATATATATAAATCGATGTCGAGTATTATTAATTTGATTTTCTTTTACGTTTTTTTTTGATGTATATACATTTATATATATCAACTGGCTTCTGTCTGTCTGTCTTTCTGTCCATATATATAAATCATAGATTAATCTAAGCGAAATCATCATCAATTCCCGTCCTTTTGTAATTGATTATTATCGAGCCTATTACGCGAAGATCCGCGTCGATCGTCACATTTTCATTTTCTCTTCGTCCTCTTTTGGTTTCGATTTGTTTTTCGTTTGCCCGATCGATTGCCGGAACATTTCCTTTTCTTTGCTAGTTACTTGATTACTTGTTTGGATCGAATCGTTGGCGAATCGAAACTTTTCTCTTTCGATTCGCCATCGATTAGTAACTAATTCTGATTAATGTTTCTCGATTTTGCATGTTTTCGCATGTGCTCGTGTGCACGACGATGATTTTGTTTTCGTATATTCGTCTGTGTGAGTAGTTTCTTTTGGCATGCGGAATGAGGAAACCGTGTGAATTAGCGTTGGCATAAATCTGCGAATTTCTCTTTTTCTTTCTTTTTACAGTTTTGATGAAGCGAATGTTAACACAAAGAAAGAACTATTGGCCGCAGCAAAATAATAATAAAAAATTAATAATTAATCGATATCTACCATTCTATTTACTATTATTATCATCATTATTGTGCATTAATTAAGTAAAACGAATGAATTCATGAATGAAATACACCAAAAATTTGCAAACTAGATTCGATTTCTAGACACGGAATAACCGAAACAAAGAAAAATGAAAATAAAAAATAATGTGAACACGTAGAGGTAGGCAAAAAAAATTAAATGAAAATGCCGTGATAATAAATGATTGTTGTGTGTCTTGCTTCTCATTTTCATATCAATTGTAAATTTGATAATACTCATTAAATTCCGATTGAGAGTTATAGATTGAGATGGTAGTTTATTCGACAAAACAAGAAAACAAAAAAGAGTTGAAATTGAGTTTAAAATTAGTTAGTAACAATTCATTGACGTTTTGATTGAGACGAAACAGTTTCTCGCCTTTGATTGCATTTGAGGCACTCGAGAAGAGAAGAAAATCGCCTCGAATCGATAACAATCGGACGCGAGAAACTGTTTGCCTAATGGTTGGCAAGTTTGAATGGAAATTGGGGAAAATTTGTGCGAACTTCTGCAGACTTTCTTATCAATAATATGCTTTAAACGAGAAGATGGTAACGAATTTAATTGGAATTTTCTTGCGTAGAAATAAAAAATCCACGTCTTCTCCCTCTTTATTCTTTCTGATTGAAAACGTGCCAGAAAATTGCAATGATTAGGGAAAATAAAACGTTTTTGAATCAAAAGAGAGAGAAGAATGGAAGAGCGAACAAATAGAAACGATGATATTGTAAATAATGATCTTATGATGATTGCGATGATTTTTCAATTATTTTTCGTTCTATTACAAAAGAAGGATTGTGACTGCAGTTTGAAAATGAGAAAAGAACAAGAAATATTGTTAGAATGTCATTACTATGATTAAAAAGCAAAGGAAGCAAAAAGAAACTATTTGTTAATTGTATTTAATTTAGTGCGAACTTTTCATCCATTGTGTCGATCATCGAATGAACTTTTTCCACAATTTTTGATAATTATTAAAATTTGTTTCGCATTTCGTTTTTCTCGCAATTAATCAATCAATCAATCAACGTTTGCTATTTATTTATTATTTTGTTTAACATAGATTACGAACAATCTGTATAAGATTCTGTTTTGTATTCTTGTTCGTTAACAATTTAGCTCCAACTATGCGAAAACATTTCTCTTTTCTGTTCATTAGAGGCAAAATAAATGATGAAAAAAAGAACGACTTTTGTTCGCCAATTCGATCATTCTCTTTGTTTTTTAGCAGGTTCACGTTACACATTATCGCAATATAAACGCAGATAAAACAGCATAAAAAACAAGGTAATCCATTAATCATTCGTCAATTTTCTCTTTTGCATGCTTGAACTTTTTCCGTTTCTAATAAAAAAGAACAAACTATTAAATCTAATCATATAGACATGACGATACTTTTTATTGTGCACAAGCATAAGATTTATACAATTTCAACTTGAATCCAGCGCAAATGCTCATCACCAATCGCTAATATCATCATTGTCACTCTTTGCCACCAAACATCATTCTCTCGGAAGACAGACAGACATTAAACCGAAACACAACAACAACAACAACAATTCACATTTGCAAAAGAAGCCAACTTCATTTCTTCCTCACTTAATCGATACTTTAATCGATCCACTATCGACCATCTCAGTGTGCGTAACAGCGTGAAACTTTTCGCAACAAACTCAAAACAACAGCAAACCACTCCAACTAAAATATTAATTTTAACGAGGACCTTTTTCGCGTTTAATTTGTTCGACGAGAGCAGAAGATTTCTTTAGGGCGAAGCGATCGAAACCGTCCTATCGATTAACGTTTGTTTATAGTGAAATTTTATCCAAGCGAATCGGGCAACAGCAACATCGTGCCGGTTGCTGGACCGTCAGCAGCTGGCGCAGTGAACACCATGGGATCGCAGCCTTCGTCCGTCGGCGGTGGCGTCGCCGTTCCCGATGGAGCGTCGCAATCGCAACCGGCCAACGGTTAATCGTTCGATCGTCGAACTCGATATTTGTTGCTCTCTTTGCTCTTCGATCGGTTACGGAACATGGCCTAACAATCGGTTCGTTCCTTCTTTTGATTTGACGCACCTTTCTCTACCCAATAATGTTTGCGTTCCTCCTAAGTCTCACGGTATTCTCGCGACTAACTTTCCTCTCTTATCGTTGTCGATTTTCGCTTAAAAGTTCTACAAAAAAAAGCAAAACGTATTATTAGGTCGTTTTATGTTATTTGTTAGCAAAGAAACAGGTGAGTGTGTGCGAGCGAGAGAGAGGTGGGCGAATAATATTTGATTTTGCAAACAATCAACTCAGAAAATTGCGTTAGGATGTGTAAACTAATTAAATTTAATTACACATGCTTATAAAACACACTTAAACGTAACGATTAAACTTATTCATTAAGCCAGATTAATAATATGTATATGCCAATAATTGCGAGCAGGATAATAACGATTTAAATAAGTAATTAAAAAAAAGGGAGAACAACAATTAGTAACTTTGCAAGATGCGAATCGTAAGTAGCTCGCCGCAAATATACTAAAGGATATATATATGTAAACAAATTGAAGACAACATCAATAATAATATTTTAAATAGTGTAAATGCAATTATTATGATTTAAATTAATTGAAACTGAAAGGGAATTATTATATATATAAATATAGAAAATCAT
The DNA here is from genome assembly GCA_963695495.1 of Hololepta plana. Taxonomy (NCBI): domain Eukaryota; kingdom Metazoa; phylum Arthropoda; class Insecta; order Coleoptera; family Histeridae; genus Hololepta; species Hololepta plana. The sequence continues at coordinate 1,662,576 of OY968841.1, read as the reverse complement.
GTTTTAGATGTTTATATTATAACGATAAATGTAAACGTTATGTACATTTCATTTGGAGTTTAGAAAGAAATCGAAGAGATTCGAATGGAAAACAAATGATTGCATAACTAATTAAATTCGATTAAGAGTATAGTGTAAAATATTTAGCGGTTAAAACTTAAAAAGGAAACCTTTTCTGTTTTGCATACTGTATAAAGTCATATTTTGAATGATGTAAAATTTTATTATTATCATTATTAAAAAATATGCGTTACTTAATCACAACAATCCATTGTTGCTTCGATTACACGCTTAAACCGCAAGAAACCGTTTCTCCTTCCCCCCAACATCGGCGGCATCGTTAACATTTTTCAATTAGCTAACTCAATTCGCCTTTGGTTTCGTATAGTAATGCGATGGCACGAACGGCATCTTGGTGACGCGCGCCTCGTACATTTTGTCGCGCACCTTCACCGCCACCGTCGTGCCGATTTTGCTATGATCCACCGGCACGTAGGCCATCGCGATATTCCTATTATCCAACGACGGCGCCGGACAACCAGACGTCACTTTGCCCAGCTCGGTCGTGCCGTCGGCGTCGTAGACGATCGCCCCGTGTCTGGCCGGCGGCCCCGATTCCGTGGCGATCAAACCGACACGTTTCACGCGCGATCCTTTCGCAATCTGCTCGAGAACGACGCGCGCGCCGGGAAAGTCGCCGCGCTCGCGACGCTTCTTCGCCACCAGCCACGTGAGGGCCGCGTCCACGGGTGTCGTTCCCTCGTCGATGTCGTTGCCGTACAAACATAAGCCGGCTTCCAATCTGAATGACAGACACAGCGTTAATTTATGCGCGGGGCAACGTTTGCGTCGCGTTTTACCGAAGCGAATCCCGGGCGCCTAAACCGGCCAGTTTGATGGTCGGATCTTTGATCAGTTCGCTGACCAAATCGATCGATTTGAAGGCAGGCACGGATATCTCGAAGCCGTCCTCGCCGGTGTAGCCGCATCTCGTGATGCGACACGCGTGCACGCCGGCAACCGATCCGGGCGCGGATTGCATGAAGTAGAGTTTCGACAAGTCGACGCCGGTCATCAGCTGTAACCGCTCGGCCGCTTTCGGCCCTTGCAAAGCGATCAGCGCGCGTTCTGACGGTTCGAAGAATCGAATGCGGACGTTGTCGCGCCCCCGTTTCTTTTTGAAAGTTTCCTAAAGCGAGAGAGAACGATCGTTTGAATTTGAAGTTCACATTATCGCATCGTTCACCAGAGATTGAAGCATGTGCTGCTGATCGTGTTCCTTGCGGCCGGCATTCGAGACGACGAACAGATGATCGTCGGTTATTTTTGTCACGATGAGATCGTCGAGGATGCCGCCACTTTCCGACGTAAAGACGGTCAACGCGGAAACGTTCTCTTGCAGGCCGTGGACGTCTGCCGTGCAAATCGTCTCCAAATATTCCATGCAGCCTTTACCTGGAGTAATTACATGCAAGAGTGAATGTTTCGCGGGTACCGTTTTCGAACACCGTTTCAATCATACCGCTGATTTCCGTTTGTAGCATGTGCGACACGTCGAAGAGCGATACGTGGCTCCTAGTGTGCAGATGCGAATTGACGATGCTCAAATCGTTGTATTGTACCGGCAACAGGAAACCGCCGAAATTCACCATCTTGCCGCCACGTTCCACGTGCAAATCGTAGAGAGACGTCGTCTTCGCATTTGTGTCCGGTTTCGTTGCGAACCGTTGCATCGACAATTGCAAATTCGCACGTTTAACGGCCGGGTAGAAGAAGCGTCGCGACAGCATATCGTACTTTCTATATCACTTGACGCAACATTTAAAACTGATCCGATTACAGTCGCAACCGATTGATACTATTCGATTTATCGCAGAACAGGAGAAATGTTGAAAGTTTCGTCAACGTACGAGAAAGAGAGAGGTCAAAAGTTAGTGTTATTATTATTATTGTTATCTGGAGATTGTTATTGATGTTCTTGGTGGTGACGTTTTATCGCGAAATTAAATTATGTGTTAATTATTTGGCGAGGAAAGAGAAAACGTTTCGGTTTTACTCTACGCAAAACTTTAGTTAAAACTAATAGAGAATTCAAATGTGTTCAGCTAAGTAATTGAATTAGCGTGTAGACTGTCTCTCTGTCTTCGTTTGTCCCTTTGTTAACGCCAGTCTTTCCTCCTTTTCTCTGTACTGTTTTACATACCAATGATTGATGACCTTATCTCTAATCCCAACCACCAGATAAACTCATATTGGTCGTATCGATTGCGTGCGTGTATATGCTTCCTTCCAGATCAATATTTTATGTGAAAGTTCCTTTTGTCGTGCTGTAGGTTAATAACATTTTTGTTATCGATTTACGCATCGCTTTCGTTCCCCCACGTTCTTTAACATACGCCATGTGTTAACGAACTAAAATTTAATATTCTAACATAACGAAAATTAAACATTTCAAGCTTCATGAATTTTATCGTGTCGGCTAATTGTTTAAATCCACATCATCAACATTGATGTCTGATTGGGTGTTGAATAAAGAGTTTGATAACGACGTTCTTCTATCATCGACATCTTGAATGTCTCGTTTCCTTTTTAATCGATTCTGATCCATGCTACTTGCATTCATGGCTGTACCAATTGCAGAATTCCATTGTTGTGCAGCAAGATGATTGACTTTCTTAATTGACTTACTCTCGTCGTGAGCATACAGGCTCAATAAGTTACTTGAACATATGATGATCAAAGGTTTCATGTTATGTAGCATATGTAGAATACCAAAATTTGCTAATACAATAACAGATTGAGGTTTCACATAATTCACATACTTGTTGTATAACTCACATGGCATGACAGCTTGAATTGTGCCTAAAAACATGTTCAATTGCAGTTGATAATGGATAAATTGCAGCTTATCTATTCACCAGTCATATCCTTAAGAGTTAAACTAACGTTTGAAATATCCCTGCCCATTATATTAACATGTTCAATGATAGCAGCAAGAAATGGCACTTTGGATATCTTTAATTTGATCATTGTAAGTATCCAATTAATCGTGTATCTCTCTGTTAGACAACCAGCTCCGAATGAAAGATGTTGATGCTCATTCCACATTGTACTCCATATTTCACCTTCAAACATTTTGCTGGAACTTTGGGAATATACCACATTCTAAAATGAATTGTTTGTGAAATTTATCAACATGAAAATGATTTCTTACATTAAAATCCAATTCTTTGTTATTACTCTCTGTATCAACGTCCCTTTTGTATGCTGGCAGACCGGCAGGCCCCGGAAATTTCCTTTGTACAACAGTTCTGTTCACATGACTACTACTACAAGATGTATTAGATTCCATATTGATATGTGAATTGCTGAACAGTAGTCTAGGGTCGTCAAACTCTTTGCTATAATCTGTTCTAATACTTTCATTTTCAATATCCGATTGTGTTGTTGTATCATCGAATCTGATCGTATCGTTACGAAAACTTAACATTAAAGCTTCGTGATTTAGATAATCCTAAAAACAGGTTTAAATCAATACGATTGCCTATAAGTAAATTACGTACTTACATCGTCCAATTCGTTATCGCTCTCGAACATTTTTGTTATTAAACGGATTGGATATAGAAAGAACGCAACAATTATTGTTCTATATTTCCAATTTGAAATAAAGCAAAGAGAAGGAAGGTATAGGGTAAAAACTGGGGACCCTAAGTCTGGAAAGACTGTACTGGCGGTAATGTTGGCACTGTTTATTTATAGATGGCGGAAGTGAATTTTTATTAAGTGCTGTTTGAATTAAATTTTCATTGTGATTTACACAACCATTTCTTGTGAAATTAATTTCTGGTTATCTCTGGAGAAAGTTAACATCTATTTACAACGTCTCAGTGTAATTTGTGTGAAAGTAGTAATCGAAGTATGGTTTTATATAGGGATAAAAATTTCGAATGGTGAGCAGTCGAATTACATACTTATTTCGTCTAATTCGTTATCGCTTTCGAACATTTTCGTTATTAAACGGATTGGATATAGAAAGAAGCCGACAATTATTGTTCAATATTTCCAATTTGAAATTATGCAAAGAGAAGGAAGGTACGTTTTCTTTGGGGTAAAAATTGGGGACCCTAAATCTGCATAAACTGTACTGGCGGTAATGTTGGCACTGTTTATTTATAGATGGCGGAAATGAATTTTTATTAAGTGGTGTTTGAATTAAATTTTCATTGTGATTTACATCACCATTTCTTGTGAAATTAATTTCTGATGATCTCTGCAGAAAGTGAACATCTTTTTACAACTTCTCTGTGTAATTTGTGTGAAAGCAGTAATCGACGAATGGTTATATATGAGGATGAAAATTTCGAATGGTGAACACTTGAATTGTGTTCAGCAATGGACGATCTTCGGGAATTGAAACAGGTACCGTTCACTCAATTACTATTAAACATTTTACATTTCATAACGTGATGGGCGCCGATCGCATACCATTGCAAAAGAATCCAGATGTACTCACTGGCGTCTAAATTTAACGCGTTACCATTCATCGGTTCCACTCATCTATTGGCTTTAATCCGAGTGACTGAACGGCGGTCAGGAATTAGCGATGCATTATTCGTTAGTATTAACGTAATTATATAATATTGTACGTGTCTCAATTAGCCATTAATACATGTACATTGCGAAGTAGCTTCAAATATTATGCGATAAATATGCTTTAAGTTTACAAATTGTTACGCCGTTACATATTGGTAAAAGATTTCAATCTCTAAGCTCGAATGCGACCATCGATCCGTCTTTCAGCTTTATCGTTAGATTCTGCTCCAACTTGATATCTTCGAAACGTTTGTACGGCGTCGCCAGACGATACTTCCGCACCGTGTTCGCAAGGATACATTTCATCATCATCATTGCGTACTTTTTGCCTGCAACAAACGCGAAATTACCAAACGGCAATCGATGAACGGCCACGAAATTACCTATACAATGTCTGGGACCGCCGGAGAACGAGAGGAACGCGTACGGATGGCGTTTGGCGACTTCTTCCGGTAGGAAACGGTCCGGATCGAATTTCAAGGGATCGGGCCAATGTTGCGGCGATCGGTGCACGTGATACGGGCAAATGATCGTCGACGAGCCGGCCGGAAACACGAGACCGTCGCCGACGTCGACGTCGCCACGATTGTACCGCACGTATATCGATCCGAGCGGCAACAGGCGTAACGTTTCCATTAGGACGCGTTCGGTGTATTTCAGGTGAGGCAAATTCGCTTCATCGATCGGTCTGTCCGTGCCGACCACCTCGATCACTTCGTCGTAGACCTTTTGCTAGAAGCGAAACGAAGGAGAGACTCTCGAGCGCTGGCGTCCAAACGTCGTCGTTCAAAAACCACGTACCTGAATCTCCGGGTGCATTCCCAACATGATCAACGTGTTCGAGAGTGCAGTTGTTGTCGTATCGACGCCCTGAAACGAACGCAAGCGGTTGCCTAATTAGAGATTTAATCTAAAATTAAACGACAAAGTGCGTACGCCGACGAGGAACGTGCTGACTTCCTCGCGCAGCTCTTCGTCGGTGAACCGTTCGTTCTCCGTGAACTCGATCAGCAACTCCAAGAGGCTCTTAATCTTCGCGTTACCTTAAACGAGAAATGAAATAATGCTCGTGATCGCCGCACAAATCCGATTCGAATACCCTCCTCCGTTTGCGCGGTCAGCTCCTTGTTCTTTTTGTAAAGCGTCCGTTTCTCCGTTACCACCTTTAGAAATGAACGTCTTGAGATCGCAAGGAAACGAACAAAAGCGCGCGGCTCACCTGCTTCGTGAAACCGACGTACGCCTTCAAGTTGTTCTTGTACTCTTTCCCCAACGGCGTGTTGTAGAACAGCGCGTCGATTTGGTACCACAGCTTGAACATTCGCTTCATCGAGACGTCCAACAATCTGCGGCAGAAACGAAAAGGAAAACGATCGTTAGCGTGGATCGACGAAAGGGCCGACGCGCGCAACTCACTTGTCCAATAGCTTGATGAATTCGCAGTCCTCCGCTTGCGAGTTGACTTTAATGCCCATCGTCGTCTCTGAAAGTCACGCGCCCGTTTTAGTACTCTGCCGGCAACTCGACAGCGCAATCGAGACGTGCGATTCGCTTACCGCAGACGCCGTCGAGCACGCACTTCCCGACCAAGCCGTACACGTCGAACGCGCCCGTGCCCGCGTACTTTTCCAATTTCCGCCCGAAAATGACGGCGTGCTCGTCGATGGCGGCGACGTAGCTGTTCAGCGTGCGCTGATTGAACGCTTGCGATATTATCTTGCGGTTCGTCTTCCATTTCTCCCCTTGAACGTGTAGGAAAGAGTTTTTGCAATTATTTCATAATGCCGTCTAACCTGGTACCGTGAACAGTCCGTTTCCCAATACCGGTTTCAGCACGCGCACCAAACCGCTCTTGTCGAACGACTTCGGTTCGTTGAACACGATCTGTATGCGGTGCGGATCGCCGATGACGAAGTACAACTCGTTGCCGAGCCAGAACTTCATCGGCAACGGGTACGTCTCGCAGATTTCCATCAGCGTGTTGAAGATGGCTGAAAAAGAGTCGTTCGTTTAAACGCTGACGAAACGCCTTCGAACCGCGCGCCACGCTCACTCTCCATCGATCCGGCGAAGAGGTGCGCGCTGCCGACCAGCGGCAAAGACACCGGTCCGGTCAGTTTCGACGCGAAATAATACAATCGTCGCCGTTTCCAATGGTAGTGAATCAACGCGACCGAGCCGATCGTTATCAGCGCGAACGCCAACAGTTCGGTTACCGTAGAATCGATCGCAGCGAAACGCATCGTTGCGGTATTCGGACGAACGGGGACGCGCGTATCGACGCGGTTAAACTGACGAAATTTTCGGCAATGAACTTAACGCGATCGTCTCTCCATCTATATCCCTTTTTTCGCCACCTAAAGCGAATCGATCCCTACCCGAGCCGGTTCGTCCGTTTCGATCTCTACCTGCGAAACGGGTTTTTTTTTATTGACGCCTAGAGCGAGTCCGACAAGTGACTCGCAAGGTTATTTCCTTCGCGAAGGCAAATAAAACAGATCGCGATTACGACGGAGGCCCCCCGCCGTATAATAATAATAATATTTATAAAAGCGAAGGTTAAATAGGTGTGATCGCAGAGGCGATCGCAATCGCAAAACGAAGAAGATTAATAACAACGATGCACGTCGATGGTTGGAAACAAACAGCGCTCTTCGTCCCGCCGATCGTCACTACCGTCTATCCAGTGTCACCTTGCGTCCGTCCAGCGGTATCAACAACAACAACAACTTTTGCGTCACCCGTACGTCTTCGACGTGCTCATCTTGAATTTACGCGCTAAATGGGCAACGAACGTCTCGATCTCCATCAGGCCGTATTTCCAACCTCCAGCATTTAATTGCCTCGCGATCTCCGTAGAAATACATCAGTCCCGCTGCAAACGGCACGTAAGCGTACGGATGGCGTTTGGCGACTTCTTCCGGTAGGAAACGGTCCGGATCGAATCGTAACGGACCCGGGTCACTAATCTAAATGTCGGACTTGTTCAGGTATTTCGGATGATTGAGTATCGTGCGCAAATTGTCCGCTTCGCTAATAAATCCATCTTCAGATAGTTTCGGTTCGGAATTTGCGCTCAAATTCAATTGAATTTAATCGATTTCCGTGCATCGAGTTTCCATTCACTGTAAAGCAACCGGAATGTAGAGGTGATGTTAAAGCAATCGGCGGTTTCATGCGACGTGCAGAACTTTATTTCTCGCTGCGCGTGCAATAAATCTTTCCGCCGACATCTCCATTGCACGTGGACGGCTTAAGGGATTGGTTTCTATTTACATTCTTATCAAGAACTAAACAATCTGCTTTACGGATCCTAACTAAACTGCCGACAAGAGTAAATAACTAATGTCAGATAATTGCCCTACATAAACGTATTGACATTGATTAAGTGACCATTGGCTCTTCCTCCATATAAAGTGTTATTCAATGTCCCTTATCCCGACGGCATGTCAATTTTCCCTCGGTACGAATCCAACTTTAAATCCATCGACCGGTTTGATCATGAGGACCACCGTCACCTTAATTTCCTCGACGGTCTTGTACGGCGTCGTCACCGTAAACTTCCTTATCAAGTGCGCGATAAAAGTCTTCAGCAACATTTTGGCGTAATGCGTGCCTAAAAGAAAGAGTGAGTTAATTAACAGTTCAGATTATATAGCAATTAATATGAATCTTGTACCGATGCAGTTTCTAGGTCCCGCTGCAAACGGCACGTGAGCGTACGGATGGCGTTTGGCGACTTCTTCCGGTAGGAAACGGTCCGGATCGAATTTCAACGGATCCGGCTAATACTTCGCCGATCGATGCGTGTGATAGACGTCAATCATCACGTTGCTTCCGGCCGGAATTGTTTTTCCCTCTGTGCAAAGGGGAAAATTAACAAATTCATGGGCGACAAGCAAGTGGAAGGTTCGCTAACTTATTTTCACGTCGCCAGCAACGTGCCGTCCGATGACGGGCGCCACCGGATACAATCGCATTGTCTCGTTGATGCAACGTTCGGTGTATTTGAGTTTAGACAAATCGGCGTATTCGATTGTACCGTCGATGCCGAAAGTCTCGATCGATTCGTTATAAACTCTTTCTTGGATGTCCGGATGCATTCCGAGCATCGGCAGTAGAAAGGATATCGTTAAGCCGCAAGTGTCGACTGCCTAGAATCGGGTAATAAAATAGACGATAAGCGAGCAATTGTTGATTATAATGTGAATTTAGGCAACGTCACCGACCCCTATTATTAAGGTTCCCACCTCGTCGCGCACTTGCTCGTCCGTGAACGCATCGTCTTCTTCTATTTCGAGCAGCAACTCCAGGAACGATTTAAATTTCATTTGATGTTCCTCTGGCCCGAGCAACATTTTGACAATTTCTTTCGTTACCGAACAAGATTAAATCAAAATGCGATTCTTACCCGTAAAGCAGACGTCGTCGTTACTGCTGATCGGATTACGCTTCATTGCCGCTCGTTTCTCTTTTATAACCTCATTCGTTAAGACGACCATCTGGTTGTAGAGCTTCATCGCTCTACGTCCGGCCGGCAAGTTGAAATAAAGGAAATCCCAGATGTAGATCGGATTAACTACGCGGTCTTGTAGGGTATTCGCCAAACTATAAATATAAAATAATTTCGTGTCGTTTATTGAAATATTTTGTTTTCAGAATTCTCCGATTGTGGCTCACTTTGTGAGTATATCAAAATATTTCGCGAACTTGTGCGTATCGTTCATGTCAGTGCCCATCGAGGTTTCTGTAAGACGAACGAAGAATGAAACATGAGAAAAGAAAACAGGACGAAATTAAATCACACTTACGGCAGACGCACGCCAAAAAGTGAGAAATAGCCCGTTTCAGTATGTCGACGTTGCCGTCGCGATTGTCCGCCAACTCTTTCACAAAATTAACGGCGCTCTCGTAGAACACGGAACCGTAATTGTTCAAGACGCGCGGATTGAACGTCGTCGCGAGCCGACTCCGGTCCCTCTTCCACACGTCCACTGAAACACGATCGGAATTAATTAGAAGAACAAGATTAATGGCAACTATCACTTACCAGATGCTGTCAATAGTCCATCGTGAAAGAAACTTTTGGCACCATCGTATATGTTGGATTTGTTAATACATTTCGCACTGTTGAACACCATCTTGTAACTCTCCGGGTCACTTATAACCACGTGCGCCACCGATCCTGTATTAATAAGAATCGGCTCCTCGTAATTGTTGAAAAGCAGCTCGTTCATGTGTTCCAACAAATCTATATCGATCGTCGGACACACAGTCAATTAGCTGTTAATCTGTATGAAGGAAAATCACTCACCGTGAGTCTTCCCAAAGGCTAAGTGACAGTGACCGATGAACGGCAATGATTTAGGGCCGTCTAACTTCGATAGGCAATTGTAATAGTGTCGCCACTTCCAGCGATCGTGCACCAGGTAAATGATGAGAGCCGTGACGAAGACCAAGAGGAAGGATGCCCCTACAGAGAGTCCCATTAACGAAGTAATCGGTGCCATCGTTTCAATCGTGACTTTCTAATTGTCTTCTCTTCTGAAGCAATTCTTGATCAGACGCGTAGACAGCTGGAACAACGACGATTGGTTTGTTATAAAGCAATTTCCCGTTTTATAAGTTTTATCTTCATTGCCATCCGGTACCTCTAATTCGTTATGAATGTTAATCCGTAATAAACTAGTTAATAATTAACTTAATTAACACTAGTTATACGAGCCCACTTGCGCACACAAAGGTAGTACCAGAACAGGAAATTAATTCGTATAGACTGTTTGATGACGATCGGGTTAAGTTAATTGTTTGAGTACGCCTTGGCATCATAATTCAGTTCTAGTTATTGATACATTGCGAAGGGAAATGGTTGATGGCTTCCTCTCCTCACGGGCATATAAAAACATTTCAATTTTATCCTAAAATCAATCTCAAATAAGTAATTAGTTGAGCATCAGCGCTAATTAACGATCGATGAGCTTTAGCCAATCGAATTATTTGAATAAATTTGTGAGATTCATTAAATCGTATTTGGTTCGCAAGTAAGTCGCAGACAATAATTTCCTCACTTGTTCCACAATTATTCAACTGGCTTTTATATTAATCAACTTAAATGAAGATTAACAAACCTGCGACATATCAAATGGTTGAATGCAAAAAGAATTTAACAAATATCCGTTATATATGTCTAAAAATCAGGTTTTCTTTTCCATGCATTCCATATCCCTGCCATAATTGGCACCTTGAAAATGGGAATCGCAATTAATGCTCATCAATTGATTTAAACGCTAACGTACCGACGCAGTTTCCTAAATCTTTTTGCGAACTTTACGTAAGCATGCAAATATCTTTTGGTCATTTGGTCTGCCAAAAAGCGGTTTAGATCGAAACATGCGAAACGATTTTTGCAAAAAAACATGCGTGCAAGTTCAAACGTTCAAAAAAGAAATTGGTCTTTATTACCTCTCTCACAAAATGAAAAGAATGCTCATTTCTCAAACAATTCTAACTAAAATTGTAACAACAGTAACAAACTTAAGAAATAATTTCCCTACGTAAGCATATTGACATTGATTAAATGGCGATTGACTATTCCTCCACATTAAATCTTATTCAGTGCCCCTTATCCCGACAGCATGTGAATAGGTCCGGCCATCAATTTTCCCTCGGTACGAATCCAACTTTAAACCCATCGACCGGTTTGATCATGAGGACCACCGTCACCTTAATTTCCTCGACGGTCTTGTACGGCGTCGTCACCTTAAAATTCCTGATTATGTGCGCAATAAAAGTCTTCAGCAACATTTTGCCGTAATATGTGCCTAAAAGAAACAGTGAGTTAATTAACAGTTCAGATTAAATAGCAATTAATATTAATATTCTACCGATACAGTTTCTAGGTCCCGCTGCATACGGCACGTGAGCGTACGGATGGCGTTTGGCGACTTCTTCCGGTAGGAAACGGTCCGGATCGAATTTCAACGGATCCGGCCAATACTTCGCCGATCGATGCGTGTGATAGACGTGCATCATCACGTTGCTTCCGGCCGGAATGGTTTTTCCCTCTGTGCAAAGGGGAAAATTAACAAATTTACGGGCGACAAGCAAGTGGAAGGTTCGCTAACTTATTTTCACGTCGTCGGCAACGTGTCGTCCCTTAACGGGCGCCACCGGAAATAATCGCATTGTCTCGTTGATGCAACGTTCGGTGTATTTGAGTTTAGACAAATCGGCGTATTCGATCGTACCATCGATGCCGAAAGTCTCGATCGATTCGTTATAAACTCTTTCTTGGATGTCCGGATGCATTCCGAGCATCGTCAGGAGAAAGGATATGGATAAGCCGCAAGTGTCGACTGCCTAGAATCGGGTAATCGAATAGACGATTAGCGGGCAATTGTTGATTGTAATGTGAATTTAGGCAACGTCACCGACCGCTATTAATAAGGTCACCACCTCATCGCGCACTTGCTCGTCCGTGAACGCATCGTCTCCTTCCAATTCGAGCAGCAACTCCAGGAACGATTTAAATTTCATTTGATGTTCCTCTGGCCCGAGCAACATTTTGACAATTTCTTTCGTTACCGAACAAGATTAAATCAAATTGCGATTCTTACCCGTAAAGCAGACGTCGTCGTTACTGCTGATCGGATTACGCTTCATTGCCGCTCGTTTTTCCTCTATTACTTCATTGGTTAAGACCATCAGCTGGTTGTAGAGCTTCATCGCTCTACGTCCGGCCGGCAAATTGAAATAAACGAAATCCGAGAAGTAGAGCGGATTAACTACGCGGTCTTGTGCGGTAGCTATCAATCTATAAACATAAAATAGTTTCGTGTCGCTTATTGAAACATTTCGCTTTCGGAATCCTCCAATTGTAGCTCACGGTTTAAGCAAATCAAAATATTCCGCGAACTTCTGCGTATCGTTCATCTCAGTGCCCATCGAGGTTTCTGCCAGATGAACGAACAATAGAAACATGAGAAACGTGGACACGATCAAATTAAAAATTAAATAACACTTACGGCAGACGCACGCAAAAAAGTGAGAAATAGCCCGTTTCAGTATGTCGACGTTGCCGTCGCGATTGTCCGCCAACTCTTTCACAAAATTAACGGCGCTCTCGTAGAACACGTAACCGTAATTGTTCAAGACGCGCGGATTGAACGTCGTCGCGAGCCGACTGCGGGTCGTTTTCCACACGGACGCTGAAACACGATGGGAATTAATTAGAAGAACAAGATTAATGGCAACTATCACTTACCAGATGCAGTAAACAGTCCATCGCCAAGTAAACTTTTAGCGCCATCGTATATGTTGGATTTGCCAATACATTTCGCACTGGTGAACACGATCTTGTAGCTCTCCGGGTCACTTATAAGCACGTGCGCCACCGGTCCTAAATAAAGAAGAACCGGCTCCTCGTGTTTGTCAATGAACTCTTTGCTTAATATCTCAAGCACCTCTATGTAGATTGTTGCAGAGATGGCCAATTAAGTGAAAGTTAAGCGGTGAAAAGGAGAAGAAAGAAAAAGCAAATCACTCACCGTGAGGCCTCCCAAGAGCTAAGTGACAGTGACCGATGAGCGGTAATGATTTAGGGCCGTCTAACTTCGATAGGCAATTGTAATAGTGTCGCCACTTCCAGCGATCGTGCACCAGGTAAAGGATCAGGGCCGTGGCAAAGGCCAAAGCGAACGATGCCCCTACGGAGAGTCCCATCAACGAAGTACTCGATGCCATCGTTTCAATCGTCACTTGCTAATTGTTTTCTGTTCGGAGGAAATAGACGCGTAGACAGCTGGAACAAGGACGTTTGATCGGTTATTACACATTTTATACATTTATCTTCATTGCCATCCGGTGCTTCTAATTCGTAATCAATTAATAATCGTAATAAACTAGTTTGATAATAATTTAATTAGCTCGTTATACGAGCCCATTTGCGCACACAAAGCTAGTACCAGGATAGGTAATTAATTTCTATCGACTTGCTGATGCACATCAAGTTTAAGTAATTGTTTCACTACACCTTACCATTGTCATTCAGTATTAGTTATCGATACATTGCGAAGGGAAATGGTTGATGGCTTCTTCTCCTCACAGGTATATACATATTTTTCAATTATGTCCTAAAATCAATCACGAATAATTAATTATTTGAGCATCAGCGCTAATCAACGATTGATGAACTTTAGCCAATCGAATCATTTGAATAAATTGGTGAGATTCATTAAATCGTGTTTGGTACGCAGTTGACCCGCAAACAATAATTTCGTCACTTGTTCCACAATTGTTCAACTGGCTTTTAAATTAACTGAGTTAAATGAAGATTAACAAATATGCGACGTTGAATACAAGAATAATTTAAGGAATATCCGTCATATATTTGCAAAAATCACGTCTTCTTTTGCATGCGATCCATATCCTTGCTTGTGCGCATCTTGCTACCATTCTTTCCTTAGTTCCGGCGCTGTTGACCATCAATCGACGACTTTCTTCTGCGGTTTACTCAGTTCAAAGCTCCCCAGTAAATGCGCGATGAACGCATTCACTGCCGTAGTTGGCACCTTGACAATGGAAATCGCAATTAGTTCCCATCAATTAATATAAGCGCTATAGTACAGACGCAGTTTGCTAAATCTTTTCGCGAACCTAACGTAAGCATGGCCATTTGGTTTGCGAAACGTCCAAAACGAAATTTCCACGATTAACAAAACATAGATGCAAGTTCAAACGGTTTCAATCATGAACACATTTAATCGTCTTCAATTAATCGAATTTCGTTTTGCTCGAAACGAATCCGCAAATGGTGGCGACCATAAAGTAATGGACGCATCACTTCTGCTTGAACAGCTTGTATTTTTCTTATCTTTGACGTTGCACCAACATTGAATGTCTTCGACAAACTTTTGTAATTAACTCACTCACGTTGCGAATAAGTAACAAATTATTGGTGGTTACGAGAGTTAGAATGACAACTTTCCTCGACCATTTAAAGAATGCCTAAAAGAAAGGGTGAGTTAATTAACCGTTAAGATTAGATAGCAATTAATGTTAATCTTGTACCGATGCAGTTTCTAGGTCCCGTTGCAAACGGCACGTGAGCGTACGGATGGCGTTTGGCGACTTCTTCCTGCAAGAAACAAACCGGTCAATGTTTCGGCAATCGATGCGCGTGGAAAATGTTCAACATGAAGCTCGATCCGCGCGGTATCGTTTTACTATTTGAAATGGGTAAGTTTGAATTGTAATCGATGTTTAATCACGAACGGTTCACTAATCTCCAAATTGCCGCAGAGAACAAAAGCGAGACGTTCGCTGATGCATCGCTTGATCCCACCGTCCGTACCTAGAACGTCGACGGCCTCCCGATAAACCATCTCTTGCACGTGCGGATGCATTCCGATCATTGTTAACGCGAACAATATCGTTCGCGATACCGTATCGGCTCCCTAGAAAGCGATTATCACAACGTTTGGTTAAAGAGCGTTCTATGTACAAACGTGGCATCGATCGTTTACGGCAACCAATAATGTCGAGACTTCGTCCATCACTTCGCCATCGGTAAACGTTCGCCGTTCTCGACGCTTGCGAGTAACAGTTTCAAGTTGGGATTGAACCGGAATTTGGAAGTGATATTAAAGCAATAGGCGGTTTCATGCGACGTGCAGAACTTTATTTCTAGCTAGACGTGCAATAAATCTTTCCGCCGACATCTCCATTGCACGTGGACGGCTTAAGGGATTGGTTTCTATTTACATTCTTATCAAGAACTAAACAATCTGCTTTACGGATCCTAACTAAACTGCCGACAAGAGTAAATAACTAATGTCAGATAATTGCCCTACATAAACGTATTGACATTGATTAAGCGACTATTCCTCCACATCAAATCTTATCCCGACGGCATGTGAATAGAGCCAGCCATCAATTTTCCCTCGGTACGAATCCAACTTTAAATCCATCGACCGGTTTAATTATGAAAGCAACCGTCACCTTAATTTCCTCGACGGTCTTATATGGCGTTGTCACCTTAAAATTCCTTATCAAGTGCGGAATAAAAGTCTTCAGCAACATTTTGGCGTAATATGTACCTAAAAGAAAGAGTGAGTTAATTAACAGTTCAGATTAAATAGCAATTAATATGAATCTTGTACCGATGCAGTTTCTAGGTCCCGCTGCAAACGGCACGTGAGCGTACGGATGGCGTTTGGCGACTTCTTCCGGTAGGAAGCGGTCCGGATCGAATTTCAACGGATCCGGCCAATATTTCGCCGATCGATGCGTGTGATAGACGTACATCATCACGTTGCACCCGGCCGGT
Source organism: Hololepta plana (assembly GCA_963695495.1). NCBI lineage: Eukaryota > Metazoa > Arthropoda > Insecta > Coleoptera > Histeridae > Hololepta > Hololepta plana. The sequence continues at coordinate 1,646,657 of OY968841.1, read as the reverse complement.
ATGATTTTTCCCTCTGCAAAATCGCAAATTAACCAATTCACGGGAGATAATCGAATTGAAAGTTCGCTAACTTATTTTCACGTCACCGGCAACGTGTCGTCCCTTAACGGGCGCCACCGGAAACAATCGCATTGTCTCGTTGATGCAACGCTCGGTGTATTTGAGTTTAGACAAATCGGCGTATTCGATCGTACCGTCGATGCCGAAAGTCTCGATCGATTCGTTATAAACTCTCTCTTGGATGTCCGGATGCATTCCGAGCATCGTCAATAGAAAGGATAACGTTAAGCCGCAAGTGTCGACTGCCTAGAATCGGGTAATCGAATAGACGATTAGCGGGCAATTGTTGATTGTAATGTGAATTTAGGCAACGTCACCGACCCCTATTAACAAGGTGCCCACTTCATCCCGCACTTGCTCGTCCGTGAACGCTTCGTCTCCTTCCATTTCGAGCAGCAACTCCAGGAATGATTTAAATTTCATTTGATGTTCCTCTGGCCCGAGCAACATTTTGACAATTTCTTTCGTTACCGAACAAGATTAAATCAAATTGCGATTCTTACCCGTAAAGCAGACGTCGTCGTTACTGCTGATCGGATTACGCTTCATTGCCGCTCGTTTCTCCTCTATTACATCATTGGTTAAGACCATCAGCTGGTTGTAGAGCTTCATCGCTCTACGTCCGGCCGGCAAATTGAAATAAACGAAGTCCGAGAAGTAGAGCGGATTAACTACGCGGTCTTGTACGGTAGCTATCAATCTATAAACATAAAATAGTTTCGTGTCGCTTATTGAAACATTTCGCTTTCGGAATCCTCCAATTGTAGCTCACGGTTTAAGCAAATCAAAATATTCCGCGAACTTCTGCGTATCGTTCATCTCAGTGCCCATCGAGGTTTCTGCCAAATGAACGAACAATGGAAACATGAGAAACGTAGACACGATAAAATTAAAAATTAAATCACACTTACGGCAAACGCACACAGAAAACTGAGAAATAACCCGTTTCAGTATGTCGACGTCGTCGTCGTGAATGTCCGTCAACTCTTGCACTAAGTTAACGGCGCTCTCGTAGAACAGATAAACGTAATTGTTCAAGACGCGCGGATTGAACGTCGTCGCGAGCCGACTGCGGGTCGTTTTCCACACGGACGCTGAAACACGATGGGAATTAATTAGAAGAACAACATTAATGGCAACTATCACTTACCAGATGCTGTAAACAGTCCATCGCCAAGTAAACTTTTAGCGCCATCGTATATGTTGGATTTGCCAATACATTTCGCACTGGTGAACACGATCTTGTAGCTCTCCGGGTCACTTATAACCACGTGCGCCACCGGTCCTAAATAAAGAAGAACCGGCTCCTCGTGTTTGTCAATGAACTCATTGCTTAATATCTCAAGCGTATCTATGTAGATTGTTGCAGAGATGGTTAATTAAGTGAAAGTTAAGCGGTGAAAAGGAGACGAAAGAAAAAGCAAATCACTCACCGTGAGTTTTCCCAAATGCTAAGTGACAGTGACCGATGAACGGCAATGATTTAGGGCCGTCTAACTTCGATAGGCAATTGTAATAGTGTCGCCACTTCCAGCGATCGTGCACCAGGTAAATGATGAGAGCCGTGACGAAGACCAAGAGGAAGGATGCCCCTACAGAGAGTCCCATTAACGAAGTAATCGATGCCATCGTTTTAATCGTAACTTTCTAATTGTCTTCGCTTCTGAGGCAATTCTTATTCTGACCCCCAGACAGCTGGAACAAAGACGTTTGGTATATTAGAAAGCAATTTTCCGTTTTATACGTTTTATCTTCATTGCCATCCGGTACCTCTAATTCGTTATGAATGTTAATCCGTAACAAACTAGTTGATTATCAATTTAATTAACTCGTTTTACGAGTCCACAAAGCTAGTACCAGAACAGCAAATTAATTAGTTGAAACTGTCTGATGACGAACGGGTTAAGCTAATTCTTTGAGATCATCTTGCCATCATAATCCAGTATTAGTTATCGATAACATCAATCTCGAATAACTAATTAGTTGAGACTCAGCGCTAATTAACGATTGATGAGCTTTAGCCAATCGAATCATTTGAATAAATTTGTGAGATCCATTAAATCGTATTTGCTTCGCAATTAATTCGCAAACAATAATTTCATCACTTGTTCCACAGTTATTCAACTGGCTTTTATATTAACTAACTTAAATGAAGATTAACAAATATGCTAATAACTAAACGAATATCCGTCATATATTTGCAAGAGACACGTCTTCTTTTGCATGCGATCCATATCCTTGCTTGTGCATATCTTGCTACCATTCTTCCCTTAGTTCCGCCGCTGTTAACCATCAATCGACCACGTTCTTACTCAGTTCAAATCTCCGCACTAAATGCGCGATGAACGCATTCACTGCCTCAGTTGGCACCTTCAAAAAGGAAATCGCAATTAATGCCCATCAATTGAATTAAACGCTAACGTACCGACGCAGTTTCCTAAATCTTTTCGCGAACCTAACGTAAGCATGCAGATTTTGGTCATTTGGTTTGCGAAACGAGCGGTTTAAATCGAAACGCCCGACACGAGCTTGCACTGTTAGCAAAACATACGTGTAAGTTGAAACGGTTTCAACGATGAACTACATTTAATCGTCTTCAATTCATCGAATTCGCTTTTGCCCGAAACGAATCCACAAATTGTGGTGACCTTAAAGCAATCGACGCTTTCCTTCGACTTGAATAACTTTCACTTTGCTGACATTTCACGTTGGACCAGCATTGAATGTCTTCGACAATCTTTTGCAATTCACGTTGCGAATAAGTAACAAATTATTTGTGGTTACGAGAGCTACAATGGCAATGCTCCTCGACCGTTTATGCAATTGGTCTTTATTCGTTCTCTCACAAAACAAAAAGAATGCTCATTCTTCAAACAATCCTATACCATTTCTGACTGAACTTGTAACGACAATAGCAAACTTAATAATTTACCAGCGTAAATGTATAATTCATAATTGACAGTGATAAAATTGCTTCACATTAAATCTTATTCAGTGCCATAAATCCAGAAAGCATGTGAATAGGGCCGGCCATCAATTTTCCCTCGGTACGAATCGAAGTTTAAATCCATCGACCGGTTTAATCATGACGACTAGCGTCACCTTAATTTCCTCGACGGTCTTGTACGGCGTCGTCACCTTAAAATTCCTTATCAAGTGCGGAATAAAAGTCTTCAGCAACATTTTGGCGTAACGCGTGCCTAAAAGAAGGAGTGAGTTAATTAACAGTTCAGATTAAATAGCAATTAATATTAATCTTCTACCGATGCAGTTTCTAGGTCCCGCTGCATACGGCACGTGAGCGTACGGATGGCGTTTGGCGACTTCTTCCGGCAGGAAACGGTCCGGATCGAATTTCAACGGATCGGGCCAATACTTCGCCGATCGATGCGTGTGATAGACGCTCATCATCACATTGCTTCCGGCCGGAATGGTTTTTCCCTCTGTGCAAAATCGCAAAGTAACAAATTCACGGGTGACAAGCAAGATTCGTTAACATATTTTCACGTCGCCAGCAACTTGCCGTCCCATAACGGGCGCCACCGGATACAGACGCATTGTCTCGTTGATGCAACGTTCGGTGTATTTGAGTTTAGACAAATCAGCGTATTCGATCGTACCGTCGATGCCGAAAGTCTCGATCGATTCGTTATAAACTCTTTCTTGGATGTCCGGGTGCATTCCGAGCATCGTCAATAGAAAGGATAACGTGATGGCGCAAGTATCGATTGCCTGCAATTAATAGAATCAACGATTAGCGACGAATTGCTATTGCAGTGTCAATTTTTGCAATATCTCCGACCGCTGCTATCATGGTTCCCACTTCATCGCGCACTTGCTCGTCCGTGAACGCATCGTCTTCTTCCATTTCGAGCAGCAACTCCAGGAACGATTTAAATTTCATTTGATGTTCCTCTAGCCCGAACAACATTTTGACAATTCCTTTCGTTACCGAACAAGATTAAATCAAAATGCGATTCTTACCCGTAAAGCAGACGTCGTCGTTACTGCTGATCGATTTGCGTTTCATTGCCGCTCGTTTCTCCTCTATTACTTTATTCGTTAAGACCAACAGCCGGTTGTAGGCCTTCATCGCTCTACGTCCGGCCGGCAAATTGAAATAAAGGAAATCCGAGGCGTAGAGCGGATTAATGATGCGGTCTTGTTTAGCGGCCGTCAATCTACACATACAAAATAATTTCGTGTCGTGTCGTTGTTTCTATTGTCCCTCACTGTAGATGCGAATCAATATATTTCGCGAACTTCTGCGTATCGTTCATGTCAATGTCCATCGAGGTTTCTGCAAGACGACGAGCAATGGAAACGTGAGAAACGTAGACACGATGAAAATAAATCACACTTACGGCAAACGCACGCAAAAAAGTGAGAAATAGCCCGTTTCAGTATGTCGACGTCGCCGTCGCGATTGTCCGCGAACTCTTGCACAAAGTTAACGGCGCTCTCGTAGAACACGGAACCGTAATTGTTCAAGACACCGGTCCCTCTTCCACACGTCCACTGAAACACGATCGGAATTAATTGGAAGAACAAGATTAAACACAATTATCACTTACCAGATGCTGTAATGAGTCCCTCGCCAAGTAAAGTTTTAGCGGCATCGTACAAGTTAGATTTGCCAATACAATTCGCACTGTTGAACACGATCTTGTAACTCTCCGGGTCACTTATAACCACGTGCGCCACCGGTCCGAAATAAAGAAGAACCGGCTCCTCGTGTTTGTCGAGCAACTCTTTGCTTAACGTATCAAGCGTATGAAGACGTGATCAATTAAGTAAAGGTTAATAGGTGAAAAGGAGAGGAAAGTAAAAGCAAAACGCTCACCGTTAATCTTTCCTAAAACCAAATGCCAGTGACCGATGAGCGGTAACGATCTCGGGGCGTCTAACTTCGATAGGCAATTGTAATAGTGTCGCCACTTCCAGCGTTCCTGCACCAGGTAAATGATGAGAGCCGTGACAAAGATCAGGAGTAACGAAGCGGCGCCTGAGAGTCCCATTAACGCAGTAATCGACGCCATCGTTTCAATCGTTACTTGCTAATTGTCTTCTCTTTGGAGGCAATCCTTGATCTGAGCCCTAGACGATTATAAAGCAATTTTACGTTTTACACGTTTTCCGCATCGTCATCATGTTCATTGCCACCCGGTTCCTCTAATTCGTTTTCAATTGATAATCGTAATAAACTAGTTTGATAATTAATTCAAAGAACACTCGCTATAGGAGCACTGCGATTCTGTCGAAACTACTGGTCCATAGAAAATTAGTATCAGAACAAGGTATTAATTCGTATTCGGTTTCAATCATGTAACAGATTTAATCGTCTTGAACTCATCGAACTTCTTTTTGCTTGAAACAAATCCGCAAATGATGGCGACCTTAAAATAATCGACGCATTCCGTCGACTTGAACAACAACTATTTTTCTTATTTTTCACGTTCAACGTGTTCTACAAACTTTTGCAAATAACTTACGTAGCGAATAAGTAACAAATTATCCGTGATTACGGGAGTTGCAACGGCAATGCTCCTCGACCGTTTAAGGAATTCGTCTTTATTACCTCTCTCGCAAAATTAAAAGAATGCTCATTCTTCAAACAATTCATACTATCTCTAATTAAAGTTGTAGGAACAATAACAAAGTTAATAAATAATTTCCCTACATAAACGTATAATACACCATTAGCCATTAAATATTATTCAGTGTCATCAATCTAGAAAGCATGTGAATAGGTCCGGCCATCAATTTTCCCTCGGAACGAATCGTACTTTAAACCCATCGATCGGTTTAATCATGAGGAAGACCGTCACTTTAATTTCTTCGACGGTCTTGTACGGCGTCGTTACCTTAAAATTCCTTATCAAGTGCGCGATAAAAGTCTTCAGCAACATTTTGCCGTAATATGTGCCTAAAAGAAAGAGTGAGTTAATTAACAGTTCAGATTAGATACCAATTAAGGTGAATCTTCTACCGATGCAGTTTCTAGGTCCCGCTGCAAACGGCACGTGAGCGTACGGATGGCGTTTGGCGACTTCTTCCGGCAGGAAACGGTCCGGATCGAATTTCAACGGATCCGGCCAATATTTCGCCGATCGATGCGTGTGATAGACGCTCATCATCACATTGCTTCCGGCCGGTATGGTCTTTCCCTCTGTGCAAAATCGCAAATTAACAAATTCACGGGCGACAAGCAAGTGGAAGGTTCGCTAACTTATTTTCACGTCGCCAGCAACGTGGCGTCCGATGACGGGCGCCAGCGGATACAATCGCATTGTCTCGTTGATGCAACAATCGATGTATTTGAGTTTAGCCAAATCAGCGTATTCGATCTCACCGTCGATACCGAAAGTCTCGATCGATTCGTTATAAACTTTTTCTTGGATGTCCGGATGCATTCCGAGCATCATCAATAGAAAGGATAACGTGATGGCGCAAGTGTCGATTGTCTGCAATTTGAATCGAGGATTAGCAAGGAATTGCTATTGCAGTGTCAATCTTTGCAACTTCACCGACCGCTATTGTTATGGTCGTCACCTCGTTTCTCGCTTCTTCGTCCGTGAACGCTTCGCCTTCCGTCATTTCGAGTATCAAATCCAGAAACGGTTTAAACTTCTTCAGGTGTTCGTCTGAATAGAGCGACAGTTTCGTTACCGAACAAAATTAAATCAAAATGCGATTCTTACCCGTAAAGCAGACGTCGTCGTTACTGCTGATCGATTTGCGTTTCATTGCCGCTCGTTTCTCTTCTACTACTGTATTCGTTAAGACCAACAGCCGGTTGAAGACCTTCATCGATTTACGTCCTGCAGGCAAATTGAAATAAACGAAATCCGAGAAGTAGATCGGATTAACTACGCGGTCTTGTATGGCGGCCGTCAATCTACAAATATAAAATAATTTCGTGTCTTTTATTGAAACAATTTGCAATGATGTTGTTCTTATTGTCCCTCACTGTAGAAGCAAACTGTAATATTCGTCGAGCTGCTCCTTATCGTTTATTTCCACTCCCATCGATGATTCTGAAAGAAGAACCGAAGATGAAACAAAGGAGACGAACAAATTAGAACCGAAGTTCACCAGGAATCGGACTTACGACAAACGGTAACAAGAAAATAATAGGAGACACGATGCACTATGTCGATGTTACCGTCGCAATTGTTCATCAACTCTTTCGACAAATTGACGACGTTCTCGTAGAACAAATAAACGTAATTGTTCAATACCCGCGGATTGAATGCGGTCATGATCCGGCCCCGGTTCTTCTTCCACACGTGCACTGAAATAAGATCGGAATCAATTGGAAGAACAAGATTAAACACATCTATCACTTACCAGATGCTGTAAAGAGTCCTTCGCCAAGTAAACTTTTAATAGGAGCGTAAATCTCCGATTTGTTCAAGCATTTCGCACTGTTGAACACCATCTTGTAACTCTCCGGGTCAGTTATAAGCACGTGCGTCATCGGTCCTAAATAAATAAGAATCGGCTCCTCGTGTTTGTCAATGAACTCTTTGCTTAATATCTCAAGCGTATCTATGTATATTGTTGCAGAGATGGTCAATTAGGTGAAGGTTCAGCGGTGAGAAGGAGAAGAAAGAAAAAGCAAAACGCTCACCGTTAATTTTTCCTAAAAACAAATGACAGTGGCCGATGAGCGGTAATGATTTAGGGCCGTCTAACTTCGATAGGCAATTGTAATAGTGTCGCCACTTCCAGCGATCCTGCACCAGGTAAATGATGAGAGCCGTGACGAAGACCAAAGCGAACGATGCGCTCACAGAGAGTCCCATCAACGAAGTACTCGATGCCATCGTTTCAATCGTTACTTTCTAATTGTCTTTTCTTCCGATGCAATTCTTGATCTGACTCTTAGCCTGGTGGAACAAGAACTTTCGATTGATTGGAAAGCAACTCTTTATACCTCGTATAGGTTTCTGCATCGTCATTATCTTTATTGCGATTCGGTTGCTCTAATCTCTGTCAATTAATAATTGTAATAAATTTTTTTGATAATTCAATCAATCAACGTTCGCTAAACGATTTGCGTATACAAAACCAGTACCAGAACACATAAATTCGTATTAACTGGATGCCGTAATCCGGTTTATCTACTCGTTTGGCTTCGCCTTATCATTCTCAATCAGTATTACGTTGCCATCATAATTCAGTATAAGTTATTGATACATTGCGAAGGGCAATAGTTGACGGCTTCCCCTCCTCACGGGTATATAATGACATTTTCATTTTATCCTAAAATCAATCTCGAATAAGTAATTAGTTGAGCATCGGAGCAAATTAACGATTGCTGACTTTTATATAATCGAACTATCTGAAATATTTTGTGGGATTCGTTAAATCTAACAGCGAAAGACATTACAACTATCCACATTTCCATGTCTTATTAGTAAACAATTGCCTGCGTTTATTGCAGCTAGCAAATCAAATCTATATAGTATTTGGTTCGCAATTAATTCGCAAACAATAAGTTCGTCACTTGTTCCATAATTATTCAACTGAATTTTACATTAACTTAGTTAAACGAAGACTAACAAGTAAGTCATGTACCAAAAGATTAAATACAATAAGAATTTAACGAATATCCGTCATATATTTGCAAGAGCCTTAACTTCTTTTGCATGCGATCCATATCCTTGCTTGTGCAAATCTTGCTACCATTCTTTTCTTAGTTCCGGCGCTGTTAACCATCAATCGACCACGTTCTTCTGCGGTTTACTCAGTTCAAATCTGTGCACTAAATGTGCGATGAACGCATTCACTGCCGTAGTTGGCACCTTCAAAAAGGAAATCGCAATTAATCCCCATCAATTGATTTAAACACTAACGTACTGACGCAGTTTCGTAGTCCTTCCGCGACAGCCATCTAAGCATGCGGATACCTTTGAGCCCCTTCGTCTGCCAAAAGAGCGGCTTAGATCGAAACGTCCGAAAGAATTTTGCGTGGTTAGGAAAACATACGTGCAAGTTCAAACGGTTTCAATGATGAACCACATTTAATCGTCTTCAATTAATCGAATTCCCTTTTGCTCGAAACGAATCTGCAAATTATGGCGACTATAAAGTAATCGATGCATTCCTTCTGCTTGAACAGCTTGTATTTTTTTGATATTTAACATTGAACCAGCATTGAATGTCTTCGACACACGCTTGCAATTAACGTACACATTTTGCTAATAACGCACAAATTATTCGTGACTTCGACAGTCATCATAATAATACTCCTTGACCGTTTAAGGAGTAGGTTTTTATTACATCTCTCACAAAGTGAAAAGAATGCTCATTCTTCAAACAATCCTGTACTATTTCTAAGTAAAATTGTAACAACAGTAACAAACTTGAGAAATAATTTCCTACATAAACATTCCTTCACATTAAATCTTATTCAGTGTATCACGACAGCATGTCAATTTTCCCTCGGTACGAATCGAACTTTAAATCCATCGACCGGTTTGATCATGACGACCAGCGTCACCTTAATTTCCTCGACTGCCTTGTACGGCGTCGTCACTTTAAAATTCCTTATTAAGTGCGCTGTAAAAGTCTTCAGCAACATTTTGGCGTAATGCGTGCCTAAAACAAAGCAACGAAAGACAAGCGGATAATTATTGTAAACATTCGGGAGACATGAAAATGGGTCTCTTGTACCGATGCAGTTTCTAGGTCCCGCTGCATACGGCACGTGAGCGTACGGATGCCGTTTGGCGACTTCTTCCGGTAGGAAACGGTCCGGATCGAATTTCAACGGATCGGGCCAATACTTCGCCGATCGATGCGTGTGATAGACGTCCATCATCACATTGCTTCCGGCCGGAATGGTTTTTCCCTCTGTGACAAAGGGGAAAATTAAGTAATTCGCAGGCGACAAGCTATTGCCAAGTTCGCTAACTTATTTTCACGTCGCCGGCAACGTGCCGTCCGATGACGGGCGCCACCGGATACAATCGCATTGTCTCTTTGATGCAACGTTCGGTGTATTTGAGTTTAGACAAATCGGCGTATTCGATCGCACCATCGGTGCCGAAAGTCTCGATCGATTCGTTATAAACTCTTTCTTGGATGTCCGGGTGCATTCCGAGCATCATCAATAGAAAGGATAACGTGATGGCGCAAGTATCGATTGCCTGCAATTAATAGAATCAACGATTAGCAAGGAATTGCTATTGCAGTGTCAATCTTTGCAACTTCACCGACCGCTATTGTTATGGTCGTCACCTCGTTTCTCGCTTCTTCGTCCGTGAACGCTTCGCCTTCCGTCATTTCGAGTATCAAATCCAGAAACGGTTTAAACTTCTTCAGATGTTCGTCTGAAATGAGTGACACTCTCGTTACCGAAGAAAATTAAATTAAAATGCGATACTTACCCGTAAAGCAGACGTCGTCGTTACTGCTGATCGATTTGCGTTTCATTGCCGCTCGTTTCTCTTCTATTACTTTATTCGTTAAGACCAACAGCCGGTTGTAGGCCTTCATAGATTTACGTCCAGCCGGCAAATTGAAATAAAGGAAATCCGAGAAGTAGATCGGATTAACTACGCGTTCCTGTACGGCGGCCGTCAATCTACAAACATAAAATAATTTCGTGTCGTTTATTGAAACAATTTGCAATGATGTTGTTCTTATTGTCCCTCACTGTAGAAGCAGACTGTAATATTCGTTGAGCTGCTCCTTATCGTTTATTTCTACTCCCATCGACGTCTCTGAAAGAACCGAAGATGAAACAAAGGAGACAAACAAATTAGAACCGAAGTTCACCAGGAATCGGACTTACGACAAACGGTAATAAGAAAGTAATAGGAGGCACGATGCACTATGTCGATGTTACCATCGCAATTGTTCGCCAACTCTTGCGACAAATTGACGACGTTCTCGTAGAACAGATAAACGTAATTGTTCAAGACGCGCGGATTGAATGCCGTCATGATACGACTCCGGTTCTTCTTCCACACGTGCACTGAAACACGATCGGAATTAATTAGAAATACAAGATTAAAGGCAACTATCACTTACCAGATGCAGAAAACAGTCCTTCGCCAAGTAAACTTTTAATAGGAGCGTAATGCTCGGCCTTGTTAATACATTTCGCACTGTTGAACACCATCTTGTAACTCTCCGGGTCACTTATAACCACGTGCGCCACCGATCCTAAATAAATTAGAATCGGTTCCTCGTAATTGTTGAAAAGCACCTCGTTCATGTGTTCTAACAAATCTATATCGATCGTTGGAAACACAGTCAATTAGCGGTTAATCTGTATGAAGGAAAATCACTCACCGTCAGTCTTCCCAAAGGCTAGATGACAGTGACCGATGAGCGGCAATGATTTAGGGCCGTCTAACGTCGATAGGCAATTGTAATAGTGTCGCCTCTTCCACCGATCGTGCACCAGGTAAATGATGAGAGCCGTGACGAAGACCAAGAGGAACGATGCGCTGACTGAGAGCCCCGTCAACGATGTAATCGACGCCATCGTTTGTTTCTAATTGTCTTCGCTTCTGAGGCAATTCTTGATCTGACTCTTAGACAGTTAGAAGAAAGACGTTTTATCTATTACCAATTAGACTCTTTGCACCTTTTATCGTTTACTGCATCATCATCATCATCTTCATTGCGATCCGGTTCCTCTAATCTCTGTCAATTAATAACCGTAATAAATTATTTTGATAATTAATTCAATCAACGCTCGCTTAACGATTTGCGTATAAGAAACCAGTACCAGAACAGGTAATTAATTCCTATTAATTGGAGGACGTAATCTGACATGAGTAATTGTTCGAGTCCACCTTTCCATCGTCATTCAGTATTACTTATCAATATATTGCGAAGGAAATTGTTTGATGGTTTCCCCTCCTCAAAGTTATATAAAAACATTTCAATTTTATCCTAAACCGATTCTCTAGAAACTAATTAGTTGAGTATCGGAGCAAATTAACGATTGCTGACTTTTATATAATCGAACTATCTGAAATATTTTGTGGGATTCGTTAAATCTAACAGCGAAAGACATTACAACTATCCACATTTCCATGTCTTATTAGTAAACAATTGCCTGCGTTTATTGCAGCTAGCAAATCAAATCTATATAGTATTTGGCTCGCAATTAATTCGCAAACAATAAGTTCGTAATTTATTCCCCAATTACTCAACTGACTTTCATACTAAGTTCGTTATGAGATGATTAACAAATATGCGACGTACCAAAAGATTAAATACAATAATAATTTAACGAATATCCGTCATATATTTCCAAGAGTCACATCTTCTTTTGCATGCATTCCATATCCTTGCTTCTGCACATATTGCTACCATTCTTGCATTAGTTTCGTGGTTTCGACAGTTACAATGCAAATGCCTCTTCACCTTTAAAGGAATTGGCCATTATTCCCTCTCACAAAGTGAAAAGAATGCTCATTCTTCAAACAGTCCATACTATTTCTAACTAACCTTGTAACAACAATAACCATACGTAAATGTATAATACATCAGTGATAAAATTGTTATACATTAATCTTATTTAGTGTCCCTTATCCCGACAGCATGTGAATAAAGCAGGCGATCAGTTTTCCCTCGGTACGAATCCAACCTTAAATCCATCGACCGGTTTAATCATGAGAACAACCGTCACGTTAATTTCCTCGATGGTCTTGTACGGCGTCTTCACCGTAAACTTCCTTATCAACTGCGCAATAAAAGTCTTCAGCAACATTTTGGCGTAGTGCGTGCCTAAAAGAAAGCAACGAAATACAAGCGGATAATTAATGTAAACTTTCGGGAGACATGAAAATGGGTCTCTTGTACCGATGCAGTTTCTAGGTCCTGCTGCAAATGGTACGTAAGCGTACGGATGGCGTTTGGCGACTTCTTCCGGTAGGAAACGGTCCGGATCGAACTTCAAGGGATCGGGCCAATATTTCTCCGATCGATGCGTGTGATAGACGTCCATCATCACATTGCACCCGGCCGGTATGATTTTTCCCTCTATGCAAAGGGGAAAATTAACAAATTCGCAGGCGACAAGCTATTGCCGAGTTCGCTAACTTATTTTTACGTCGCCGGCAACGTGCCGTCCGATGACGGGCGCCACCGGAAACAGTCGCAGTGTTTCATTGATGCAACGATCGATGTATTTGAGTTTAGACAAATCAACGTATTCGATCGCACCGTCGATGCCGAAAGTCTCCGTTGATTCGTTATAAACCTTTTCTTGGATGTCCGGATGCATTCCGAGCATCATCAATAGAAAGGATAACGTGATGGCGCAAGTGTCGATTGTCTGCAATTTGAATCGAGGATTAGCAAGGAATTGCTATTGCAGTGTCAATCTTTGCAAATTCACCGACCGCTATTATTATGGTCGTCACCTCGTTTCTGGCTTCTTCGTCCGTGAACGCTTCGCCTTCCGTCATTTCGAGTATCAAATCCAGAAACGGTTTAAACTTCTTCAGATATTCGTCTGAATAGAGCGACAGTTTCGTTACCAAACAAAATTAAATTAAAATGCGATTCTTACCCGTAAAGGAGACCTCGTCGTTACTGCTGATCGATTTGCGTTTCATTGCCGCTCGTTTCTCTTCTATTACATTATTCGTTAAGACCATCAGCTGATTGTACAGCTTCATCGCTCTACGTCCGGCCGGCAAATTGAAATAAACGAAATCCGAGAAGTAGAACGGATTAATTACGCGGTCCTGTACGGCGGCCGTCAATCTACAAATATAAAATAATTTCGTGTCTTTTATTGAAACATTTTGCATTGATGTTGTTTTATTGTCCCCTCACTGTAGAAGTAAACCGTAATATTCGTTGAGCTGCTCCTTATCGTTTATTTCCACTCCCATCGACGTTTCTGAAAGAAGAACCGAAGATGAAACAAAGGAGACGGTCAAATTTGAATAGAAGTTCTCCACGAATCGGACTTACGACAAACGGTAACAAGAAAGTAATAGGAGACACGATGCACTATGTCGATGTTACCATCGCAATTGTTCGCCAACTCTTTCGACAAATTGACGACGTTCTCGTAGAACAGATAAACGTATTTGTTCAATACGCGTGGATTGAATGTCGGCGTGATCCGACTCCGGTTCTTCTTCCACACGTGCACTGAAACACGATCGCAATCAATTAGAAAGACAAGATTAAAGGCATCTATCACTTACCAGATGCAGAAAACAGTCCTTCGCCAAGTAAACTTTTAATAGGAGCGTAATGCTCGGATTTGTTAATACATTTCGCACTGTTGAACACCACCTTGTAACTCTCCGGTTCGCCGAGAAGCATATACGGTTTCGGTCCTAAATAAATAAGAATCGGCTCCTCATGATTGTTGAAAAACACGTCGTTTAGTTGGTCTAACAAATCTATATCGGTCGTCGGACACACAGTCAATTAGCGGTTAATCTGTATGAAGGAAAATCACTCACCGTGAGTCTTCCCAAGGGCTAGATGACAGTGACCGATGAACGGCAATGATTTAGGGCCGTCTAACTTCGATAGGCAATTGTAATAGTGTCGCCTCTTCCAGCGATCCTGTACCAGGTAAATGATGAGAGTCGCGATGACAACGACGATCAGCGATTCGCCGATCGATGACTTCACCAATGAGTTTGCCGACGGGGCAATCGTCTTCATCGTTTCCTATTTATTTGCTCTTATAGAGAGAACTGTAGGTCTAACCCGTGGCCTGACCTAGCTCCGGCTGCACGAACGACTCTTCGCATGCACCAAATGTCTTACATTTATACATGTTTCGTACATCGCATTGTCATCATCGTCGCTGTCCGGTTCGTCTAACTCGTTATCAATTAATAATCGTAATCATTTAGTCGATAATTAATGTTGTTGACACTTGTTATACGAGCACTGCAACTCTATAGAGCCGATTTGCGCACACTAAGCGACTTTCGACTAGTTGATGTAGATCCGGTTTATCTAATTGTTGGACTTCGCCTTATCATTCATTAGATCCATTAAAGCCATTTGCTTCGCAATGAACTCGCAAACAATAATTTCGTTAGTTGTTCCGCAATTATTGAATTGTCATTTATATTAACTAAGTTAAATGAAGATTAATAAATATGCTACGTACCAAAAGGTTAAATGCAAAAATAATTTAACTAATATGCGTCATATATTTGCAAGAGTCACAACTTCTCTTGCATGCGATCCATATCCTTGCTTGTGCATATCTTGCTACCATTCTTTCCTTAGTTCCGGCAATGTTGACCCTCAATCGACGACGTTCTTCTGCGGTTTACTCAGTTCAAATCTGTGCACTAAATCGGCGACGGACGCTTTCACCCCCATAGTTGACACCTTCGAAAATGAAATCACAATTAATGCCCATCCATTGATTTAAACGTACTGACGCAGTTTCAGAGTCCTTCCGCGGAAGCCATCTAAGCATGCGGATGCCTTTTAGATCGAAACGTTCGGAACGAATTTTGCACTGTTAGCAAAAATACGTGCAAGTTTAAACGGTTTCAATGTTGAAGCACATTTAATCGTCTTCAATTCTTCGAATTCCGTTTTGCTCGAAACGAATCCGCAAATGGTGGCGACATTAAAGTAATCGACGCATTTGTTCGACTTGAGCAAATTGTATTATTCTGACATTTCACGTTGGCCCACCATAATGCCTTCGCCAAAGATTTGCCATTAACTTACTCACTTGGTGAATAATGAACAAATCATTGTTGGTTTCGACAGTTACGCTTCTTAAGCGTTAAAGGAACTGGCCATTATTTCCTCTCACAGAGTGAAAAGAATGCTCATTCTTTAAACAATCTATACTATTTCTGACTAAAGTTGTAACATCAATAACCCTACATGGATGTATAACACATCAGTGATAAAATTGCTTTACATTAAAAATTATTCAGTGTCATAAATCCAGAAAGCATGTGAATAGGTCCGGCCATCAATTTTCCCTCGGAACGAATCGTACTTTAAACCCATCGAGCGGTTTAATCATGAGAGCCACCGTCACCTTAATTTCCTCGACCGTCTTGTACGGCGTCGTCACCTTAAAATTCCTTGTCAAGTGCGCGATAAAAGTCTTCAGCAACATTTTGGCGTAGTGCGTGCCTAAAAGAAAGCAACGAAAGACAAGCGGATAATCAATGTAAACTTTCGGGAGATATGAAAATAGGTTTCGTCTACCGATGCAGTTCCTAGGTCCTGCTGCAAACGGCACGTAAGCGTACGGATGCCGTTTGGCGACTTCTTCCGGTAAGAAACGGTCCGGATTGAATTTCAACGGATCGGGCCAATATTTCTCCGATCGATGCGTGTGATAAACGCCCATCATCACATTGCACCCGGCCGGTATGATTTTTCCCTCTGTGCAAAAGGAAAAATTAACAAATTCACGGGCGACAAGCAAGTGGAAGGTTCGCTAACTTATTTTCACGTCGCCAGCAACTTGCCGTCCCATAACGGGCGCCACAGGATACAATCGCATTGTCTCGTTGATGCAACGTTCGGTGTATTTGAGTTTAGACAAATCATCGTATTCGATCGCACCATCGGTGCCGAAAGTCTCGATCGATTCGTTATAAACCTTTTCTTGGATGTCCGGGTGCATTCCGAGCATCATCAATAGAAAGGATAACGTGATGGCGCAAGTGTCAATTGTCTGCAATTTGAATCAACGATTAGCAAGGAATTGCTATTGCAGTGTCAATCTTTGCAAATTCACCGACCGCTATTATTATCGTCGTCACCTCGTTTCTCGCTTCTTCGTCCGTGAACGCTTCGCCTTCCGTCATTTCCAGTATCAAATCCAGAAACGGTTTAAACTTCTTCTGATATTCCTCTGAAAAGAGCGACGATTTCGTTACCGAAGAAAATTAAATTAAAATGCGATACTTACCCGTAAAGCAGACGTCGTCGTTACTGCTGATCGATTTGCGTTTCATTGCCGCTCGTTTCTCTTCTATTACTTTATTCGTTAAAACCATCATCTGGTTGTAGAGCTTCATCGATTTACGTCCGGCCGGCAAATTGAAGTAAACGAAATCCCAGATGTAGAACGGATTAATTACGCGGTCCTGTACGACGGCCGTCAATCTACACATATAAAATAATTTCGTGTCGTTTATTGAAACATTTTGAATTCATTTCGTTTCTATTGTCCCTCACTGTAGAAGCAAACTGTAATATTCGTTGAGCTGCTCCTTATCGTTTATTTCTACTCCCATCGACGTCTCTGAAAGAACCGAAGATGAAACAAAGGAGACGGACAAAT
Source organism: Hololepta plana (assembly GCA_963695495.1). Taxonomy (NCBI): domain Eukaryota; kingdom Metazoa; phylum Arthropoda; class Insecta; order Coleoptera; family Histeridae; genus Hololepta; species Hololepta plana. Next base: position 1,629,316 of record OY968841.1, on the reverse strand, counting down.
TAGAACCGAAGTTCAACAGGAATCGGACTTACGACAAACGGTAACAAGAAAATAATAGGAGACACGATGCACTATGTCGATGTTACCATCGCAATTGTTCGCCAACTCTTTCGACAAATTGACGACGTTCTCGTAGAACAGATAAACGTAATTGTTCAAGACGCGCGGATTGAATGCCGTCATGATACGACTCCGGTTCTTCTTCCACACGTGCACTGAAACACGATCGGAATCAATTAGAAAGACAAGATTAAAGGCAACTATCACTTACCAGATGCAGCAAACAGTCCATCGCCAAGTAAACTTTTAATAGGAGCGTAAAGCTCGGATTTGTTAATACATTTCGCACTGTTGAACACCATCTTGTAACTCTCCGGGTCACTTATAACCACGTGCGCCACCGGTCCTGTATAAATAAGAATCGGCTCCTGGTAATTGTTGAAAAGCACCTCGTTCATGTGTTCTAACAAATCTATATCGATCGTCGGACACACAGTCAATTAGCGGTTAATCTGTATGAAGGAAAATCACTCACCGTGAGTCTTCCCAAAGGCTAGATGACAGTGACCGATGAGCGGCAATGATTTAGGGCCGTCTAACTTCGATAGGCAATTGTAATAGTGTCGCCTCTTCCACCGATCGTGCACCAGGTAAATGATGAGAGCCGTGACGACAACGACGATCAGCGATTCACCGATCGATGGTTTCACTGATGAGGTTGTCCAGAAGGTAATCAAATTCATTCTTTCCTATTTATCTGCTCTTATAGAGAGAACTGTAGGTCTAACCCGTGGCCTGACCTAGCTCCGGCTGCACGAACGACTCTTCGCTTGCACCAAATGTCTTACATTTATACATGTTCCGTACAAAGCATTGTCATCATCGTCACCATCCAATTCCTCTAACTGGTTATCAATTAAAAATCATAATTATTTATTTGATAATTAATGCTATTAATACTCGTTATACGAGCACTACGACTCTGTAGAGCCGAAATGCGTACAGCAAACGACTTTCGACTTATTAATGTAGATCCAGTTCATCTACTCGTTCGTCTTCGCCTTATCATTGTCAACCAGTGTTAGTTATTGATACATTGCGAAGGGAAATAGTTGATGCTTTTCGCTCTTCACAGGTATAAGAATATTTTCCAATTTTATCCTAAAATAAATCTCGGATAACTGATTAGTTGAGCATCAGCGCTAATCAACGATTGATGAGCTTTAGCCAATCGAATCATTTGAATAAATTTGTGAGATCCATTAAATCGTATTTGGTTCGCAATTGACTCGCAAACAATAATTTTGTTATTTATTCCGCAATTATTCAACTGGCTTTTATGTTAATTGATTTAAATGAAGATTAACAAATATGCGACGTACCAAGAAATTAAATGCAAAAATAACTAAACGAATATCCGTCATATATTTGCAAGAGTCATAACTTCTGTTGCATGCATTCCATGTCCTTGCTTGTGCACATCTTGCTACCATTCTTTTCTTAGTTGCGGCAATGTTGACCGTCGATCGACGATGTTCTTCTGCGGTTTACACAGTTCAAATCTCCGCAGTAAATGGACGACCAACGCCTTCATTTCCATAGTTGGCACATTGAAAAAGAAAATCGCAATTAATCCCCATCCATTGATTTAAACACTAACGTACTGACACAGTTTCGTAGTCCTTCCGCGACAGCCATCTAAGCATGCGGCTACCTTTGAGCCTCTTCGTCTGCCAAAAGAGCGGTTTAGATCGAAACATCCGAACGAATTTTGCACGGTTAACAAAACATGTCCAAATTCGAACGGTTTAAATGATGAAGCACATTTAATCGTATGCAATGCCTCGAATTCCCTTTTGCTCGAAACGAATCCGCAAATGGTGTCGAGCTGAAAGTAATCGACGTATTCCTTCGACTTGGACAACTTGCATTTTTCTTATCTTGCACGTTGGACCAGCATTGAATGTCTTCGACAAACGCTTGCAATTAACTTACTCACGTTGCGAATAACTGACAAATTTTTCGTGACTTCGACAATTACTTTGCGAATGCTCGTTGACCGTTGAAGCAATTGGTTTTTATTCCCTCTCTCACAAAGTGAAAAGAATGCTCATTCTTCAAACAATCCTATACTTTTCTAGCTAAAATTGTAACAATAGTATCCGTACACAAAGGTACAATACACTATTGAAAGTTATACATTAAATCTTATTCAGTGTATCGCGACAACATGTCAATTTTCCCTCGGTACGAATCGAACTTTAAATCCATCCACCGGTTTAATCATGACGACCACCGTCACCTTAATTTCCTCGACGCTCTTGTACGGCGTCGTCACCTTAAAATTCCTTATCAAGTGCGCGATAAAAGTCTTCAGCAACATTTTGGCGTAGTGCGTGCCTAAAAGAAAGCAACGAAAGACAAGCGGATAATTAATGTAAACGTTCGGGAGATATGAAAATGGGTCTCTTGTACCGATGCAGTTTCTAGGTCCCGCTGCATACGGCACGTGAGCGTACGGATGGCGATTGGCGACTTCTTCCGGTAGGAAACGGTCCGGATCGAATTTCAACGGATCGGGCCAATACTTCGCCGATCGATGCGTGTGATAGACGTCCATCATCACATTGCTTCCGGCCGGAATGGTTTTTCCCTCTGTCCAAAGGGGAAAATTAAGAAATTCGCAGGCGACAATCAAATTGAAAGTTCGCTAACTTATCTTCACGTCGCCAGCAACTTGCCGTCCCATAACGGGCGCCACCGGATACAATCGCATTGTCTCGTTGATGCAACGCTCGGTGTATTTGAGTTTAGACAAATCATCGTATTCGATCGCACCGTCGGTGCCGAAAGTCTCGATTGATTCGTTATAAACCTTTTCTTGGATGTCCGGGTGCATTCCGAGCATCATCAATAGAAAGGATAACGTGATGGCGCAAGTGTCAATTGTCTGCAATTTGAATCAACGATTAGCAAGGAATTGCTATTGCAGTGTCAATCTTTGCAACTTCACCGACCGCTATTATTATGGTCGTCACCTCGTTTCTCGCTTCTTCGTCCGTGAACGCTTCGCCTTCCGTCATTGCGAGTATCAAATCCAGAAACGGTTTAAACTTTTTCAGATATTCGTCTGAATAGAGCGACAGTTTCGTTACCGAACAAAATTGAATTAAAATGCGATTCTTACCCGTAAAGCAGACGTCGTCGTTACTGCTGATCGATTTGCGTTTCATTGCCGCTCGTTTCTCTTCTATTACATTATTCGTTAAGACCATCAGCTGATTGTAGAGTTTCATCGCTCTACGTCCGGCCGGCAAATTGAAATAAACGAAATCCGAGAAGTAGAATGGATTAACTACGCGTTCCTGTACGGCGGCCGTCAATCTACAAATATAAAATAATTTCGTGTCGTTTATTGAAACAATTTGCAATGATGTTGTTCTTATTGTCCCTCACTGTAGAAGCAAACTGTAATATTCGTTGAGTTGCTCCTTATCGTTTATTTCCACTCCCATCGACGTTTCTGAAAGAAGAACCGAAGATGAAACAAAGGAGACGGTCAAATTTGAATAGAAGTTCTCCACGAATCGGACTTACGACAAACGGTAACAAGAAAGTAATAGGAGGCACGATGCACTATGTCGATGTTACCATCGCAATTGTTCGCCAACTCTTTCGACAAATTCACGACGTTCTCGTAGAACAGATAAACGTAATTGTTCAATACGCGCGGATTGAATGCCGTCATGATCCGGCCCCGGTTCATCTTCCACACGTGCACTGAAACACGATCAGAATCAATTAGAAAGACAAGATTAAAGGCATCTATCACTTACCAGATGCAGCAAACAGTCCATCGCCAAGTAAACTTTTAATAGGAGCGTAAAGCTCGGATTTGTTAATACATTTCGCACTGTTGAACACCATCTTGTAACTCTCTGGGTCACTTATAACCACGTGCGCCACCGGTCCTGTATAAATAAGAATCGGCTCCTCGTAATTGTTGAAAAGCACCTCGTTCATGTGTTCTAACAAATCTATATCGATCGTCGGACACACAGTCAATTAGCGGTTAATCTGTATGAAGGAAAATCACTCACCGTGAGTCTTCCCAAAGGCTAGATGACAGTGACCGATGAACGGCAATGATTTAGGGCCGTCTAACTTCGATAGGCAATTGTAATAGTGTCGCCTCTTCCACCGATCGTGCACCACGTAAATGATGAGAGCCGTGACGACAACGACGATCAGCGATTCGCCGATCGATGACTTCACCAATGACGTTGCCGACGGGGCAATCGTCTTCATCGTTTCCTATTTATTTGCTCTTATAGAGAGAACTGTAGGTCTAACCCGTGGCCTGACCTAGCTCCGGCTGCACGAACGACTCTTCGCATACACCAAATGTCTTGCATTTATACATGTTTCGTACATCGCATTGTCATCGTCGTCGCCATCTGGTTCTTGCATGTCGTTATCAATTAATAATCGTAATAAAAGTTGGTAATTAATTTTATGGGCGCTCATTATACGAACACTGCGACTCTATGAAACCCATTTGCGTGTACCAAGCGACTGGTTGATGTAGATCCAGTTTAAGTAATTGTTCGGCTTCGTATTAACATTGTCATTATTGATACATTGTGACAGAAAGTGTTTGGTAGTTTCCTCTGCTTACTTATAAAAACTTTCCAAATTTAATGCTAAAATCAATCTCAAATAACTGATTAGTTGAGCATCAGCGCTAATTAACGATTATTAGTTTTAAAACAGTCGGATTATTAAAATAATTATTACTAATCCGACCCAAGAGAAGACGTTTGAACCGTCCTCGTGTCGATGTCCCATTAGTAAACGTAATCGTAATCGTAAAAATGCGTATGACAATATTTTATTGCTGTTTGCTACTTTAAATCGCATACAGTGCGTAATTGAAATGCAAATAACAATTTTGCACTCACAAGGAACTCGTTCTGCGATTGTGCAAATAGTCTGTATATTACCTTAGTAAAATAATTATTGACAAATAATAAACCTTAACAATATTGTTTCACATACGTATGCGGCTATCACTCTTTCCTAAGTTCCAACATAATTTTATGACCGTCGATCGGCCTCAACAGACACGCGCTCCTAACTTTAAACGTTTGCACACTCTTGTACGGCGTGCTAAGTTTAAAGCGCCGCACTAAATGGGAGACGAACGTCTTCAGTGCCATAATGCCATACTTGGTGCCTTCGGATAAAGAATCGCGAATAACGCACGGTCACATCGATTGAAGTGTCAACGTACCGACGCAGTTTCGTAGTCCTTTCGCGAACGGCATGTAAGCGTACGGATGCCTCTTGGCCACTTGCTCCGGCAAGAAACGATCCGGATCGAATCGTAACGGATCCGGCCAATATTTCTCCGATCGATGCGTGTGAAACAGGTACAGGATAACGTCCGATCCTTTCGGAAGTACTTTATCATCTACAAAGAGTACGAAACGTCGAGGATCATTGAATTGTTGATGGTAGCGACTTCTTTGAAAACGTACCCAACAAAATGTTTTCGTCCAGTTTTCTACCTATTGCCAATGCGATTGGGAATAAGCGCATCGTTTCGGATAAGAAACGGTCGACGTATTTCAATTTGTACAAGTGTTGATGGTCCACGCGAGCGGTCGGACCGACGACGTGTAACACTTCCTGGTAAACCGCTTCTTGCACGTTCGGATGCATTCCCAGCATAACCAAGGCGAACGACAATAAGATTGCGGTGGTGTCGACGCCCTAAAACCGTTTATGCTCGTCATATGGGGCTGACAGTATTTGGCAAAAGTAACTCACAGCGACCAGAAGCGTTGCCAGTTCATCTTTCACGTCACTATCCGTAAATCGTTCGCCGTTCTCGATCATTTCTAGTAGCAATTCAAGGAAAGATTTCATTTCTCCGTTATTCTCATCTGAAAAATAAACAATTTGTTAATTTCGGCCAAACTCTTTCCGAGTTACCGACCACTGTTAGATGGGTTGTTGCTCATCTTTAATCGCGTCTCTGCGATTATTTCGTTGGTAACGTGAGTGAATTGCGATCGCCATTTCGCAATGTTCCGTCCAATCGGTAAATTACGGAAAACCAAGTCGTTCTCGTAAATCGGATTAGACAAACGGTGCTCGTAGTTGATCATCATACTAAAAAGATGCATCGATTAGATTCGGAATGGATTCAAATGCAAATATGAACATTGAATGCAAATAACAAAGTTGGTCGAGTCGTTCGGTGTCGTTCATTTGGATGCCCATCGTTGTGGCTTAAAAAGAAGCGAAGAAATGTTTTAGGTTTATGTCGAGGACGATTCATTCGCTGACGATTTACCACAAATCATCGTTAATGTACGGCGATCGATGTGGAACGATGGATCGAAAACTTTATTCAATTCCTGCTCGAGATCTTTCTCCAAGTCGACGGCGTTCCGATAAAATACCGACACGTAGCTGTTCAACACTTTCTGATTGAACGCACGATTGATGCTTTTCCTGTGCTCCTTCCACACTTTGGCTGAAAACGATATCGGCTAGATTATCAAAGAGAATCGTCAATGAAACGGCGAATCCCGCCACCTTTCACGTTGAATATACCGTTGCCCAAGAAAATCTTGGACACGTCGTAGACGTCGGCCTTGTTCAAACATTTCGAATTGTTCAGGATCGATTTGAAGTATTCGGGCTTCGTGATTAGAAAGTACAAGTGATTGCCGAGCCACACTTTCACTGGATCGTCGTACTTGTAAAGGATGCCGCTTAAAGTGTTCAGCAAATCTGCAATGTAAAATAATGGACGCAACGTTTAAAGTCTGGATTCGCCGTGAATCGACGCGAGCTTACCGTCAGCGCGGCCCATAAACATTAAAGCGTTACCGATGAGCGGCAGAGCCGGTGGTCCGTGGATCTTCGACGCCAATCGATAATAATGCCTCTTTCTCCATCGCCACTCGACGATATACACAATTATCATGGCGATAACACCAACAAAGAGCGATTTTGTTAAGTCGGTAATTTGCGACGTAGTTGCTCCCATTGTAACGATTGCAATTCATACCCAATTTGAGCGTGTTCACAAGCATCTTTAAACATATTTATACTGATCCTTGTCTATTTGTCTTGAGCCAAATTCACGCTTATCAGTTGCATTCATTTGGCTGACTGTTTAATCAATACAAACAGTAATTACGATACTAATTAACTTACATGGTAAATATTTGGTTTAACGTGTTTTTCAAATTGTCGTTAAGAAAAACTGTCATCAGTACAATTAACAAACTTTGATTATCTATTTCAGCTAATCGGCCACAAACAACTTTCACGTACCACACGGTGCTTAATTAATTATGCAACGACATCGAAACGATTTTATTTAATTAATAACTGGAGAAAAACTGCGAATGAACCTAAAACGATTTAGATTTTGCTTCATAACGGTTTGCCTCTATTTGAAAAATCGCAAGCCAAATCTTAATCGCTGTCACCAATAGATGGCGGACGTGCGGCAACTTTAAGGGAACAACTATTGCCGTCAATTTCAATTTGGCGCAAAGTGCGAGAGAATTATTCCTTTGTGCTTTTAAGAACAATTAATCGGTTGCAACGAGTTTCTTGTATCGAAAGCAACAAGCTGAGCGTTCGACGACACGCGGAAATTTGCGAATGGTAATTTTGTTCAAAATTAGTCTTCTGCAATGATTGAAACAAGCAGATTGCAATTTTTAGTTAAGGAGGACGAAAAGCTGTGTGAAATGATCGTATACCAATCTAAATGATCGAATTCTTTATTTAATCTCGACAAACATAAACAATCACTTTCTAAGCTCGAATTTCAGAGCGTATCCTTTCGCGGGCCTTATAATGATTGTCTGCATGACCTTAACGTCTTCGATCCTCTCGTACGGCGTCGTCACCTTAAATTTTCTTATCAAGTGCGCGACGTATGTCTTCAGGGCCATCATACCGTATTTCAGACCTAAAAGCAAACGGCAAGTAGTCCACATCGAGATTCTACTCGCTTCAATTACCGATGCAGTTCCTAGGTCCAGCCGAGAACGGCACGTAAGCGTACGGATGCCGCTTGGCCACTTGCTCCGGCAAGAAGCGATCCGGATCGAATCGTAACGGATCCGGCCAATATTTCGCCGATCGATGCGTGTGAAGCGCGCACATGATGATGTCGGCACCTTTCGGTACGGTCTTCCCACCTAAAAATTACAACCGCATTGAACGTTCTTCTTCCTTTAATAAGCAGGTTGATCGCAATACCAATTTCCACGTCGTCGCTCAGTTTCCGCACGAATATCGGCCCGACGGGGAACAGACGCAACGTCTCGCTGATGCATCGCTCGATGTATTGCAATCGCGGCAAATCCGTGCACTCGATCGCACCGTCCGCACCCAGCACGTCGACCGCCTCGCGATAGGCCGTCTCTTGCGCGTGCGGATGCATTGCGAGCGTCATCAGCACGAAGTTGATCGCCGTCGCGACCGTGTCGACGCCCTGGAATTCGAAACGAAACCGTCAACTCGATCGCAATCGATCCATCGATCTACTCACGGCCACCAACAACGTGTTCACTTCGTCCTTCATCTCGTCGTCGCTGAAGATTTCGCCGTTCTCCACCGCGTTCAGCAGCACCTCCAGGAACGGTTTGTACGTCTTTTCGCTCTCTGCAAAGATAATGCGGATTAGACGCGGATTCGAAACGCGGCGAATCGTCAAACCACCGGAACAATAATCGTCCTCGTTCGTCGCATTCGCGGCCAACTTCTTCTTCTCGATAATGTCCATCGTGATCGCGTGGAATTGTTTCGAATAGGCGACGGTTTCGCGGCCCAATCGGCTGTTGAAGAAGATGAAGTCGTTGCCGTACAACGGCTTCAGTATCCGCTTGTGCATATTGCCCAAGAGCCTGTAACCGAGCGGATTTTCTCTTTAGCGCACGCTTGCTGATCGCGCAACGCGACACGTACTTGGCGATCAAATGCGAGAACTGCTCGATGGTCCGCGTGTCTATGGATTCGATGCCCATCGACGTTTCTGGAAGTGGAAAGCGATCGCGCTTAATAGAAGGTTCGCGATTGATCGTCTCTCGACGGCTCACCACAAACGGTCAGCAGCGTGTAACGTTCCACGTAGATCGACGCGTCGAACACTTTGCCCAAATGTTGCACGAGCAGCTTCTCCAGGGCGACGGCGTTTTTGTAGAAGATCGGCACGTAACCGTTGAGCAGTTTCGGATTGAAAGTCGGCGCGAGACTCTTCCGGTGTCGCTTCCAAATGTCGGCTGCGAATATTTTATTTATTTTTTTTTTCGTATAAAAATTGAAACGCGTTCAACGGTCCGTTTACCTGGAGCACTGAACAATCCATTGCCGACGAGTATTCGCGTGATGTGATAAACGCCGCCCTTGTTCAACGCTTTCGCACTGTTCAGAATCAGTCGCAAATGATCGGGCTCGCTGATTAACACGCACAACTTGTGGCCGAGCCACAGTCGCGTCGGGTCGCCGTATTTATTCAGCACGTCGCTCAGTATGTACAAGAAGTCTGTCCGATGGCGATCGCGAGATCAAAGAGAAGGCAACGCGTTAAGGGATTGATTGATTAATTAATTTAACGCACTCACCTTCGAAGCGGCCGAAGAATATGTGAATGTTGCCAAAGATCGGCATCCTCATCGGACCCGGGATCTTCGATGCCAGCCGAAAGAATTCCCATCGCTTCCAATAATATCGCGAGACGTAGACGAAGATTAACGTTGCGAGAATTAGCGATAAGTTGCCGGCTATCGTTAGGTGCGTGACGATGAAATGCATCTTCGATTCCGTGGGCCCAAGTGCACGATCGGATTCCATGTCGCTCGTATTTATCGTACGTGTTTCTGCCGTGTTGTGCATTTTAATTATTTAATCGGACCAGTAAGCGACAAACAATTAATGGGCAATTTCCTCGACTAATAGGGAAACTTCGCTCTACTCATTGCGATGCAAACCTGTTGTTTGCATGCCGGCAAATTGCAATCAATTAAGCACAATTATCTCGTTTGAAAACGAATGCAATTTCATTAATTTGTCTGGATGCCGCGTCAATCAGATGTGCGCCAATAGATTTCATCGTTCCGTACGTGGCAGCGATACCAATTAAATACGAAGCCACGCGGATCTTTGGATCACTTTACCATCTAAAGTTAATCTCTCGTGTTTGTGCAAGAGATGCACAGTTTATTTATTAATCGTCCGTCACCGTCCAATATTTTCGTTTCAACACGTTGGACGGTTCAACATAAACGACATTTACGCGTCCGGAAAAACTTGCTTATTCTAAATTAAATAGATTGATCGTAAAATTCATTCGATCTTATTAAAGAAATTTTATAGCTTTAATTTATTACTTGGATTGCTTTGACGTTAGTTAGTGCGGCGCCGCCAAAATTGGTTGAGAGCGACTGTTCTAATTTGCATAATCTATCAGTGAAGCACTGAACTGGTTGCAGTTAAGCAACTTGAAGACAAACGGCGTTATGTGGCGGAGCGAAATTTAATTTGGAAAAATGTGTTAAATTCCTTCATTCACATTATAATTTCATTCAGGACGAAACGACTGCGACGTAAAAGCTTAGGACTAAAGGAGCATACAAACTAATGCAATAAAATCAAACAAAAAGAAAACAATTCAATTTATATTGCAAATCGATTGAGAATATACGTATCATGTAGCAAAAAAAGGTTACATTTAATCACCTCATTATCTTATTGATAATAACAACGGCCAATTAATTGAAATTATAACCGAATTTAAAGAAACGAAAGAAAAAAAGGAGACGAAAAACGGACCATAACGATTCCCTTTTATATACAAAATAATAATTGTAATCACCGTCTGCTTAATCGTTATGTACAAACAAATCGTTTACAGCGACAATAATTTACAAAGTGGCACAATCGACGATCGAGAACACGAACGATATGCAGCCGAACCGTAACAGCGAGCCGTGGTTCAATACGGCCGTACCCTCCCAGCCGCCTTTTACGGCACTCTCGTAATCGCCGCCCATACACGAACACTCCATCCGATCGACGCAATCGATCGCTATCATTTTGCAGTCCAACGAGTTCTTTCGTATCCGATTGATTTTGCGCCGCTTGTCGACGATCTCGCGCACGTTCTTATCCAAATCGGCCGGCCGGTTCTCGTTCGGTTGCGGCCTACGTTCGGTCGCGTCGTTCGCATAGATCACGTTGTTCACGTACGTTCCGTAAGACGAGTAGTTGATCAATTCGTAACATCGCGTGTGCTGCAAATGGAAACGTGTAGAATGTGGAAGAAATAGCAAACGATCGAAATGGTTGTTACCTCGTCGTAGAACACGACGGCGTGCTTCGGCGATATATAATTACAATGTCCGTAACGGTCCAATTCGACGTCGTTGGCGGCACCGCGGCCGATCGTTATGCTGCGGTATCGCATCGATGCCGCTTCAGGAAACCTGGCCGACACCGTCGGTCGATAGCCCATGAACGACGCGTCGTGACGCACGTCCATCGCGTCGACGTCCGACGTGCGTACGTTGTAGAAATACTTCGAGATGACCGGGCAGAGCATCGCGCGCGCCCTCAAATTCGACTTCGATTTGCCGCACGTCGTCGTCCGCTTCTTCGGACTGCAAAACACCTTCGAGATACGCTCGATGTCGGCGGGCGTCAACAGTTCGCTCGGTAACGGCATGAATTTCAACTTGTTGTTCTGCAACGTGTTCGCAACGTAAGCGTTCAATTGCAAATTATTGTTGTTCGGCTGTTGTTGTTGCTGTTCTTGCGACAAAATCTGTTGTATTCGCTGCACGGCCAGCAGTCGCACCAGACGATCGTCCAGCTGTTTCAGGTCCCGTTGCACTGCAGAAAAGAAACAATTATTCAGTCGGTTTGACAGTGACGGTCGGAGACACATTGAGAGAATGTTGTGCATGTGGTTACCGTCTAAACTTAAATCCGATGCCGTTTCCATGCAATTCTCCGTTTTGATCTCGCACTTTGTCACGTTACCGTTATAAGAACAATTTGTTTCGTCCGAACTGTTACCGCCAACGGCACTGCCGACGATGACATCGTTATTAAAGTTCTTGTTACAGTTCGATAAAATATCACATAAATCGTTTACGCTCCTATCACTGTAATTGTTTAATAATTTCGCGTTGTTGTTATTATTATTATTGTTATTACTAATATTACGTCCCTCTTCCTCGCCGTTCAAAACGTTCGTACCATCGACATTATCACAATTCTCATATTTAGTTAGATTCGCACCATTCTTACGTTCGCTCTTATCACCGTCAGTCAACAAGGAAACGTCGTAAACGAGATCGGTCTCGTCGATGTGATGACTATTATTAGAACTTAAACGTGTGTTACACGTTTCCAATCGTAAGACGTTCCGTAACGACGGCAATAATTCCACGGGCGTATTATAGTGACGTTTCACCATTTCCGGCACGTTGACCTTCTTCCTCGGGCCCAATCTCAGTTTTGTCCTAAACGGCGGATTCTTTCTTTGCACCGTACGAAAGAATTCCAATTTGATGGCATCCTGATCGACGGGACCTTTGTACTTGTCCCACAGTCGGTTGCGTTCCGTTGCGGACGTCGAGGTCAGTATGTGCGCGTCCTAAAAATTTGATCGAATTAATTGTTATTTGTTAATTAGTGAGATGTGTTTACCAAGAATTGCTCTACGTGATTCGGGCACATCCATCGCCCCGAAGGTAAAGCCGTAAGCGGTGGATCTAAACAGTCCAAGTGATAATGTAACGTACAATAATCGCAGGCTAGCAGTGGAGCAACGCGGCAAGATTTCCGGCAAATGTAACACTTTGTCGCTGGCAACGTCACCAATCCGTTACTCGCCCTTTCGGTCACCTTTTGGTTTTTCACGTTGCGTTTCGCGTAGTTTTTCGAATAAGGCACCTCGACTACAACCGAAAGAAAAGCCTAAATTTAGTAATCGTTTCAACGAGAGCGAAGGAAAACGTGAGACACGTACTTTTGTCGGTGCCTGGGAAATTGCACGGTTCATGCATGTAATAGGGCAATTCAAATTGTTTTGGATTCAATTTGGATGCAGCTTCAATGAGCAGGTCCATTGAATTGGATGATGATGATGATGGTGTTTTTAATTTTTTAGCACTTTTCGTTGGTGAACTTGATGAATTTGATGCAGATCTTTTGTTCCTGGTCTGTGGCTGATTCTTTAGACATTTGCACATGTGGCACAACCATTCGCCAGATGGTATATCACTCTCTTCTAGTGGTGGATCGCTAAAATGTGAGTGCAAAGAGGCATTGAGTATTGTTGCATGTTGATGAAGGATTTGTATGTCTCACTGGCATTGTAGATGAAAACTTGAGGGACATTTGTCACAGCAAATTAAATCGCCGCCTTCCTTACATGCATCACAGCTGTCATGATTGTGTCCTTTGCCAGGTCTTTTAAAATATGGATGCACAGTCTTTTTGACTTTCTCCTTGTCATCACTCTGTGGTGGTGCAATTAAAGCTTGTATCCGCTAAAACAATTAGACATTTTAACCCCGTGATATCGATGATACTTGAATCGTTATCGAAAATCACTTGTTGTCCCTCTAAATTTCCCCCATATTCGCGTTCATTTAAGGATTATTGAAAATGCTTTCTACTTACGGCCATAAGGCTCCCACCGTTCGAATCCAACTCGTAATCGTAATTGGCCATTATCTCGCGTACAATTTTACCAATTATCCAGATTTTCTTGTCTTTTCAATTAGCGCTTGATGTACTACTTTCGTTTGAAATCAGAAATAATATATACAGATTGGAATGCACCATTCAAACAATTAACAATTTTTTTTATCTTTTTCCAATCCTTAACTCTCTAATAATATGTTTCGGTCGTATCCATCGCTTGTTATGTCCACTGACTTTGTATTTCTGCGGCGACAACAATTCATGACTTTATTTAGGAACAAATTTACTTCTATGTAATTATTATTCTTTCAATTTACTTCGACTACATTATGTTCTTCGTATAAGATACACAACCATTTGTTTCTGTCACCGTTTAGAAGAAAAATCTTCAGCGCCACCATTCGGTCACGTTTCTTAACTGAATTTTGAATTTTGACGTTTACTGTAAAACGTCATTGACCTAAATTTAAAAGCGTAACATTTTGGAATTATTAGATTTTTTGGAGGGCAATACGGAAAAAGGCACGTCGAAACTAAAATGATAATATCTTAGGATTGAACCTTAGAAAGGCGATAGGAACTTAATATTTACTGCTGCCATCTATCGATAGCGTTGTACCTAGAATATAGATGGCTTTTGTCTAGGAAACAAACTTCAAACAATCTTGATATACAGGGTGATCAAATAATAACAACACGTTCTTTATTAATAATAATAATTATATTTATATATTTATAATAGTGTTATTTACAAAAATGTAGATTCTCTTTATTTCTTGTTCTCTTTTTCTTATTTCTATCTACAATCTATTCCCGCTCGCCTCGTCTCTTTCATCAGTCATTTTCTGACGCTTACTTATATTTTCATTTCTTTATATATTTTTACAAGTTGCGTTAATAATAATAATAAAAACTCAAATTGAAACCCACGTTAATAATAATAACGATAATACAATATTCTGACATTTGTCATTAATATTAGTCAAGATTTGACGTTTTCTCTTGAATTTGTTGACATATTAATTTGAAACTTGTAATTTTCAACATTATTTTACATTGAATCCTTCTAAATAATTGTCAATTGCTTTCTCTTTGTATTACTTCTGCCAAAACATTACAAACAAATTGATGATGGCAATGATAAAGGCACTCTTATGATAATATTATTTATCGACAGGCACTTATTTGTATTTTAGTTTTTCCTTATCTCTTCCACTTTCTCATTCCTTTCATATTTTTTTTACTTTCTCTTTTACATATGAATTAACAATAAACGTGTGAAATTTTGAGCTTTAGTGGTCCCCCGAGTGACAAACAAATGTCATTTGAGAAGGAAAACGTCAAATAATGGTGACTAGCAAATGTCAGTTGCTTTATTTATCTTGATTGATTCTCCCTTCCACTGTGTCTGTCGTTTTCTTGTTTTTATCATCATCATTAGCCCCACTACTACTACTATTACCCCTACTGCTATCATTATTATTATTATTACTAATTTTATCATCGTCCACTTTAAGATCAATTTTCTCATCCCCACCATCATCATTCGCTTCCGTTTCCCCTACTTTCGGTGCATGACATTCCAACCCCTTCTTCGCTTCGTTTCCCTTCTCATCTTCCGTTTCTTCAACTCGTGCTGCCCCTCCAACACCTCCTTCTTCGTGATTCGTTATCGTTTCCCCCACTTTTTCACTTGCCCCGCCAATAAAATCACTCTTCTCCTTCTCCTCGCTTTCCTTTGACAGTTGTTGTTCTTGTGTTTCTGTTGGTTCGTCTCCCTCCCCTTTCACATTTTTTTGCCTATCTCTATCGTCACCCTCATCCCCACCACTACTATTTGTTTCTTTTCCTCCGTTGCCATCAACATCTCTAATCCTAACATCATCACATTTTTTCTGTTCATTTTGCTCTTGCTCTGGTAACACTTCTTCTCGTTTGTCTTCCTGTTGCTCATCTTCTACCTTCTGTATATCTGCATCCATTCGATTTTCCCTTTCTTTCTCCTCCTTCTCTTTCTCTCCACGTTCTTTCGTTTTTTGTTCTGCCAACGTCGTTTCCGTTTCCATTTTCTCGCCATCGACACCTTGATCTACATCTTTTTCCACACCATCCACTTCCGCCGCTGCTACTTCGTCGCCGTCTTCGTTCTTCTTCATTCTCTTATTCTTGATTTTGCTGTTATTCTTCTTGTTGCCATTCTCATTGTTACCATTATTCGATGTCGATTCGAGCGCCCGCTTCTTCTTCAACGTCAGCCGTTCCACAGCGGTCTCCAAACTTTTCTCGCTCTTGGTACCATCGCGCGACCTTTTGGTCCCCAGCCTCTTTCGATTCGATTGTACCGCCGACATCGACTTTGTTGCCGGCGCTAAGGTCGATGTTGTTGATCTCGTCACAGGAGGAGATGTTGTTGTTGTCGTTGCTACAGATGTTGGTGCCATCGTTAGAGAGGCAGTTGTTACCGTTGCCGTGGATGTCGTTGCTGTTGATCCTGTGGTGGTCATCGTTAGTGAAGCGCCACCAGAGCATCCGGTCGTTTTGCTTATTGATGCTGCTGATGTCGACGATGGAGAGTGGCGAACGGATGCATTTTCGTTGGTCGAAGAACTATTATTGTTGCTGTGACAGCTACTGGTAATGCCGCCGCTAGCGCTATTATTATCCGAATGCTTGATATTCGACGTTGTAGCCGTTGTTGTTGTTGACGATACATTTGATGGAGGTGTCGTTGTCAGTGGAGACGTTGTTCTTGTAGTTACCGCTGATTGGGTCGGTATTGTTGTTGTCATTGATAAGGGCGGTGTTGTTGTTGTTGTTGCAATGCATGGTGCTGATTGGTGCATGGTCGACATAGCAACTGGTGCATACGGTATCCTCAATCTATTGCTGCTGCTGTTTGCGTTGATATTGTTATTGTTGTACAGGTAATTGTGGTAGGCGGCCATGAATCGCGGATCGTAGGGGGAGAACGGTGGCGCTCCCACTCCTGGCGTCGCCGTCGTCGCACTCCCACCGCCGACGTTCAAGCCTCCGACGCCTATTGCCAAAGTGGGGAACAGAAAGTGGTGGGAGTGGTGAAGGTGTGAGGGATGGGGATGCGAGTGAGGGGAATGTTGGTGGTGGGGATGATGAGGAGAGTGATGGGGCGAGTGGGGAGACGTCGAAGAGGTGGAGGAGGACGACGGGGAATGGTGGTGATGGGGATGGAGATTTTGAATGTTGTGAAGATGATGGTGAGGGGACGGATTCAAAGTGGGCGACGTCAGATTCGGCACAAACGGATTGGAGGGGGTAAACGTTAAGTTGATCTTGTCGCGTTTGCTGTTGAGATTCGATGGCGCCGTCGTCGTTGTTGATGCTGTGGAGGAGTTGTTCTCGTTGCTACCGCTACTATTTACATTGTTGTTGTTATAATGATTATTTGTGGTTTTATTGCTGTTCTTCATCGACATTTTTGTAGCTGGCGGCGAATGTTGCAGCGTCTGGTTACTATGGTGATAGTGCTGTTGTTGTTGCTGTTGTAGCAACTTGATCGGATTGAAAATCGACACCGAACTCGTGTTGATCTTCATCGACGTCATCGATTTACTATTGCTATTGTTCTTTGTATGTTGTTGTTGTTGGCTACCACTGTTGTTGTTACTCAAACTGTCACCGTGTGGCGCTCTCTCCGCAATCGGCTTCAACGTTCTCGGATCGATTTTCACGATCGAGTGTTTCTTGATCTCGCAAACATCTGGTTTCTTATTGCCTGCCTGATTACTACTCTTATTGTTATTAATGTTGCTATGGTTGTTGTTATTAATTTTGTTGTTCTTAGAGTCGTTGCTAAGTTCCAATTTCATCGATTGCTTTTCTTGGCAACAGCGTCTTCTAGCACCTCGGCTACCACCAACTTCCGGCTCCGTGTTCGAAGGGTCCCGCAGCTTACCGTCATCGGCAACAGAAGGTTGATTCGATGGTGACGCTTCTGGTTTCTCGTTGTTATTCTCGCTCGTCTCCTCCTTTTTCGTCCCCGTTCCAGACGATCCATCTTCCCTTTCCCCTACTTTCGTTGCAACGACTTTTCCAGATTCACCAATCACAGCTACGGTATTCTTGTTCTTCATCTGCTGCTGATGGGTTTGTTGAAATTGCTGCTTTTGTAACTGATACAACGGCTTAACGCCCGACGCCGGGTTACCAAGATAACGCGGCACATTGTTACCCTTGTTATTGTTATTATTGTTGTTACGCATTTTGAAAAACTTTGGTGTCATCTGCTGCCGTTGTTGGCCACTGTTTGTCGGTAGAGTCGCGGTAGCCGCTACGCTGCCACTGACACTGTTCGGCGTCGAAGACGGCGCCGTTATGTAACGCGACGGTAACTGCGGATTCCACGTTTTCGGCGGATCGCGTAACGTTTTGTAAACCGATCGTTTGTCGGATTGCCTAGTTGTGCCGCCGCCGCCGGTAGTGACAGTCGATGTGGTGGGGCCGCCGCCGACCGATTTCTTGGGCGAAAGCAACAAAGACGCCGATTTCGATGGCGACTGTAAAGTCGCCACTGGTGACGTCGTTACTTTTGAGGGCGCCGGCGAAGATGAATTTGACGGAGACGCTTGAACACATGGAGCAGACGGCGAGTGTAGATTTATTGGTGGATGCGCCGGGCTTAACGATGACGAGGTGTTTGACGGATTCGCTGGAACCGGCGTTGCCGTAACAGTGGTAACGCTGACGCCTTCTCGATCGTTTTCCTTGCACTTTTTCGCATTCACGACCGCCGCTGCCGTCATCGTCGCTGGTTTCGTTTGTTTTCGCTTTTTCGTCGTCGCCACCTTGTTCAGTGTTGTCATATTTGATAGTATCGGTGCCATTTTCAATTTCTTCTTCTCCGAGGGTCCACAATCCTCTACATCCAGATCATTTCTTCCATCGCCACCTTTAATTTTCTCGTGTAATCCTCCGCCGCCGCCGCCGCCTCCTACTTCCCTGTTGTCGTTATTGCCTTTTTTTAGAGATAACTTTGTTCTCTTATTTTGCCCGTTACCACAACTACCGTCATTTATTGCCGCCGTTGTTGTCGTCGTCGTCATGGTAATGTTTGTCAAACCACTGCAACCATTTTTACCATCATCCTGGAAACCGATATCGAAGATGATGGTGTCGCTGTTAGAAGTTTTGGTGGAGACACCGGCACCATTGTTGCCTGTCGTTGCCTTAGTGGCATCAACAACTTTATCACCGCTACGTCGATCACTCGCACAACCGTCAACGACCCTAATACTCCTGTCACTGTCATTAACTACGCCATCACCATCACCATGGAAACGTTTTGTATTCCTGGCTACACTCTTGTCATGTTTACAGCTGTCATCTGCTTTGTTGGCAGGACTAGCTGCCGAATCCTTATTGCCGCTGTTATTTCGCAACGTCTCGACGACGACCGTCGATCCAAGGTTCTCCTCATTGTTGTTATTGTTGCTATGGAACGTTGACCTGGAAACAGTATCGCTTCTAGTTGTCGTGCGTGTCGTTGTCAAGACGCTCATTTCGCCGCTTTCGCTTATTCGCAGCTCGACCTCGTTCCAAACGTCATTCTGCTGTTGTTGATTATCGTTTGCTTCTTTCGTTTCTTCCTGATCGAATTTGATTCGTTTGACTTTTCTCTCGTAGATTCGATAGGTCAAATCTAACGGTTGCTTCTGTCAAAGGATTGAAAAATAATTGAATTAAAGCAATTAATCGAATAATAAATATCAATTGTAACTCACTCTGTTCCACGAATGAATGTAGGCGACGTCGATCAGAGTGAGCGTCGAATCGAGCAGATTGCCATTATACAACACCTCCACCTTGTTACTATTCACATTGCCATGACAACGGTTTTGATTCAAATCGTATTTGGCTGCAATCAGTTTGTGAATGTGCCCAATTGATACGGCTGCCGGACAACTCAAATACCTTGAAGTAAACAAACGATAAATAAGTCACACTTGTCACCAGACATTTGAAATAGCAGGACTGTCTGCTAGCTATTACCTTAGCAATTGCTTATTATTGCTACCGTGATAGTTTAAAGTGACCGAAATTGTCTCCTCCGGCGAGAAAATGTGTCGATGATAGCTTAGTATCGGTTCCCCCACCATTTCCAACACTCCCACTCTCTCGTTCTTTTCATCTGCCGTTTTTGATTCATTGTGATGGTGGGAGAGATAAAAGTCGCGTCTTCTTTGCATTTCATCTGAAGAAAGAAAAATTGCACAATGTGTGGCAGTCAAATTAAGAACCAAAACAAATACTCACTTTGAAATAAACGTGGTACCAATTTGTAAACAATGTCCTGCAATGTTTTGTCAGATCGAACATTCAACAGTGGCTTGCTTTTGTGCACCTGAACATCACACTCAGGACAGTATTTGTTTGTGGCTAGGTATTTCACCAGGCAACTCTTGCAAACTGATAATTAAAGAAACAAGTAAAATATCAATTATTAGTGATGATAAAAAGTCATTGTCTTAACTTACATGTGTGCAGGCATTCAATGATTGTTGTGGCATCAATGAAATAACCTTTACACAGTTTACAGGTTATGTGCTCATTCAGTGAGGTTAAGGACACCTTATCAGATCGTCGCATATTATTTAGAGTTGATGTTGAAGTACCATTGAAAGTGATCAAGTCATTGTTGATATTGCAACCCTTTAATATCATTTGTTATGTCAAAGTAAGTGTTGCTAACGTCAGTTTACCGTTGTTTTCAAATTGTTTGTTGTTGTTGCAATTTGCCTTATTTTTCACCAGCCATATTGATGCCAATTTGTTGATTATTGTTGTTGCTGTGACCTACAAAATAACAATCCACTCGTTTTGGTTTCAGTTACATCATAACCTCGTTAATTTATATTTCCAATTCGATCGTTGAACGGTTTCATTTTTGCACAAACATCAATTTGCCTCGCTTTATAACAAACTGCACAATTCGGCATATAAAATTGCAACAATAATAATGCAAATATCCAATTAACACAATCACTTTTGACAGCCAACTTTTATCATTTTTATTTGCCAAAAATTAATAAGAAATCAGTTGACGTTTTGTGAAGAAATGGCGTCGTTCTAATTGTTAGGCCAAAAAAAAATGGACGCTTTCACTTTTTGACAGACATCATTGCCAAGCAAATTTACTATTGTTCGCTTGTTTTTCTTGCAAAAATGTTCGCACAATGATTAAATCGAAATCGTATCTATTTACCGTTTCATTAAACCGCACTATTTATTTGTAAAATTACAAAACGAAAACAAACATTGTAAACAAATGACATGGTGATGTCAAAATATATACCATTTGGCCCGACGCAGGATGGTAACATTGGTAACCGAGCGATGCAATAATAACTAAAGGCTTTTTGGACCGTTTATGAGAATTATTGCCGTTTCAACGGTTTTAAATTGTTTTCTATTCGTGGGAATGTGACCGAATTTATAAATAATAAAACAATCGAAACGGGATAACTGAACAGAAGTTTAGTGTATTGTTGGCTGCAAATTGTGAGTAATTGCGAATAACACTTATTTTCCAAAATCTTTATACACATTCGTTGAATACTCATCCATAGTCTAAACGATACTATTCGTGAGTTATTTGATCAATTCTTGAGAAAATGAAATTCTCATGGTTGCCTATAAACGGCAATATCGTCTGGACCAATTGCATTAGCGTATTTCATTTAGCGCCATTTTGATTGTTGTATTCTATTCCCGAATCTCCGCTGACACTTGTAGCCATTTTCCGTCCGTAATCCACAAAAATAGACGGAGAAACGTCAAATTTTCCGATTAATAAACCCTAGGGATAGCCGTAACCTTGGTGATGGTACCAAAATAGAACGCATCTGTTTTTCTTTTGTGATTGTTTTTTTGTTTGCACGCTCGCTAACTGCGTCTTCTAGCGACGCCGAAACAGTTGTTGTTTAGCAACAGTAAGTGAAACAATATTTGTTATTTTCTCAGTTATAAACGTCATAAGAAAATAAGATCCACGGAGATAATCATCGATTGGATTATTCGGATCGAAAGAAAGAAGATTTGCTTCGAATTGTGGATCGAGTGGTATAAATTCTTGTTACCTCCCTGACGCTGTTCATTTGGTTTCGTTCGTTACGTTGTTTGTTCTTGTTGCGGTGCGGACGACAAATAAACAGAAGAATCAAGGGCGAAACGTTCAAGTAAGTAAGTGTAATAATGTTTCTTTTGTTTCCTGTCATTTCATTAATGAAATTTTATCGATAACGCGACAAAAGGGAACGTAAAAATCGCAATATCATTGTCGTCGACGCCGCCGTCGTCGTAATTCGCTTTGTTTTGTTATTTTTGGCACATCGTCATTATTATTATTGTTTTGCGAATACGGGCCAACTATTTTTATAAAATGTATTTGCGAACGCGCAAAAACTAATTGCGATACGCGGATACTTCGTGGACCGATTTCCTTGCTCTCCTATTGCGTGTGAATTATTTCTTAAACACAAACAATGAAATTTGATGTTTAGCCATCGACATTTGCGGATTTCGCACTAAGATCAAGTAATAATCAAAATTTGATGCTACTTTTCACGCCTATGGTCAGATATAACGCACAAGCGACCGTAAATGTCATATTTGACACTTGTTATTGACTTTTATTTGAATTGGTCGAAGTTAAATGCCAAACAAACGACACGAACGCATCGAATTGATTCTCGATAATAATGACAATCAATTTCACATAGTCGCCACGTGCTTTCATTCGTCTATAAATGCTGATTGTCAATAACACAAACATGTCACTCCAGTGACAGATGTCAAAGTATAAGCCAGAATACGGTTTGAATGCATTCGACGAAGAAAAAAAAAACAAACTTATTATTTATTTTTGAGCTTGTTTCGCTGCCAAACAATTTGATTTTTTAACTAAACGCGTTCATCGAGGTTGCAGTCAGTTTTTCGTAAAAGTGTTGCGCGTTTGTGCAAAGAAAATAACAAATAATTTGCTAAAAGTCATGCGAATTTATAGTATTTATCAAGTAGGTGTAAAAACATTGTGATCGTTCGAGCGTTTGCGATTGCGAAGAACATCGAAATTGCCATTGGTTGTTTAGTTACCTAACTGTCACTCTGACGTTTCGGTGTTGTTGAATTGCCAAGAAATGAAGCAGACCAACGTAAACATTTTGACAGATAATTTTCAGATGACACTGTAGTCTTACGAGATCTGTCAGCGAACGACACAAAAGCGTCAAAGTGCTTGTCAATATATGTCAGATAACTGTTTAATTATCCATTTATTTTGACAGAGAATGCCGACGGAATGCATAACGAATCCGTTGCAGAGGGAACTCGCGGATTCCATCATCAGGATGGCACCGTTGGACGAGATTCGCATATTGTTAGCGTGCGGCGCTAAGGTGAGCTTTCGCCTGTAGAGATCAACAACGAATGTCCGATTGTGTCGTAACACTGTCAATGTTGTTTGTCGTTTGTCAGGTAAACGAACCGGTCACGCAAGGCTTGAGACCATTGCATTATGCCATTTGGCAACGTTACTACGAGGCCGGTCAATTGCTATTGACAAGAGGCGCCGACATCAATGCCGTCGACGATTGCGGTTATAGCGCCCTCCATCTGTCAGCCGAACACGGGTAGATGACATTTTGCACACTATTCCCGTCAAACTCATTTGTATCGATGACTTTTTCCGATGCAGTTACACCGATTTGGTGCGGCTCCTATTGAATTCCGGCGCGAAGGTCGATTACCGGCCGGAAACGAACGAAGAATTTCCGCGTACGATACGATGCGACGAGCCGTTACGATTGGCGATACGGAACAAGCACATGGAGATCGTGCGATTGTTGCTGGAGAACGGGGCCGATCCGAACAAACGCTACTTTTTCGGCTCCGAGATCAATCTCGTCACCGATCTCGACTATTTGGAATTGCTGCTGACGTTCGGCGCCGATCCGGACAGTCGCGACCGCTCCGGTCTGACGCCGCTGATGAAGGCCGCGCGGCAACCGCAGGTAGAATTGTTTAGCAAAAACAATTGCTACTTGAAATGATCGATTTCTGTGCTTTTTTTTTTGTTTTCTTCGTTCAGGGCATGGAAGCCGTCCTTTTATTAATCAAATTCGGCGCGGACGTCAACGCCATCGCAGACGAGAGACACGACTACAGAACCGTGAGTTTATCATCTCTTTGTAACCGTCAAAGGCACTCCTTCATCTGTTTAACTTTTGTTCATTTCTTTTTTTGTTTTCTCATTGATAAGGTGCTGCACTACGCCGTCCTCTCGGGCAACTTGGACCTCGTTGCGCTGTTGATAAAACAAGGGGCGAAACTGAATTACGACGAGGGATTCGATTTGGGCAAACCGAGTCCGTTGGATTTGGCGATTTTGAAAGGCGACGCGAACGTCGTACGACTACTCATCGAATCAGGTGACCGTCGACGACGCCGACGCTTAATAACGCTCTTAAATCGATGATTTCAATCGGGATTTCGTTCGTTAGGTTCCGACGTGAATTGCAGCTCGCCGATAATCGGGTCGCCTTTGCACGTCGCTTGTGCCGATAACGTGCCGAATAGGATCGAAATTTTGCAGGTCAGCCACAAATCATATGTCAGATATGTTGACAATTAATGAGCAAACGTCACAAATTCGACTTGTCATTTTGGCAGATGCTGCTGTCGAACGGCGCGGATCCGAACTTGAAAGTCTACAACGGCGAAAGGAACGAGCGCAACTCGCAACTGAGACCGGCCCTGGTCGAATATTTAGCCAGCAACGAGAATCCAAGTTTCACGGTTATCAATTTGTTGATACAATACGGTGCCAGAGTAAGATCTCTTTCTCAACCTTCAATGACAATTAACAACACTTAACGTCATGTAATGTCACTCAACGACAATTCACGACGTTTACTGTCATTATATGACACTATTGACGTTAGTTAATTAACGACACGTAATGTCATTTAATGACACAACGACAATTAACGACGTTATAGCCATTGAATGACACAATTGACATTAGTTGCTTAACGACACCTAATGTCATTTAATGACACTTTACGACGTTTAATGTCATTAAATGACACAATTGACGTTAGTTAATGACATTCGATGGATTGTAGGTGGTAATGAAGACACAGTTTCGTGATCCCGATGGCACGTTGAACTCGTTACAAAACGTCGTCGGTCGTACGGCGTCGACGTCGTCGAAAGAGTCGGACGCGATATTCGCGTTGCTGATGGAAGCGTGCGAATCGTTCGACGCGTGCATGATACGAAGGAACGCAGTGTTGGGCGAGGAGCAGAAGCTCGCGCTGCTGGAGTTGGCGCGTGTGCCGCTCACGCTGATGCGACAGACGCGTTTGTTCGTGCGTCGTCGTTACGGCGGCCGTCGTTTGTTGGAAATGATGCGGTCGCCGTCGATCGTCGACGAATTGCCGAAGACCCTTGTCAAATACGTGCTATTCGATTACAGTTAAGCGCCGGCGATGGGTTCGACGTTTTTGGGCTCTTTCTTGTGATACTTTCTTCTTCTTTTAATTATCGTTTTTTCTCTTGTAAAAGTTGGGTTTTGTCAATTGCCGGATTGAACCTGTTACTAACACCGGATTTTAACAGTTTTTTGTTTGAGATTTTCTAGTTCTCGTTTAGATTCTTTTGCGTGTTTTATTAGTCTATTTTTTTAGTGATTTTTGTTGTTTTCGTAACTAAGCCACCACTAATCTAATAATCGTCAGTTATTGTTTTTCTTCAGTAATCTGCCACGTAACTCTTAACAATGTTTGACAGCTGTCACTCCACGGCCTCGTTTACTAACTTCCCCCGCATAATTGGCTCATATAACAACTAACAAACTTATCCAACTGGAATTAGTTTCTCATTTCTCTTTAGTTTATGGCGTTTCTCTTTTAATAATCATATTATTGTTGTTACAACTAATTCGTTTTCCGTATGCGACTAACGACTTAACTGATTCGTTTCTTAATTCGCTTGACATTTAATACCATTTTATGACACTTAATATAGTTTAATTAATCGTTATTATGATTACTAACAGTTTTTCTGTCATACTGTAACCACTGACTAATAATCGTGACTATAGTGACTGTGCAAAACCTAACGACGGTATCGTCTGTGTTTTACGATTGTTGGCAAGAGTCTTCGCTTCGTTCATTTTTTCTTTTCTATTATTTATTTATTTTTTACAAAGAGAGAGATGGAGATTGATTGTGAGGCTATCTAAATGATCAAGTTTATAATTTTATACATTTGTATCCTACCTGTATAACAGAATGTATTTTATTGTGATATAAATAATCAATTTGAAATAAATGTCAACGAGAAAAGAATAAATGGAGGCAGATTTGACCGTTCTCACGTTTCCGTTATCATTTAATCAAATTTGATTATTTTTTTTTGTTTTAATTTGCCAATCGCATCTACGATCATGACACGTCAATTTCAAGCAACTAATAGTGTTACTAAGTAACTATTGCCGTAAACCGCGATGACGCAATTGTTCGTGTTGTCGGTTGGCATTGAACTTTCTTTGGGGCTCTGAAAACTGGGAAAACTACGTGCAAGTGACAAACTTCGATGAACAGCTGGGGAAATTCCATCAAGAAATTCGAAAAACTATCCAAATTACGAGAAATATCAATGACATATAAAAAAACAAGAACTGATAAGGCTTATCAAATTTCCGGTTATTTCATAACTCAATCGATTCCCCTCTCTCTCTCTCTCTGACACGTGAAAGAACAACCAGGTCACACCCAAAAAGCGAACAAACCCAGCGAAAAAAGCCTCCAACCACTTTCAGTAAAAACCAGTTTTTTGTTTCCTCTTCACTCTCACTTTTTCGTCCTTCTTCTGTTCTTGATTGTAATTACCGATTAAAACCTATTAGAGCCAGTCAGTCAGTTTAGCTCGTTAGTCTGTTTCGAACCGCATATCGACTGTGTTACCTACGGCATCCTTTCGCGAATTTTTGCAAAAAAAACAACAAAAATGGCACCGAAATTGTACGCGACGATCTTCAGTCCGGCAGCGAGAAGTACGATCTTGTTATTGAAAACGTTGAACGTCGATTACGAAATGGTCGAGGTGAATTTGGGCGCTGGCGAACACCTCAAACCCGATTATGTCAAGGTAATAGATCTTCGTCAATCTTCCCCCTCGCATATCTCGGTAACCTTCGATCCTACGCGAAAACTCCAAAGGAGATCTTTTGTAGAGAATTTCGTGCTCCAAACAATCGATTCCCGCATAAAATCGTCTAAAAGCGATAGGTAACGATATACACGGCAAAAATCGTTTCGACCTCTAGAGAAATTAATTTTTTGACCGATTCACGTTTCATTTTTCAGCTCAATCCGCAACATACTGTCCCGACACTGGACGACGACGGTTTTATCCTGTGGGACAGTCACGCGATCAACGCTTATATTGTCGACAAATACCGCTCGAGCGACGACAACGATGCCATTTCGCTCTATCCCAAAGACTTAAAGAGACGAGCCGTCATCGATCAACGTTTACACTTTGATAGCGGCATTTTGTTTCCACGATTAGCAACCATCGTGGTACGTCACACATGACATGTGTCATTACTTTATTGACAGGTGTCATTACTTTATTGACAAGTGTCATTACCCTATTGAATTTAGTTCATTATTCAAGGCATTGACATGTGTCATGTCATTTACTTTGACATTGATGAATGTGTCATATGTTTGACAGGTACCGATATTGCGGGAGGGGGCGAAAACCGTGCCGAAAGATAAATCGGATGCCGTCATCATGGCGTACAACTTTCTCGAGACGTTCCTCGACGGTCACGATTATCTGACCGGCTCGGTGCTGACGTTGGCGGATATCAGTTGCGTGACGACGGTAACCGCATTAAACGCGTTCGTGCCGATTGCGTCTAACCGGTATCCGTTGATAACGCGCTGGTTGCAACGCGTCCAAGGGCTGCCGCATTACGGGGAGGCGGTGCAAAAGGGGCTGGACATAGCCACCGGATTCTTTAAGAGCAAAATGGCGGCGTAATCCGCAAACCGAACGGATTTTGCTTCTTAGTCAAACTTAACGCTTT
The DNA here is from genome assembly GCA_963695495.1 of Hololepta plana. Lineage (NCBI taxonomy): Eukaryota > Metazoa > Arthropoda > Insecta > Coleoptera > Histeridae > Hololepta > Hololepta plana. The sequence goes on along the minus strand of OY968841.1, from coordinate 1,601,433 downwards.
TCCTGACGTAAATAATCGCATAATTGCGTGTGACACGAGGAATCGTGAAATGAAATCAGTTGAATATAAAAACAATCGTTTATTTTGTTCACCTAGTGTAGCAGCAGTATCTGCAGTAGGCTAAGATATAAACAAATATCCTTAAAAAAAAGAAAACAACAAAAAAAATGGGGCTGACAGATGTCAAGTTTGTTGGTATGTATATCTAATAATCTGGTGTTCGATTGCTTCCCGTTTATTTACTTATTTATTTATTGTGTTAGTTGCTTATGTTGTTGCTGTTGCCCAGCAACAGTAACAACTGGCTGTTGCTGTTGATTCGCGATGCTCGTATCTTTCATATGTTTCTCAACCTAAACAAGAGAATAGTTCAATGCAAGTGACAAATTGTGACGGTCTCGTGTCAGTATCGAACGGCAAATCGGATAAAAGTCAAATGTGCCGGCGGGAAGGAAGAAGATACTCACCACTTTACGGATGTAAGTGTAACTGTTACTGTCAGCGTTGCCACGGATATCGTCCAATTGATACGGCGGTTTTATGACCACCTGTAACTTCTTGAAGCAAAGAAAACTAGAGTTAACACGGTGGCCGTTAAAATGGACATTTCCCACGGTAACCGTTTAAGTTACCATCGATTACAACTGACCTCTTCGTCCCAGACGACGATGTCCAGGTTCCTCCATCGGACGGCATTTATTGTCTTCGCGATGGCAACGAACAATCGTTGACCTTCGGGTGTGACGTTAGCGCTCATCGTCGTCAACAGGCGGCGCTTCTCGTCCACCTGATTCCTAATCCGCGTGTTCAACTGTCAAATTATAAACAACAATCGGTGAACGTCAACGCGCCCGTCAAAGTGACAAACAAACTGACAGTAAAGCCGTTCATATGTCCATGGTTACTCACCCTTTGTATGTTTAAAGATTGCGGCGGTTCCTCCGGCATCATGGTCACCTCCTTCTTAACCTGCAATTCTCTCACCAGGTTCAGGTTGATGAAATGCGTGTCGTTTAGGCCGCGAGTGCCGCTTGCTGCCTGACATTCTGTCATTGGAGGTTAAGGAAAACAAATAATAACGCAAGAAAAGCGATTCCTTCGCGTCGCCACTCTCAACGTCCGCGTTAGGTTAAAGCAAGCCCAAAGAAAAAGGATACTCAAAATCAAGATTTTGGTTTGCGGATCGAACGCCTGCACCTCGCCCTCGACCTCCGTATCGTAACAGGTTCTGCACCAGACGACACTGCCCAACGAGAAACAATCGGCAACGGCAGCCATTTTACCTCCACTATTTAACAATCGCGTTTGACAATTACTTCTGACAAGTAATTAGCAGACAATTGTCGGACGTCGACTAAAGCTTGCCGTTATAACCCAACTATGATCACCATAACAACAACACTAAGTCCTTAACTACGTTAAATGCTAATTTAGCGAACGATCGTCGTTCTCTGACAACAACAACACTATCTTGACAGAAATCGATATGCCAACGCAGGAGGGACATCTGATGGTTGGTTGCGGAAGTAACTCTCGAGATTTTTCTCCACTAAAACCAATCGAATTATCGAAGATAAATGCGGCGTTTACGATAGTTTTCAAAAGAGTTATCCGAATTTTGCAGAAATTAACATTCAGATAATCGAGCAAACATTTCTCTGCAGAGACCATCTACATTACCATGAATGTTCTTCCGTAGATGGCACCACCAGTCCGATTCTTCGAATTCAACCCTACACATTCCATAGTTAAAATCTTCAGCTACCGCGTGATTAAAATGCTCGCTTTCGTTGTTTGGTCTAAGATTCGTCATTAATTTAACTTCGCGACCCTCTTTTATTTGTTTATATTTTCGCTATTTGTTATTCGCCCTAATTCTCGCCCTAATTGGAAACAAACAAACGCACTTTTGCTTTGCTACCAATTAATGTAATCAAGTGCACCGACTCTTCGACGATTCCTCCTCCTCCTCGCGCCCCTTCGGCTATTTAACAAACAAATGCGGGCCGACTTGAATCCATTTCCATGGCGATGGAGCGTATCTCTTTAATAAATTAAAATAAATTAGCGTCGACGACGGCAACTGGATCTCGTTGTTTCTACTTCTTTCGTTAATTATCAACAATAATTATCAATCAACATTGTGCCGGACGCGAATGAAAGCGTAAAAGGGCCGAGAGGGAACGAAGTTCGAAATGGAAATGTCGCTAGCAAGATCGGTGGCGGTTTTGCCTTTTCCCCTACGCTAACGCTAACGGAACGGAAACAATTGCCAGCAGCAGCTAAGCGTATTAGCTACCGCTAGTTGTTAATAAACAACTGTTGATCAGTAACAGTCGAGCGGTCGTTTGTGCGCGTCGCGTTCATTCGTTCCCTTTTTCAGTTCTCTATTTCGTTTGCGCCACCGTTTGATATTAATCATGCGACTGTGCCAATTTGACAATATGTAGTCGATTTTCGTTTTAATCGACGCACGGCAACTTTTTATTTATTCGCAATTCGTGATCGTTTAACGTTTGCCATTTCATCGGGTTCCTAATCGCGAAATCGTGCGGACAACATCGAGTGCGCTTCAAAAAAACAATAAACAACGAAAAACAAGTGAAGTGATTTAATTTTTTGTTTTACAACGTCATCTTGTATGTCTTGTAAATCGTGAACTCGCGGTCGTTATGTAAAAAGAAAATAGGCGAAGGAAAAATACGACGATAAAAGCGTGCGAAATGTCGTTAGTGTTTTGTTTATTGACGGTGATAGCAATTGGTGTTTCGCAAATTGGAGCCGTAGTGACAAGGACGACGACGACAAGAACAATCGCCGGCAGTGAGAGATTTAATAGAGGATCGATTGCCATCGATACGGCTCTCGTTGTGACAGAATGCATCGATAATTGCCAGAAACAAGTGAGTCCTTTTTGTTTGTTTTTTGACACACAGCAACGGATTTGTTTGTCAATTTGTTTAGTAGTGCAAATCAATCGATGTTATTCATTTGTTTTGCAGTTTTCCGAATTGATTTTGTTTTACCGATTCAAATAGTTAAGAATTGATCAAAAATCCTGCGAAACAATCAATTAAAATCGTTAACTGTTTATCCCAATCATGGCAACCGTTGATGTTACGTTATTATTAAATCGCGTTCCCTATTAATTAATGGACCCACATGGATCGCTTTGATCTATCGCCTTATAACATTTTCCTGTTCGATTGTTTCGCATTTATTTTTACTTTCCTTCTGTTTCATTTTGTCCACCCTTTTCGCCGGTTTCTTGTTCAAACGGCGTCCGTTCGATTGGAAAAAGAGGAAGGAAGTGCACTCGAGAGATCACATAAAAAATAAATAAAAGAGGATCGTTCGAGCGTGAGCTCAACTTGAATTCGAATGTTTTGCCTGGATTAAGGGGACAAAACAACTTGTTCATCCACTCACGATTATCAGTTCTGTTTTTATCGTCCAACCCCCGGATTCCACCTGTGCTTTGTACTTTTGTTTTTCCTTTCCGTCTCCTTCCTCTGCCCTACCTAATTGTTACTTAATAATTATTTCCGCCACGAGCGACGCCCTCTACCTGTTTCACCTCACGCATTCAATCCGCATTAGACCAGGAATTTTAACCTTTGTTAACTATAGAATCGAAGATAACAGCGAAACGCAACGACAAAAGCAATTATTCTAAAAGAGGAGCTGATTGTTTTTTTTTTCTCTTGTCACTCGCATTCTTCGTCGTATTATCGTCGTTATTATTGTTATTGTTATGGTAATAATAGTCGTTGTAGGTGTCAATAGTTTATCGCCGCTTCGTGATAGTTAATCTATTTGTGAAAGGGTCAACATTTATTCAAACCGAACGCCATTTGATGGAAAACGCAAAATTGCCCAAAAAAAATCGATGTCTGTCAATGGAGGATAGCTACCAAAACAAAAAAAGACAATCTGCGAGTTGTCAAATCGAAGAGGTAGTAAAAAGGTTCGAGCGTAAACAAACGAATGAAAGGAAGCAACTGAAACGTTCCTTCCTTCTGGCTTTTGTTAGAACACAGTTACCTCTTGTAAAACAAGCGATAAAGTTAATTAATAGGTCTCTATTGAGAGGAAGAAAATCTTTTCAAGCGTTTGACTCTCTCTCTCTCCAAAGGGAACTCAATGTTTTCACTTGTTGATAGATAAAGTATCCAGTGGCAGCGATCGTAAAGGGATGGGAGGGAATTTCGGTTCGAGTGGTGGGGTAGCTGGTGGCTCTTGATTGACGATTAACAGACGCCCTCCTCCCTCCCTTCACGCCCAACCATCCTACATTTTCTCGCTTTTCCTTTCGTTGTCATTTAAATTGTTTAAAGTTCGAAATTTGTTTATGAGAAACTGAAAGTTTTCGAAACGTTTAGAAAAAATAAAAATAAAGCCACGTGTTCTTTAAAACGTTTTTATTAATTTTATTTTGAGTTTATAATTGATAAAACCGAAAGGGGAAATAAGTAAAAAAGTTAATTGATGGATAAGGGAATAACGTTACGAGAGACCAATTTATCAAGTTAACAGCTTCACAACATCATCGCCAACGTCGATGATTACGATGACCTTCTTTATCTATCCGTCTTTCTTGGCACGCTAGATCGCATCCAATACACGTTCGTCTGTCAGTTAATTATGATAAACTGCCAGAAGAACGAGTCGAAATCAATCAATTTTTTCGATGTTACTCCGTCTTAAAATTCCATTTGACTGTGACGTCCCTTCTGCCTTTTCTTTTTTTTTTCAGTTTAATTATATGTCTCTTTATGTTTTTCAGTTACCCAACTTGACGGACGTCACCGATCCCGACGCCAGCTGCGATTTCAACTGTATCGTTACCAAGGTAAATTGTTTGTCGCTATTCGGTGATGGCGCCTATAGCGCAGAAACAAACTCACTGTAATAATTAATCAAATTGCTGCAGACAATTGCGCTAATAACAAATTGGCACGCGCCATTCTCGTTTATTATTAATATTATTGTTCAAATTGGTTAAAGAAACGGTCGGAACAAGAAAAAAAGGAGAAGAAGAAACAATGAGTCGAGCGGTTGAAAGTCCAACAACGGCAGCCCACTCGATCGTGTTTAGCGTTATTATTATTTAACACCGGAAACGGTTCATTTTGTCGCTGCTCCTCCTCCGCGTCTTCATCTGTTACTGCTGCTGGTGCCATTTAAATTCCTGTAAATTATTCAATTACGATGCGCTCCGTGTCTGTCGTTTTGCAACTATTGTTATCAAACATGGTAACTTTTACGTTATTCAAATCACTCCGAAATTGGCGCCGATTTTGACATATTCAACAAACTGTCAAAAGATAAAATCTCAAATTTCTTCATTTTTAATCGGGACCCTGTTTCTTCTTCTCCCTCCAATTCATTCAGTTCTTCGCATTAATGGAATTAGTTAGCAGACAATGTAACAGAGAAGTTAAAAAGAAAAAATGAAATTAACCTCAATCCTCATTAATAAAAATGATGTTTGACGTGGCAACATGGGGGCCAAAAACAAGTTCCTGATTAGCGTCCATCGCCAACTCTTTCTTTTCGCCCCTTAGTTTTAAAATGCACGCATTGTCAACTGTCAAAAGTGACAGTTCTACAAAAGTCGTATTCGTTTGTTGACTATTTTTTCTCGAGTTATTCGCAATTCTCTTCGCTCGCCCCACTCTCGATTTCTGATCTCGGCACAGCTTGCTTGCTTGCTAGTTAATTGAAACGATGATGTTTCGAATAAAACGAATAGCGTGAGAAGGTCACTTGATGGTTTCAATTAATTAATGGAAAAAATAAATGAATAAATGGAGCAAACAAATAAACAATCCAATGAATCGAAAAAGTCCGTATCCGCAATCGGTTCGCCGCAATTCGTTCGTTGATGGATATCGCGTGTTCAATTCGTAATCGATACGTTTTTGCAAAGAGAAAACGGCGAAGGAAACGGCAGGAAAGAGCGAACGAAACTTTTTAAAAGTCCAAAAAAAAACAAGAAGCGCCGTACGTTTTCTATTCGGTTTCGCTGTTTTTTTCTGCGCTCAAAAACTCGATCGAAATGCGGAAACGGAATCTCGCCCCAGTGATTTTTTTACCTGCAATAATTACACCTGTTGCTCATAGTTACAATGACAAACAATTATTGTTAATAACTGTTATGATAACAATTGAAATTGGGGAAATGGAAACGGAAATAGCCCCGTCGCTAATTGCCGAAATGCAAAACAATCTTTTTTAAATGTCCCCGTTTTTTCTCCTTCTTATTTTGGAAATATTATGTGTTATCTTGCAAATAATTAATAACAAATAAAATTAATAATTAATTTAATTAATCAAATTCGGTTTTATCGCACCAATAACGACCTCTATGGGTTGCTGTTGTTTATTTATAACCGTCACGATTATCGACAATAAATAACAATAATCGCTCGAACGTCATAGCAACAATTTGCAAAAAAAGTAAATGGAGAAACATTTAATTCGCTGGCTAAACGGAAATTCTGATCATTTTTCTTGTCCGTGCCAAATTTTAAAGGGCATCTTCCCCTAAATTTAGTTACTTTTTATCACGATTTAATTTCTTTTTAGCAATCCTTATCAATTATTATTATATTCGAGGTTATTTGGGTCATTTAACGTATATATTTATTTATGACCTAATAAATTCAATAATAATAATTACAGAAATAGATTTAGAACATTAAAAACGAAATAAATTCGTTTTATCTCGAAATATGGATAGAATTAAAAAAATAATCCTCTTAAAGGTTGTGTTTGTCGATCGTTTCCTGATCATCGCCATCATCTATCATAACAATCGTTATCAGTAACTGATGGCCAAAAGGGCGTCTTGTTATGTAATTAAAACCCCGAAGGCGACGAGGGAAGAAGAGGTAACTTTGAGGTTATTATTCCTCGACAGCAATGACGTAACCTCAGTTGGGCGAATAATCGCTTGTATCTCTGGATCCGAACGTGACCTGGAGTTGCGGTTTTCGTTACTTTCTTTGCAACGAAATTGCGAACATTTTGCACTAGATTTCAGCGATCCGTATTTATTTTATCGCGCCACCCAAGGCGACGTTGGTTTGTTTCGTTCGACGCCTAAATCTAAATTATCGTCATTAATATTTCGCTTCCGTCTCCATCATTAAGCCATTTAACCGGCCCCGTTTAATACGAGTCGCGTTTTTTTGTTTCTATCTCTTTCTCTTGCTTCCCGTTTAATGTTAATTGAAACAAATTAATGACAGCAGAAACGGTAACGGCGATGGCAACCAATAAACAAACTCCGGCTAAGAGTTGCGGCAATCCGGCAACAGCGTTCGTCATTTATTTGTTTACATTCCAGCATCGAATGACAAAAGAATTGCAATCTGTTTCAGTGCGCCGAAGGCTGCAAATTATGGCGGACGGCGATGAACTCGACGTGCCAAAACGTTTGCGTAAGTGTTTCCCTCCCGATTTGCCATTCAGTCATTCCCATTCGCGATTTTAACATCGATTCTTCCGTTTCTTAGCACCGAAGCGACGCCGACTCGATGACGCGCGCCTACCACTGCGCCGTCGGCTGCAACGACGCGATCGGCAAGTATTTCGACCGGTGGCGCCGCCAGGTGGGCGTCCCGTTGCCGCCGCCGCCGCCCGTCCTCCTGCCCGACTCGCTGACGGCGACCTCGTTGAAACTGTCGTGGAACTTCCCGCCCGCCGCCGGACTGACCTACCGCCTCCAGTGGCAGTACGAGGAACTGTTAACCTCGTCGTCGTCGGTGGCCGCGTCCGTCGCCAGGTGGCAGTACTGTCGCAATCAGACGTGGGAGAACGGCACCGTCGCCGTCACCGGTTTGCAACCGTACACGAAATACAGGGTGAGCTCGCTTTCGTTGTCGCGGAGGAAAAACGGAAACGAGTGTTATTAATTTTGCGTCGCTTGCCACTTTTCAGTTTCGCGTCGCCGTGTTCCTGACGGCGCATCACGATCCGCCGATCGTCTCGGATCCGAGCGTCGTGATCAACACGTTGCCTAGCGGTACGCCGGCGTCGCCGCCGTCGCTCCTCCAAGCGGTACCCGTGGATTCGAACATTATCAGCGTCACGTGGGAACCGGGTCCCTTCCCTCACGGTCCCCTCCTCTCCTACATGCTGAACGTCACCGAGAACCACCCGAACGGCTCGTCAACATTGAAGGTTGTCGATTCGACTATGTTTATTCGCTAACGTTTCGTCTTCGTCGATTCGAGAGGCGATTTCTCTCTTCGACACGCGTTTATCGTTTTACTCTCGATTTGATTTTTCGTTTTTCTACTTCACGTACTTTCTTTCGCCAGCTATCTTGATGTTGCTGTTACCAGGTGGTTTGGTTCGCGTCTACTTCCTATATACAGGGGGAACAGTTAATTAAAATAACCCGTTGACAGGCAATACTAATTTCTTCTCTTCTATCACTAACAACAACAACAACAACCGTCTCGACTAACATCACGTCACTCGCATCTCATGTAACATAACGCTATTTGACTTAATACCCTCCGGCACGTCTTAAATTGCTTGCACTTCACCAAAACTCTTTCGCACTCACTAATTCGAAACTTACTTGAACAAACTTTAAGCTTTACACGTTACAAATGTATATGAGTTTCGCTTATAATTCGAATTTGGCGGCGATTACAACGTCTGCCTAACCTCACTTTAGTTGATTATTATCCTCTTCGACTCCAACAGGATATACCGGCGGAGAAACGCTCGTACATGTTGCGCAACCTGAAGGCGTCGAGCAACTACACCATCCACATGCAGATGGTGAACAACGTCGGCCCGGGACCGGCGAAATTCGTCACGGTGACGACGCCCCAAGAAGTGACCGGTAAGTGCGAGGGTTGCGTTCTTAATTGTTGCTTTTCTCAATTTACTCTCCGCACAGTGAAAGAGACGCACAATCCCGTTTTGATCCTCGGCGCGAGTCATTCGGTGATGGAACAAGGATCGAGCATCTCCGACGAGCCGACGGTCGTCTACGAGACCGGAAGCTTGATAACAGGTTGCACAATCGTCGCTCTCGCTTCTTCTTTGCGATTGACGTTTATTATTAAACAGGTATCGCCATCCACGTGCAGAAGCAATTGCTCTTCGTCGCCGACGAGGAGAAGTACGTGCGGCGCGTTCAATTGGGCACGGATGGCGCCGAGGTCGAGGTCCTCCTCTCCTCGGCCCAATTGGCGTCGAAACCGTCGCTCTTGTCGATCGACTGGTTAAACGATCGACTGTATTTCCTGGAGGGCGTACAGAGCGTCATCAATATTTGGCAAATTTCCTATTGCTCATTGGACGGCAACGGATTAACGGTTGCGGTCGCCGGTTTACGGGATAAACCGCACGACATGCAAGTGGATCCTTATAACGGGTGAGTTGAAGAGAATTATCCATTGAAGTCCGGTGAACCGTCCTGTTTCAAATCGATCTTTCGCGTTTAGTTACCTCTTCTGGGCGGTTCAGACCGGTTTGTACCGCTTGGATTTGGCCGACATCAGTAACGGCGTCGCACACAACGTCACGCCCGAACCGATCCTGCTCGAATCGAATTTGGGCGCCTTCACGGTCGATCACACCAATTTCAAGATCTACGTGTCGAATCAGCGAAGGACGACGGTTCACGCCATTTCGTTGGATCAGTGAGTAAACGATTGTTGACTTGCGCTACCCGCACTACCTTCATCCCCATCTCTATCCAGGAAAGAGATCATCGACGCCCGACCGAAAATCGTCAAATCGAAACTGGAGAAGGTCGTCTCGTTGGCGACGGCGAGCGGCCGCTTCTATTGGACCGACGGCGAGGCCGTTTTCTACGAGGAATACCACGCCACCACGAATCAGTACTTTCACAATTCCTACCTGGTGTCGCGCGCCTCCTACACGAAGATCCTGGTGAATCGCGCCACCGCACAACCGGTCCCGGTGCCGGTGAATCCGCCGACGCGCGTCCAAGCCATCTTCGGCTCGCGGTCCGCTCAAATCACGTGGACGGTGCCGCACCTGTTGGGCGGTCAAGGAAGAGGCGCGTGGCGCAACTGGGCGTACGAAGTGGCGGTGAAGGATTTACGCAGCGGCAGCACCGTGTTCTACGGCCGGACGGACGGGAACGGCACGAGCGGCGGCACCACTTCGTTGGTGGTGCACAACCTAAAAGATCACCGGTTGTACGCGATCAAGGCGCGAGCGACTACGTCGGCCGGCCAAGGGCCCTGGTCGGCGGAGTTCAAGGGGATGACGTTGCGCGGCGGTGTCGAGGACGGACGGGGTCGCACTGGCGAGGCAAGAAATGGCGGAGGCAGGGAGAGAACCAGCAATAATCGACGATCGACTACGATTTTATGGGCCGCCTTCGACGGCTTATTACGATCGGATCCGACCGGTAGCAACGTCGAGACGGTGATCCATCGTAGCGAGATCGTGGACGACGCCGTCGCCGTTAGTAGCGGCGAGGCTAAAGGGACGATCGGCGCGAACAACGAAAGTGGCGGAGTGTCGTTCAAAGATCTGACGTTCTACGAGGACGTCATCTACTACGTCACCAGCGAATCGCAGGTCTTCAGTTTCAACGTGACGTCGCAACGACGTAGACAGCTGATCGGCATCGTGGACACGGTCGATAGCGTCGCGGTCGATTGGTTGGGACGTAAACTCTATTGGTCCAATTTGAAGCAGCAAGTGGTGAGTCGAATTGGCGCCGTTAGTTCGTTCAACGCTTTACGTTTGTCGAATCTCTTCAGATCACGCGCGGCAACTTGACCGGTGCCCATCAGGAACGATTGCCAATCTTCACCGTTGCGAAGGAGATGAGCATCGATTCGGTACGCGCGTACGTCTATTGGTCGACCGGCATCTCGGTCGAGTGCGCCCGATTGAACGGTTTCGATCGATTCGCTTATTATCCGTCGGACGTGTTCTCCGGCAAACAAGGTTAGAAGCCGATCGGAGATCGTCGCATTCTCTCACCGTACAAAATCGGTTTCGTTTCCAGTGATGGGCCTGACATTGGACGCAGATCGTTCCGCAGTTTATTGGATCGTTCGCAGTTCGGACGGATCGACGTTGTACCGGTCGCGGATGGCCGGTACGTTTACGAACGGCAACGAACGCGAGGTCGTCGGTTATCCGATGCCGAAATTGAATATCGTCGGACCGTTATCGTACTTCGACGATCGGCTCATTTGGTTACAAGACGACCGGAACGCGGTGATTAGCGATTTAACGGTCGACAACGTTGCCGTGGTGAACGGCAAGAATTTCCGTGGTTTGAACACCATCTACGTCATGGATCCGAGTTTACACGTCAAACCCAGTGAGTTTATGATTCTCACAATTACGCAGTTTCTCATATCGATCCGGTCGTTTCGGTTTTAGACGTTACTACCGGTAACACGACCGAGGTTATCGTGATCCCGGACCCGATCGTTGGCGATAGCGTGCGATCGGTGGGCGTTTGGAACCGGTTCAATATCACGTGGACGTCGTGCCGCAACGTTAATTACGGCCAAGTCTTCTACGAGGTCAAAGTGGATGGACCGCGGAAAAACGGTACAGCGGTGAGCGATTTTTTATCTTGCAATTTCCTTTGACTTCATGCTTTTGATACGGTTTTTCTTCCGACAGGTGACCACCACGGCGAACACGATCGAGTTCGCTGACACGGTGCAACCGTTTACGAAACTGCACGTGACCGTGCGCGCTTTCACTTATTGGGGAACCGCTCAACACGTGCGCGCCACGATTCGTACACCGCCATCGGTACCGTCGGCTCCGATCAATTTACGCTCGTACGTCACGTACGGTACATATTATTCGACCAGTACGAGAACGTTATCGATGACCGATGGCGTCCCGACGAATGTGAACGTCCTCTTGCGATGGGACGAGCCGGTTTATACGAACGGTTTGCTCGAGGGGTACAAAATCGAGTGTCGATCGATCGACAAGAACGCGTTGGCCGACGAGAATTGTGACGGTACCGTATCGGCAAACGACGGAAGAGAGACGACGATCGGGATCAAGTACAATAGGACGTATTTGTTCCAGGTCAGTTAATTGCCGTTTTGCGTCTCGCGTTTTAACCATTTTCCACGTCTTCAACAGGTGCGAGCGTACACGAAGATGGGCGACGGCAATCGATCCGCACGACTAATAACGTCGACGGTGCGACAAAATCCGCTACCGGTACTATTGGCGATCGACAGTAACGACTCGATAGCGTTATACGATATCGATAGAGGTCGCGTCGACGACACACTTCTATACGGCATGATGAGCAAGCCGATCGACGTCCGGTACGTTTATGCCGAGGAGAAGATCGTGTGGTCGAACGAGTTCGGCGAACTGCTCGTCTATCGTCGTGCGTCGAAGAACAAGACGAAATTGTTGGATGCCGAGCCGACCGGCCGTACCGTGACGGCGTTCGCGATCGATTGGCTGGAGAGGAGCGTTTATTACGTGCGTCAAGCGGACGACGACGAAGCGGCATCCGTTGTCTACAAGATCGATTTGAATCGACACGAGAGAGGCGCGACGACCGCCGACGCTCGATTGTTGTCTAGAAGACAGGCAACGATCGGTAGCATCGAAGTCTGCCCTTACAACCGGTAAGTGTTTCTTAAGATTTTTCATTTGGCGGCTGTCGTTTGTAAATTTGATTGATTGTCGATTCTTGCTGCTCGATTAAGTGGATACCTCTTCGTAAAGGAGGTAGGTATGCTGATGGAGTTGATTGATAAACGACGAGGATCCGTGCGAAACCTTTTGCATCAACTGAAAATCGAACCCCGTTAACCTCCTTTGAGACCATCAAAAGCCACTATCAATCTTCGGCTGTTGCTTATGGGTTTCGTGTGGAACTCGTCTTTTTTGTTCCGCTCGATTTTTCTCTAATGTCGCAATCGTTTTTATTAGAAAACTCTACTGGACGGAACGGATTCCATCGAATACGACGGTTAAATACGTTCTGAAACGCGCCAACGTCGACGGCACCGAAGAGGAGCGACTATTCGATCGACGTCGCACGTGCAACTGCACGGTGCACACGACGGTCGGCAAACCGTTCGTTTTGGATCATTCCGTCGATCGGTTCCAGCCGCGATTGTATTTCGTCGACACGCTCAACAAATTGATTGCCTCGACGGATCCGACCGGTTGCCACTGTCACGTAGTCGTTCGATCGGAAGCGTTAACCGATGCAACGTGGCCGATCGGCACGTTGGCGGCCGATTTCCGATCGGTTTATTTCGCTAGAGTACCGTTCGTCGATGATTCTCCTCCTACCACGGACACGGGCAAAAAGTCTACCGCCAAAGAGGGCGACAATGCGAAAGAGGTCGCCGAGGAGGAAACAATTCGAAGTGGTCGGATGGAACGCATCAAAGCGAGGGGCGAATCGAAGTTGTACCGATCGAACGGCGACGGTACGATCACGCAAGTAATGTCGCGATGGCGATTCGATCGGTTCCGTTTGTACGGACCGCACTTGCAACCTTTTCCGAAGCGGTACGACTGCTTGGTGCCGCAATTCGACGCGCGAACCGCTCGAATCGAACGCGTCGAAAGCACGTCGTCGAGCCTGACGATCGCGATGCCGGCGATCGCACGCGATGCCACCTGTCGGAATGCGACGATGCCGACCGTCGAGTACACGATCAGTTATCGGGAGATCTACGAGGACGTGACGACGGAATCGGCGACTTCCGACGCTACGGAGATGCGTGCCGTTAACAAGTCCAAATCGCGATCGATGCCGAAACGGGTGACGTTCTACGACGAGGACGGCGTCGTACGATTGACCGGTCTGAAATCGTTCACCGTCTACGAGATTCGCGCGCACGTCGCCAACTATTTCACGTCGCAACGATTAACTGGCGGCACAACGATTGCGAACACGAGCGCGACCACGCGAACAGATTGGTTCACGTTTCGCACGTCGGTCGGCGCGCCGTCGAAACCGCGCGATCTCACCGTCGTCGTGCTGAATCCGGAAACGGTGTCGGTGCGTTGGCGCGATCCGGAATCGATCGACGGCACGGCCGTTTACTATCAGATCCATTGGCTAACGGAAGGCACGTCGACCGGCGATCGGATCAAACAGACCGGCGCGCAATCGCTATCGAATTACACGACGGACGACGACGGCTTCTACAACATATACGTCGCGTTGACGCCGAACGAGACGTACGCGATTTGGGTGCGCGCTTACAGCGAGACGAACGCGACGTTCACCGAGAGCGACGTGCACGACGGCGTGCGAACGTACGCGGAACCGGAGAACGTCACGTTGACGAATTCGAGCGGTTATTCGTTGGTGCTCGCGTGGAAGCGGCCGACGAACATCGACCGGTACGTCGTGCAGTACGCGCAATTGTTGTCGAACGATTGGATGAACGTCACGAACGGTTATGCGAATCGTACGTCGAACGTCGTGGACGGCAAACATCTAGCGGACACGGGGAACCTCACCGCCTTGGGCAATTTCACCGATTTGCGGAAATCGTCGAATAATAGCGATGATGGCGAAAGCGATCTCGATGGTAACCTCTTAGGCGATAGGTATCTCGTAGACGTGGACAATTCCGAGGACGAGATGGACGCCGACGATTCCGAATCCTCGAACGATACGCTGACCACCATCAAGTTGAACAGATTAAGGCCGAAGACGCAGTACAAAGTGCGATTGGTGCTCAAGTATCCGCAATGGGACGGCGAATACGTTTGGCCGAAAGCCGTGCCGTTCACTTTCGGCACGTTAGGTAATTAATTGCGCACCTCGACCTACAATTATCGAGAATTTGCGTTGATGAGGTATTTTTTTTGTAGGCGATAAACCGACACCGCCCGGCGTACCGCGATTGCAACGCATCAACGACCTCTATCGCATCAAATGGACCGCTTCTTTAGACAACGGATCTCCGACGGTCGCGTACTTGCTCGAAGGCAAAAAGTTCCTATTCTACGGCCGCCAACGCGACAAACGTACGATCGCAGCGACGAGCAATCGAACCGCTTGGTCCGTGTTGGCGCCCGCGGTCGAAGAGCCGAACTACGACGGCGACGATTGGGAACCGTTGTACAACGGCACCGAGACGTCGTGGATTGTGAACGCGTCGATGATCGCCGCCAATTATCGATACGCTTTCCGTGTGTCCGCGTTGAACGGTTACGGTTGGAGCGAGGCGAGCGATACGAGTGAACCGTACGATTTGACGTCGGCAACGACTGGTGCCACTGCGGCCGAACAGAACTTTCAAAAGGTCGTCGTTGCCATCACGGTGCCGATCGCCATTCTGATCGTCGTCGTCGTCGCGTTCATCTATTGCTGCAAGTGTTGTTACCACGAGGACGACGCGATGGCGAAGAGACGGCGGAGGAAGAAGAAGTTAAAGTCCGGCCGTCGTAACGGACCGGACGTCGAGTTGGCCGCGTTGAGAGAGTTGCCGCGACGTAATTTCATACAAAACACGAACGTTCTATACGTTGCGTCTTCGTCCTGGATACCGACCGACGAGGATTTGGCGCATTTGCCGCAAATCCGAAGGTGAGCGACGATTAAATCCGTAACAACGTTTTAATGTCGATTGTTTTAGGGATCAAATCATATTGAAAAAGTTCCTTGGTAGCGGCGCGTTCGGCGAAGTGTTCGAGGGCCGCGCCAAAGGATTAACCAACTCCAAGCAGACGGAGATGAAGGTTGCGGTGAAGGTATGGCGAAAAAGTTTTGCGCACAACTTTTGTGCGGCCTAGCGATTGTCATTTCTTTATTGTAGGCATTAAGGAAAGGTGCATCCGATCAGGAGAAGACCGAGTTCTTGCAGGAAGCCCAATTGATGAGCCATTTCAAGCACGAGCACATCTTGCAGCTGTTGGGCGTCTGCTTGGACAACGATCCCCATTTCATCATCATGGAACTGATGGAGGGCGGCGATCTGCTCACGTATCTACGATCGTCGAGGAAACCCACCGTGAGTTTATCCGATAATCGAATGGAATCGATTCGAATCGCTTCATTGATCTTTCCAGTCCAATGCGCCACCGTTGCGTTTACTCGATTTGCTGAAGATGTGCGTGGACGTCGCACGTGGTTGCAAGTACCTCGAAGAGATGCATTTCGTGCATCGCGATCTGGCGTGTCGCAATTGTCTCGTGTCGGCTGCGGATCCGGAACTGGGTCGACTGGTGAAGATTGGCGACTTCGGATTGGCGAGAGACATCTACAAGAACGATTATTATCGCAAGGAGGGCGAAGGACTGTTGCCGGTGCGTTGGATGGCGCCGGAATCGCTGGTCGACGGCGTGTTCACGTGTCATTCGGACGTGTGGGCATTCGGCGTGTTACTGTGGGAGATCATGACGCTAGGTCAACAACCGTATCCGGCGCGCAACAATCTCGAGGTGTTGCATTACGTGAGACGCGGCGGTCGATTGGGTCGACCGACCGATTGTCCGGAACCATTGTGAGTCGAACTTTTAACTCTCTTCAAGTGAACCTTAACTTGCTACGAACTTTCTTCTGCTCCTGGTGACTTCTTCATGCGCCTTCCACTCTATTCTCTGGGTCATATCGACCTTTCTAACTTACTCTCTTCGCCTGAATCCTCGTTGCTTGTATTTCAGACACGCCCTAATGCTACAATGTTGGGACTTCGAGCCGGAATCGCGGCCGTCGTTCAAGTACTGTTTGGAAACCATGGAGATCCTTCACAATGAAACGATTCGCGACCCGGTGACGGGAGCGCATCAGGGCCAATACATAAGCACCGTGTCGCAACGTGAGTAACAATTCGAATCGATTAGTTTCTCTTTTATGGGAAAATAACAAAAGCAACAACAACGACCGAGCATCATGATCATTAACTTTATTTTTAATCCATTTTGCATATTGTTTTTGTTTAACAACCGTTTTGCATGCGAACCGATACGAACGAAACTAACAGCTTCCGGCGGTTTCTTGGCGCTTTTCCTTTGCAGATCATCTCTACGGTATCTGTAACCGCGCGTACTTCCAAGATCACAATCAAAACAACAATAACATCAACAACAACAACGATCAACGTAACCAGTATTCATCAGGTAAGTGTTAGATAAGGCATGCGAGGAAGAAGTTAACAAACTAACCCTGAAGATGCTGATACTTGATGGATCGATTGTTAATTAACGCAAGCTAACCGCATTGGAGCCACATTTCTTTCTCTTTCCGCGACCAATCCAACCGGCCGACTGACCATTCCGTTATCGTTTTTATAGGCGTGTCGTGGCGCTCCGGCAGCGAAGAAGAATCGAGCAAAGAACGGACGCCGTTCTTGAGGCGTTGCGGCGGCCATCTGGCAGTAGGAAGCGACGACGATCGCATCGTATCGACGAGTACCAATGCCGCGGAGGGTCGAGAGATACCGAAATATATCGAACTGTTGCCGGACGACGACGACGACGAGTACCGATCGGCTTCGGTCGATAGCGACGGTTACGAAATACCCACCAACGGGTTACAAGACTTGAAGAAGGCGCTGCTGATGATGAAGAGGCCGCAGAAGGACGATGTTGCGAAAGTGGAGGAGGATTGTTGCGATAATAAAGATAGTGTAACGGTGACAACAACAACAGCTGCAGAACTAGATGAAAGTGAGTTGAGTGACGATCGGCCAACGACGGCGTTAAGTGTCGAATTCGATCGCATGATCGACGATTTGCTGTCATCGCAACAACAACAACAGAAGACTGATGCCGCATTGGACGAAACCGTTTCGTATTGTAACATGGATCAAGCAGCAAATTCGCCGGAGAAATGAACCAAAGACTACAAGAATTATTAGAACCAATTAAGAAAACGAAAACACAAAAAATGCTCTTATTATTGTTATTTATTGTTAGTGTTACTGTTCGGGTCCTACGTCGACCCGTTCGATTGTAAATAATTTGAATTAGATTAATCTCGATGTTGTTTTTGGAAACGAAAAACTGCGAATCAATAAACCGATTATTAGGTAGATTAATTAAGGTAAGAATTGATTTTAACTGAAGGATGACGAGCGATTGTCGTCGTTGTGCCGACGATTGCACAAACACTCGCCGTTCAATTGTTGCCGCAACCAGTCGAGGTACTTCGACAGTTTCGTGTAGATGCCCGGCAATTTCTGTCGGCCGCAACCTCGACCCCACGACACGACGCCGATCACATGTTTCGTTTCTCCCGTAACGCTATCGGCCAGATGGATGGGGCCGCCACTGTCGCCCTATAAACGATCGAAGATTTAACGAAGCAGAAGAAACGGAGAGCAGATGAGGAGAGATAATTTCTTCCTGTCTATTCACCTGACACGCGTCCCTGCCACCGTCTTTGTATCCGGCACAGAACATGTTCTCGGTGAGTTTATGACCGCCGTAACTATGGAGACAGTCGTCGTGACGCCAGAGGGGCACCGTGACCTTACGCAGCAGGTCCGACGTCATCGCATCGCGTTCGCTCGTTTTTCCCCATCCGACGACGACGCCCACGACGGTCCCGTTATCGTAATCGACGCCGTCATTCGCCGCGACGGACGAAGACGTAATGCACGCGGGCCATATCAACGTACGATTGCTATTGTAACTGTTATTTATATTATCAAATTTGACAGGTTCGTTCATCTCGACGACGGCGATATCGTTGTCGTACGTGGGGAAGTCGAACGATTCGTGACTCTTCACGGCGACGACGCGTCGCACGATCAGACTGGTGAATCGCGTCGCCGAGTTGCGATCGTGATCGCCCAGTACGATCGTCACCTGGCGGAAATCGATTCTACGCCGAAGAAGAACGAGGAAAACGATTGTCATTTCTTTTTCTTTGCCTTCGGCGCGAACTCACCCGTGAAAACAATGAGCGGCCGTGAGTAGATGCCGTTCGGTGATCAACGTGGCGCCGCAGTAGAACTCGCCGTTCTTCGATAGACCGGCCAACCATGGGAATTCGTTTGTTTCGGTCGCGTCGCCGCCCACGACTCGCATCTGCCGCTTACTAGAGCCGCACACTAAAAAACAATAACAACAACGACAACACAATGGCAACTTGTCACCTGTTGCTTTTGTCATTTGTGTCAATATACTGACCGCAGTTGCACGTGGAATCGCTGGCGATTGGCTCGTTTCGATCGTCCTGCAGAATCGAAATTTGCGTGTGTGCGTTACTTAGCAATCAAAGTGTAATGAAGTGAACAGACCAACCTTGGTGCCGGATTTTGCGAATGGACCGCCGAATACGATGGGAGCCGTCGAATAAACAAGCAAGATCCAAATTTGCCGATTGATCGATCGAAACATGTTTCGCTTGTCGACTTTAGATTATTTTAGCGATATTCGAATGCGCTTCTCGTTTGCGTTCAACTTCGAATTCGATAAGTGCGCTAGCTCGAAACGGCTTAACTGTCTTTCACGAATTCGGAATCGCAATGAACGAAATCGAATGTTTTCAATCTAATTATTGTCGATCTCGTTGTTGTCATCGTAATTTTGTCGTTTGTTTTGTCGGTCATCTCTCTTATCCTTTTTAACTGTAACAGGTCAGCATTAATTATATTTTTTTGGGTTGCCTTTTAATTCGCTAGAAACGGAAAACTGGGGTAATTGCGTCGCGGCGATTATTGTGAACGTAATTGTAATTATTAAGCGGCACATTAGTCCATTAATTTGGAGACTTCTGGCCTAAAAATTGGCCAGATCCGATAACGATACGCGAACATGCGACGCCACTGTCGGAAGGCGCGTCAAGGAACTTTCTCTCGATTAGTGACCGAAATGAAATCGCGGAATACAGAGATAAAAAATGGCAACAGAAAAACTCTTTCGCTTGTCTCTCACGCATTGCAACTGCTTGTAATTAAATTTAATCAAAACAAATTCACTTCATTCATCAATCATGAAAAAGTAACAATTAAACAAGCAACAATGGAAGTAACTACTAAATTAACGAGTTCTAAGTAAGTGTTAAAAAGAACGACAGAATCAGGTTGCCACGCTTCTCTTTAATTAATTCATTAAATACCGGGCGATTGTTAATTAAACCATGAATGAAAAAGAAAGTTTTGACGTATTTGCGATTGCTTTTAATAGAAATTTACAATTGGGAAATTGAATCGAAGAAGTTGGTCGAAATCGGTCAAAACGACGGCCATTAATGTCAATTAACTTTGTCGCCGTCACATTGACATCTTTATCTGTCAATTGTTAAAAATCATTGCCCTATCCAAGAAACGTTACATGACAAGAAAACTGACGTTTAAAACGACATTTCGGCATCGCTCATTCGTCACCGATGGAGTGACCCAGTTTCGAGTTTCAATTGTTCGTTTCATTTCGAGGCTAAGTCATTAAATTTAATATATTTTTTTTCTTCTATCTCTTTAACGATTCAACTTGCGTTTCCACTTTTTGTCGCATTCGTCCGCTTTTTCCTTTCCTCGTTTCAGGAATTAATCTCCGACGTCGTCGTCACAATTCGAACAAAATTCGAAAGTTAAGCCTTTGACAGATGGTCGGTTACGTAATAATAATAATAAGAAGGAAGAGATTGGAGGAGCAACGAGAAGCGGATTTAAAGACACCGATAAATCTTGGTTCAATTTGATCGCTCCACGAGCGCGCGCGGTATCTAGGTCAAGTTCACGAACAAACGAAATCTCTTTCGTTTTCTCGTTATACAGGGTGCAGCGAACAATCAACAAAACCATCAATTATTCTCACCTGATCACGCGCATTCTTCACCTGACACCGACACTACTGTTACTACCATTCAATTGCGTTATCATCGACGCCGGAGGCGAAAACGACGAAAGAGAAATAGGAAGAAAAGGAAGAAAGAGAAAGGGAAATTATCGGAGAGGAAGGAGACCCCGACCGGGGGGTCACCACGAAAATTCCATCATCAACATCTTAAGTTACTTTCTCACTTTCTTTCAGTGTCAGTGTCACGATCGACCGCCGCGCAAACGGTTGCCATCGACAAACAAGAGACTGCAGCGGGACAATCGGAAATGACGCGCTAAAACGCGAAACAAACGGCGAGACTACTTAATAATTATGTCTTATCGTTATCGCAACAACAAGAACAGAAACTGTACGAATTGCGCAATTTGCAATAACGACGACAACGACAATTGATGGTGGCGGTGTGAATCGCTTGTGAAAGTAGTGCAAACAAAGTTAAGGATGCGAGCGAAGTTGATCGTCTTCGTCGCAATCGTGTCGCTCGTGGAATCGGCGGCGGCAACGGGGGCACCGCGACAAATCGTCAGGAACGGCAACGAAACGACAACTAATAAAGTAAGTTCGTTCGATACGTGCGTTGGTAAACTGCAGCCTATCGTTTAAACTGCACGAAGATTCTTTGCGAAAATTCTAGCAACAAAAAGAAGAAAAGAACAACGCGCTACGTGCACTGCGAAACAAGATATTCGCAAACATCGACGCGCAACTGGCCAACGAACGAAAGTGGAACGTTTTCCTTTCTCTTCTGTTCACTTTCACGCGTTCGTCGTTCCTTTTTTCTATTAATTTTTTTTGCGCTTTCCACGCGATTTGGTTTAATTAAAACCTCGCCATCAACTTCGCTTAATGATCGTTTATTTCTCTCCTTTTAGCCGCTTCAAAGTACCAAATCGAGGGCGCGATTCTTGTTCAACGAACTGTTCAACATCATTCTGCCGGGAAGTGCGGCGTCGATAGGCGGCGACGATGACGATGACGACGACGACGACGATGGTAGCAAGCTGAAGAATTGCACTTGCGGTAAGTCGCTGCGAAACGTCGAGTTCTGGATAATCGAAATTACCTGTAACAAATGCGAAAAGTGAGAAGCAATTTCCGAAGAGTTTTTCGCAGAGTGCGGCGTGTCGAACCAAGAGAACCGAATCGTCGGCGGCCGCCCGACCGGCATCAATCGGTACCCGTGGATCGCCCGCATCGTTTACGACGGCCGATTCCATTGCGGCGGTTCGCTTTTGACCGAAAATTACGTCTTAACCGCCGCACATTGCGTCCGAAGGCGAGTAGCACGTTCACCGCCGTTACCATCAAGAAACGGCGCCGAGTTAAAGACTATTTCAATCGCTATTTCGCAGAGACGAACCTTCTTCTGATTGTCTTTTTGTTTTAGATTGAAACGGTCCAAGATCAAAGTGATTTTAGGTGATCACGATCAGACGACGACGAGCGAGGCGATGGCAAAGATGCGCTCGGTCTCGTCGGTCATCCGGCACCGAAATTTCGACGTGAACACGTACAATCACGACATCGCGTTGTTGAAGCTGCGCAAACCGATCGCCTACACGAAAAACATCCGGCCCATTTGTCTACCGGAAAGTAAGGCGGCGAGCCGAACGATTCCCGTTACGTTGCCATCAATTCGATTGCTTTGTTCGTTTAAGAGAACGTCGAACCGGCGGGTAAATTGGGGACCGTCATCGGTTGGGGCCGCACGGCGGAAGGCGGCATGTTACCGAACGTCGTGCAAGAGGTCGAGGTGCCGATCCTCAGCCTGACCGAGTGCCGCGCGAAAAAGTATCGCGCCTCACGCATCACCTCGTACATGCTGTGCGCCGGCAAGGGATCGATGGACTCGTGTCAGGGCGACAGCGGCGGCCCGCTGGTAATACATACCGGCGACAAATACGAGATTGTCGGTATGTCAATGGGAAATGATTTCGTCTTTCTTTGGCGATTCCATATCGATTATTGCATTGCGTTCGACTGCTTGCTCGTCGCAATCGTTTCTTTAATACTGTTTTTCGTTTTTAATCGAAGGTATCGTCTCGTGGGGCGTCGGTTGCGGACGACCCGGTTATCCCGGCGTCTATACCCGAGTGACCAGATACCTGAACTGGATCAAGTACAATTTGGACGGAACATGCTTGTGTCAATGATGGAACTTAATTATAAGAAATCGTTTATATTTATTATACAAATAGTTCGTAATCTAAACGTGATTTTCAAGAATAAACTATTTTTTTAAGCAGATAGCATTTCACCACGCTGCTTTATAAGCAGCAACTAGTTGGTCGCTCTCATTTACTCAGGAAGTTCCATTTTTTAGAAGGTAGTGGAAATTTTTGGTGGATGCGCCGGGGTAAACGATTTGTTAATATTTAAGATCTCGCCGAATTTGCTAATACTTCTTTGACCCTTCATTGCTAAATTATCGCTCTATTCTGTTGATAAGATGCGAAAAATTGCCTTTTACTTAAAAAAGTCCATATTCCTACGTGCAACTTTTGGCTCTCCAATTATTATAAATAATTTTATAATAGTGCAAACGTTATGCAACACACTATTCAAGCGTACATTAGTTCCCGTGGCGCATGCTTGGTGTCGCCCTCTTCGTAAAAACATTTTTGCCGTGTAGTCGCGTTCAAATCGTTTCTCTATTTTTGATCAAAGTAAATCAAAGTTAATTAGTGAAAAATGTGTTTTGTTTATAATAAAAAGGTAAGATTGATTAAATTATCATAGTTTATCATAAAATTCATAAAACGATCTAGTAATTTCACGTTTTTATGTGAAATTTTTCCCTTATATAAATCGGCCCACTAGACGAAATTCATTTGTTTTTTTTCGTGTAAAATGCTCCGTTTCAATACGTATTGCGATTGTGTTTTTGTTATCGAAAATTATACCTGCTAGGATCACAAGTTCGTGTTGATATTAGTAAAGTGTTAGTTTATTATTTATTCTTATTATTCGCTAATAAGGATTTATTTATTTTTTAGATTTTCTTCGAACGAGTAAAAGATGCGTGAGTTTCATGAACGCATAATACTTGAAATAAGGCACACTTATTCATTGTGGTAAGTTAAATTTTATTTACTTAATTTCTTTCCTTCTGACTAAATCAACATTCTCTTGCTTTCAGCTTAAAGTGTTGTGCAACAGGTGAAGTTAGTGAGTGATAGTGAAAGTGATGGAAGAAGCTGATGGTTGAAGCAGTTGGCGGCGGCAGGATGGCCATCAAGCGAGAGGCGTTTAAGAAATAGGTAAGTTAATTCTTCAGAATTCGATTCAATTGAATACAACTAATAATTAACTTTTTCTATTGCAGGTAGGTCCCATGAACGTGCGGGGTAGCAGCTCAAGGTAGGAGTTTCAATTGTTCATTCATCTTTTCCCGCTTTCCAGTCTCTTCGCCGCTTTCCCATTTTCCAACGCTTCCGCTTTGGTGGAGGCGCCACCGTTAACCCGTTTCTTTTCAGCGACAACAAGACAAAAAAGTGTCGTGCAACAAGTGAATCAGTGAGTTTAAGTCGCGAATATTTTTTCAATTGACAATCATGTGAGTCGGTGTGAAGTTAGTGAGTGAAAGTGATGGAAGAAGTAGTTAAAAGTAGTTGGCGGCGGCAGGATGGCCATCGAGCGAGAGGCGTTTAAGAAAAAGGTAAGTTAATATTTTATAATCTTCATTAATTAGCAGAAACTAATTACGTTTTTAATTCCAGGTAGGTCCCATGCACGTGAATGGAAGCAGTGAAGGTAGGAGTTTTTGAATTGCTTCAACGCTTCCTTCGTCTTCTATCCTCTTCGCCGCATTCCCTACTGTCATCGCTTCCACTTTCGTGGCGGCGCTTCCGCCAGGACGCACTCGTCTGCATTTACTCTCCGTCGTAGAACAATTTGCGCGTCGTAAGATGTTTTGTGCGCGGAATAAATTGCAATGTGTAGAGAATTTGGGTTGCATATTCGGAAGGAGTTTCCGCCACTTTTAATTGATGTTTGCGCTACTTGTCGACTTATCGTTGCACTGAAAACTTGCCCTCCCAAAAATTTGAAAGGAACGTGCAAGGATGATATTCGTAAATCAAATTACTGACTTCGCATTGCGGTAATTTGGAATTGCCTTGGAAATTATTATCGATGATGTTGAAATGATACGCATCGCATCTTTATAAGTTTATTTATTCAATCAATATCTGGATTCACGTTTGCGTCGTGTACTTTAAAATTGTAATGATAATAAGAATTAAATTTAACGATATCTATCGCCTAATTAATATTAATTAATAATCATGATCGATTCTCATCTATTTATTACGAAATATTTCGACAGAATTAACGCCACGGCACTGAATTAGTCCCCGATCAAATTGGACCGTCGCTCTTTCGGCTTCTGCTTTCTTCCATTTAATTTCCTTACAATGAACAACATCCAATTGATTAAAACTGCTTTTATATAAGTTATATTCGTCGACTATCGCATTTGCTCTTGTTTTTTCATAATTAATTAATTGATTCACTTAAATCTAAATATATTTATATCGTGGTGTAACTGGATCGTCTTACTTTAAATCTGAAACTTTTTTCATTCATCTTACTTAAATTTAATTCGATTGAGAATACAACAACAAAGAAATCGTTAATTAATCGCACAATAATCAATTTAAATGTAAAACAATCGGTAACGTGTGAAGCGATAACATTATTGATGGCCATCAATTCATTTGCAATCGTGTCTCTGTTATATACAACAACAATTAATGCTTCTCTTTTTTCGTATAAATCAAATAAATACCGTACGTTCGCAATTTTAGTAACAACAGGTGACCGATAAGTAAACAAATACAACAATAAATAACAAAACAAAGTTATTACCTAATTAATAATAATAATAACTGCGGTACCCTTGTTGTTGTCGTCGTTTGATAAGCACTTTCGCAAGTTGGAAGATTCATTTTATTTATTTAGTATTCCATTTGTTTATGAATAATTATTATTAAAAATTGAATGATTCGTTTGAATCCTTGGTTGACTGGTTAAGCGGGAAACACGCAACAAAAATCCATAAGGCGAGAGAGAGAGAGAGAGAGAGAGGAGAAAAGAAAACAGATTCCAATAATTCGAGTGAAAATCGAATCTTTAATTCGAGCAGCGAAAAAATAGCGAAAACGCAAAATTGTTGCTGTTGTTGTCGATCGTCCAAATTGTAAATTACTTCGTTATCGATTATTAATATTATTATTCGGCCTCTTCGTCAAATACATTTAGATAACAATGACTAGTTCTTAATTAATATTATCCATTCATCATCGTCATCCATTCCCTCCCCTATTCTCTCTCTCTCTCTCTCTCTCCGCCCCCTTTGATATCTCAATTTCGTACCATCATCAAACAATACTTAATAACAATCATCATCGTTATCGCCTCACCACTGCTGATCACCACTACCCATACCTAAAACAAACGAAACTCTCGTAACTAACAAGTGACGAGAAACTCGACGGGATTCTTAACGTTCCCTAGCAACTACCGTTATCATTCCTCAATCCCGATGGCAACTCACGTCTATTTACCTGTCGTGTATTTGGGTACATCACCTTGATTGAGGGCGACGCCTTCGTCCATCATCGTGGTCGGCGGTGGCATCGCGTAAACCGTCGTGTTCGGCTGTCTATTCGGCGACGGTTGCGACGTAACGACGCCGGGCGATCCGGCACGAGGCGACGCCGCGGCACCCTGTTCGTCCTCCTCTAGGTCCTCCTGCAAGAGACAAGAGAACGGCGTTAGACGCGTACAAACCGAACAAAACCGACGGGGAGGAAAAGAACGCGAGGAGTATGAACAGAAAATAAAACAACTCAAACAGCAGCCTACCTCCGCTGTTGTGGTCGATCTTGTTGTTGTCGTTATGTCGACGTCGTTCGTCTCAATCTCGCTACGGATTTAGTGTCCTTTTTGTGCATGAATGTCGTTTTGTGTTTGTTTAAATGCGAGCGATTAGATTGCGTCGGTTAAACGAGAGTGAATTCGACCGGGCGAATGTTGTTTGCAGACAATTAATTGTGAATAAACGAATGGAAGAGAGAGAGAGAGAGAGAGAAGACGAAAAGTCTTCGTCTCGCCAATGAATAGAGGAGACTTACCCGTCTAGTAGGCTGCGAAATGATCGGTTGCGAATCGGGGCCGCACGCGGTGCCGCCGCCTTGATTATTCGGCTGTAATAAGAATGCAACTACGCATCAGAAAAACCAAACAAAACTATGAACCGACAAAACAAAAACGAAAAAAAAAATGATAATGAACGGAAATTCGATTGTGCCACGAGACGAGAAACGAAAAATCAACGCGCGAATCTTGTTTGCCAACTTAGGCACAGACAACTAGATGGACACACACTTGATGGTATAAATACAATCTTACCCATTCGACACAATAAGGTTGCTGCTGCATCACCAGACGATGCCACCCCCCGTCGATTGTTGGATGTTTTTGCTTTATACAGTTTGCAAAGAAACAAATTTGAGTTTTTGCAACGAATTAATTAAGGATTAATAAATATGGCAGCAACAAAGGATATAATTGTGACAAATGAACGCACTTTCCGTACGATCCGATTAGCAAAACCAACTGATGTTCAGTTTGTTTATCTGTCATAATGACATTCCTTGTTGTCAGCAATCTTGATTGCCTGCACTGTCATGTTAATGTCAGATGGATGAGATAGGGCTAGTAGATTTATAAAAACGAGGCCATGCAAGTGGTCTAAAATTAATGAGAACGATCCATGCGATTGATTCGGTACTTACTGCACGTGATTTACAATTGTTGCCGTTTCTCCTGACGTTGGCATTTCTCTCTTTCGATAAAGTGTAAAGTATCAACAAAACCTATACGTGGCTGTCAATTGGCTAAATACGGTCCATTTGATTCACGCGATAACAATCATTAATTTGAATAGAGAAAGCAAACGAACGGATTCGTGTGCCCCACACTTACGTTGAGCGTGTGATAGTCGCCGGTATCCTCTGGCGGCCTCGGTTTACACTTGCCGCAGCAGAAGTTGCAGCAGCAGCAGAGGCAACAGCAACAGTAGCAGCCGGTGATTATGCCGCAGACGACGAACAACGCCTGGAAACGAGACCGGGCGAAATTGATTAGTCTCTCGCTTTCTTTCTAAGTCGCGTCCTCTCAAGATTACCTTGCACCACGTGCTGGTGACGACGAAATAGGCGTTGACGTTCTCCTCGCCGAACTGTTCGGCGATGTAGAGACCGAGCGATCCATAATTGTCGTAGATGCTGCGTTTCGTCGCATCGCTCAGGATCGAGTGCGCTCGATTCACCTCCTTAAACTTTTCGGCCGCGTCCGGATTGTTCGGGTTCTTGTCCGGATGGTATTTGAGAGCGAGACGTCGATAGGTCTTCTTGATCTCGTCGGAGGTCGCGGTCTTCGGCAACGCCAAGATCTGATACAATGAGTCGCCTTGCGTACTAAAAAATCACAGTAAACAAATTAATTAACTGATAAGGATGATTAATTGATAATGCAGAGGAGAATGTTTAAACTATGATTCAAAGTAAAGACGATAAAGGAGATTGTTGATGGATTTAACAAGGGACCGTCATAATCATCGTCACGGTCTGTCGGAACCGGTCAAAAGCAAATCGCAAGCGTTGTTCGGACGATTTCTCTGCAAATTTAAATTCGACGCGCTAATAAATTCTCGAGCATTCTTCGATAAACGGCCATGATGCCCTTTACTCGTAAACCATGATAATTGTTTTTCGCGTATGTTTCGTTAGATTTTTGCGTCTCTTCGCACTTGAATTCGTTTATGAAAAGTCGACTTTTGATTGTACTTACGACAATTTCCTTTTCGAATCCATATCAGATGTAATTCGTTTGTTTCATGCAAATTCCAGCTAATGATCAATTTGTTTCTAACGTACACACGCACACGATTAAGCGATTGTAACCTGGCTTATTGTTTAATTACAGCACAACGACATTTTACGGCTTTAATTTGGTACTTTTTAACGAAACGTACGAATTGAGTCAATACAAAAAGAAACACCGAAAACCACCTATTTAACGTCAAATCCGTGTCTGTCAGACGCAGTATACCAAACAGTCATTGGTGCCACCGTTGCCGTACAGAAATCTGGTTCCCAAAAAGAACCAAGACAAAGCGAGAGCACCATCTGTTAGAGGTTGTCAAAATCGAAGCAGCGGGTTTTCAAAAGATATTAAATTCAAAAATCGATTAGAGAATTGAAAAGAAAATTTGCGCATTTAATTGGTTTTATTTTTTCTTTATTAATATTATTATAAGTACCTAAATCTTATTTTGAATTGTCTCTCTCTTGCTCTTTTTTCCTCGCGCTTTTTTTAAATTTATTTATTATACAATAGCTTCGTCCTATACACAATGTTTGCTCTTTTAATTAGTATCTTTTTACTACGAATTTCTCCAAAATATATATATGTATATATGTGTGTGTGTATGTATATATTTATAAACGATCGTTTTATTTTCTTTTAGTATTCATAATCGTTCAAATTATTAGATAAAAAATAATTGGTTCCATCATTCGCATTCGTCAATCATCTGCCTTGTCTCTTATGCTCTTTACATTTTCATGCGGTTCTCCAGCTTTTCCCTAACGCCAAATCAGTCATTATAGTTTCGCCTCCGATTCATTACAAAGTTTCCTTACGTCATAATACATTTATTATATTGCTCAGATTTTCATTAGTTTCGCAACTTTGCAATTTGCGAAAAGTGTTATGTATAAACAGACCGAAAGTTGTAAAATTGTTGTTTCATTTCTCTTTCATTATTCGCACATATGGATTTAAACTTAATTAGAAATAATTTCTAGTAACAGTGCACTAATAATTAATGATAATAATAATAACACGAAACGTAATTGTTATCATTAATATTATTATCATTAGCAACGGAACAATCCTCCTTTTACAAGTTTATTATCATTATTATTAAACCTTATCAATTTTTATACACCCTATACATATATAATTATTCTCTAAATATATATATTCATTTGCTTATAAAAAAAATGTACAAAC
Organism: Hololepta plana; assembly: GCA_963695495.1. Lineage (NCBI taxonomy): Eukaryota > Metazoa > Arthropoda > Insecta > Coleoptera > Histeridae > Hololepta > Hololepta plana. Next base: position 1,571,577 of record OY968841.1, on the reverse strand, counting down.
TCTAATTAATGATCGCGTTTACGTTTTTAATCATGTGTTTATATCATTTATATGTTTAATTATGTGTTTATATGTGTATCACAGATATACATCTTACTTTTAAATACTACTATTTAAAACAAAGAAGTAAGTCGAACAAAGTAAAAGGTAAATCGATGATGGGTTGTTAAGAGATGAAAGTAAACTTAAAAAAAAGCAAGAAAAAACGCTTTTTAAAAAAATGATAAAAATCAAATTAATAATGATAATAAGTTAAGAAAAGTTACTTGCTTCCATGCCACTCGCTGTTATTCTCTCAATTGCTAAAAACATAAAAACAAAAATAAATTGCATTCGCATGTCGTAAAAACATGATAAAGAGAGAGATTGTTAAATGAATAAAATTAATTTCTTCTTGTTCCTTATTACTCAATCGAAATTAAAGTCATTTCTCATAATAAAAAGGGAAGACGACTTTGATCTATTAATTAGACGTATAACTGTTACTACAAATTATCATCATCGCCAATCATCATTATCGCATGATAATAATGATGAATGAATGCATAATTAAAAATCGGTCGGTGACGAATACCGTCATTTTCATTGTTAATATGTCTTTGCTTTTAAATAGACGTAAAAATAGTGCGCCCGGATATGGCGACGGCATTGTTTAGTAAAAACCAAAAACAAAAGTTTGTTTCCAAAGCAATATAGGGAAATCAAATGACAGAAAGTTATTGATATGATTACTGCAGCAACGATCCCTATTATCATGCTAGTCTGTACGTTATCGTTGTCTATTGCCATGACAACATTTGCGTTACTATATGCCAGCAGCTGTGTGTTACCATAGTAATGACTTACCCTAGCAACGCAATGTTACCATGACCGTTGCACTAAAGCAAGAAAATAAAATTATAATGGCACCGCTATCCGGACGCACCCTGTATACAAACGTACAGGATTTAATGGTGGTTCAAAAAAAAACGAAAAAAAAACTAATAAAAGAAAAATGAAACAGAATAATAAAAAATTAAAATCATTGTTCCCCCTTCTCCTCTGTTTCTGTAAAGGTTTCTCTTCCGTCTTCTCCTCGTCTCTCGCTATAACGCACACAATTTCATGATATCAATTGGTCGTTTTCCCAATCATCCGACTGAACTCTGCTGCACCGCAATCACGCATCGATTCCCATCGTGCCTTTCTTCTCTTTGTCTTCGTTAAAAATAAAACAACATGCAACCCCTTCTTCCCCCAACATGCGTTCCTTCTTCTCCTCACTTCACAATCATCATCATCTCATCGTCGTCCCCTCTTCTCCCGCTCTTCTCCATCCAAACCTCTTAAGACAGCTGCACCTGTAGATCGGTCATTTCCGCCATGCCCTCGGTCATCTCGCCGGTCGGATCCTGTTCCTCGATCTTCGTCGGCTCGAACTTCATCTCCTCGCCGGTGGAACCGCCGCCGCCGCCGTCCTGATCGGTCGTCTGCGCGTCCGTCGACGTCGACTCTTCGACTTTTGGCGCCACCACCGCGTTCACGATCGGTTTCGTTCGGCCGTACTTCTCGTGTATGTTCCGGTGCCGTTTCAACGCGAACCGATCCGAGAACCCGACCAGACAGATGTCGCACTTGAACGGTTTCTCGCCCGAATGCACTTTGGCGTGGTTCTTCAGGTGCGTCGCCTGATTGAAACACGAGCCGCATATGTCGCAACGGTACGGTTTCTCGCCGGTGTGAATGCGACGGTGGTTCCACAAGGTCGAATGTCGCGCGAACGACTTGTCGCACACCTCGCATATGTACGGACGCTCGCCCGAGTGGATGCGTTCGTGGTTCTTCAGGTGGGGCGACTGCGAGAACTGCATGCCGCAAACGTTGCAACGGTACGGTTTCTCGCCGGTGTGGATGCGCGAGTGGTTCTTGAGGTAGGCCGCTTTGGCGAACGCCAAGCCGCAAATGTTGCACTTGAAGTTCTTCTCGCCTACGGACGGAAAAACTGACGGTGATGATCAGGGCGACGGAAGCGAAAGAACAAAAAAAAAACAACAACAGAAAGAACAGAAAAAAACGCTACGGGAAATGATACGAGAGAGAGAGAGAGAGGATTGGCAAGCGGAGGCTTGCTGAAGGATGACGGTTGGCATTTGAGTGATTGCGGAACGGCGGTGAATGAATAAGAGGGCAACTAAATCAAAATCAACAGAGAGAGGGAGAGAGAATTGAAAACTTTTGAACTGATCTAAAGGGCGCTGACGTGTTACTGTAGTAACGGGTTCTACTATTATTACTATGGCAAATGTTTGCTACCCTCGCATGGTAATAAAGAATGTTACTATGATAATAATCTTTATTCTGTCACTACAACACTGAAGCACTTATGACAACGTTTACGTAATTAAGAGCGTTACTTCGATAACGATCAATTAACAGTTAATGCAATCAAAATGCCCTTTCTTACCATAGTAATAATTTATGTTACTGCAGCAACACAGTTTATTACCATGGCAAAGTTGATCTTATTCATCTCTATGACGATATTCATGTTGCTCTAACAACTTTATTACCATGGTAATTTGCTATGACACACATCTCTTCTATTAACCTACCACGGTAACAGCCGCGAATGCTGCAGCAGCAATGATCCTTGCTACAACCACACTTGTGTTACCATGGTAACCTATAAACTAACCTCAACCTCTGTATGATAATAATAATATTCATCTAAACTTAATCTACGCACTATATATTTATATGTATATAGCCTATGGATGGCTGCAGAAGCCTTAGGCCTTGTTAAACCTAAACTTTTTTAAACTTACCGGTGTGCAACCGTTTGTGCGACCACAGCGACGAGTAGCGGCTGAATGAGCCGTTGCAAATGTTGCAATGGAACGGTTTGTCGACGTTCTGCTGATTCTTCGAGCCGCCGATGAATATGATACCGCTGCCGTTGCATTTCGTGCACTTGGTAACGCTCGCGACGCCGCGCCTCTTCACCGGATGATGGTTCGTCTTCGTGATCGCGCCGATCGGTATCGAGTTCTGCGTGCCCAGCGTGTTCGTTTGCGTCGACGCGCCGGACGTCGTGCCGGTCTCCTCGAACTTGACCGTGCTGGAATCGGGCGCGGTGACGACGAATATCTGCGGCTGTATCGACGTCTCGGCGCCCAGACACGACTCGCATTTCACCTTCATCACCGCCCGCTTCTTGTTGGTGTCCTGCGGCAACGGGGCGCCGCACGACTCGCAATTCTTGATCTTCAGCGCGTTCACCTGCTGATTCTGCGACGACGGGTGCGACTGGATCTTGTGCGACTTCAGTTCCGACTGCGTGTTAAACGTCATGCCGCACTCGTCGCACGAGAACCGTATGCGATCGGTCGAGACGATTTGGATTTGGGCGGGTTGCTGTTGTTGCTGCTGCTGTTGCACCTAAAATTGAAGAAGAAGAAAAAACAATTCCAAAAACGATTTAACAATTGCGAACAAGAAGACGACGAACTACGTTTTCCTCTAACTTAATCAATTTAACGCTCATTTCTGTTTCTTCTCAGAATTCGATGCTTATTCGGTGTAAAACCTTCGCGACTTCGAATTCGTAAGCGATTCGCGATCGGACGACGTTTCCGTCGGCGTCTCTGTCTGCTTCTTTACCTGATGCTGTTGCTGCTGGTCCTGCGGCTGGCTCTGGTGTATCCTCTTGTGATGGTTCAACAGCGACAGATGCCCGAACATTAGGCCGCACACGTCGCACTTGAACGTTATGTTCGAGATCGTGTTCTGCGCGAGCGACATCTGATTGACGAGCGCATAATTGTACGAGAACGGTTGCGTCGCTATGTAGCACTTGTCGTCGGACAGTTGCGACATGTTGACGGTCGTCGCGGCGGTCGAATTGTGCGGCTGGCCGCCGCCAGACGGTTCGATCTTGTGGATCATGTTGACGTTGGCGTAGCAGAAGGACGGGAAGCTCGACTTCTGCACCACCTCCTGCTGCTGTTGTTGTTGCTGCTGCGTCGCTTTCTCCTTATCGTTCTGCTGCTGCTGCTGCTGATACTGGATCTGCGATTGTTGCGTCGTTATCGCATTCGGATCGAACATTTTACGATCTGCCGAGGAAAAAAGAAACGAATTAGAAGGAGCGAATCGATCGAATGGCGCAAATCGCGAATGCCGTGAAATTCAACGATGAACAAGTTTTCGCGCCGCTGCCCGTTGTCGGTATTAATCTAGGAGCCTGTAATTTAGCCGAGTGGACAACCGGTGCGCATTTTAAAATTTATATCCACCAGCGAGTTACCAACTAAAAAAAAAAAAAAATAGGAGAAAAATTAACGAAAACAGACGAATTAAAAGCGGCCGCTCGTCGGGTGCAGCGTCGATAACGCAGGAATCCATCGCTAATTTGGGGAAAAAAACATCGATAAAACGACACTAAATTAATGAATTACTAGCGTAAATTAGGTTGTGCGAAAAAAGGAAATCAACGGTGCAACGTCATCTCTCTCTCTCTCTCTCTTTTTAATGGTCGCCATTTGCGTTAATGCAGTCTGCCATTTTCGCTGCGCCCCGTTTCCCAATCGCCAAATTTCACTTGGGATTACCGTTGCAAAAACAAAACGATTGCATCAATCGTTTTCCCATAGAAACCGCAGAACAAGTAATAATGAGATTGAACGAGAGAGAGAGAGAGAGCGAGAGATGACTGGACAACGCCGACTTGATTATTCACGTCTCCATTAATTTGCACTTTGGAGTACGTGCCATTTAGATTGCGGAAAAGCGAAAGACAGCGGATTAGGATGGACGAAGGTGGAAAAGCGACGGGGGGAGAACGGAGAAAGAAAATCGGCGGATAAAGGACGGGGAAGGAACACCGTCGATTTCCTTTTCTCGATTTCTTTCTCGCCATCTCACAATAACGGGGCGCTCGTGTCTCTCTGGCTCTCGCACGCACTCGTCATTTCCATCGTCGACAAACAACATGATCAACGTCGTTTTCGACGGGTCTCTCGCTCGCTCGATCCGCTCGTGTGGCACACATACATTTTCTCTTCTCTCGCTTAATAAAAGCCATCTTTTCCTCTCTTTTCCCATATCGCCTCTCTAACGAAATATTATCACATTTCACTCTATTTTACTACTCGCTCACCTTCTTTGTTTGTCCTCGTCTTCTTCTTCTACGTCTTCTACTTCTCTCGCTCGCCAGTGTCGCCGCACATGTACACACTCTCTTTCCCTTTATTATTATTATTACGAACCGAAGAACGTTCCGTGTGTTCGTCTTTTTCACTCTAGACGCCGTTTGTCTTCCTCTCCCGCTCGCTTCTTCTCCCTATAGCCTTGTTCTTCTTCGTCGTGCCTCTTTTCCTTTTTTCCTCTCTCTCTCTTTTCTGCTTCTTCTTCTTCCTTCTTTTTTTTCTTCTTTCCTTCCTTCTTTCTTCGCTCTTTTGTTTCGCTCGCTCGGTCTCGACCACGCAGCCACACCGATCTCTTTTCTGTGTCGACTCGATAATTTCGCTACGGCTCGCTTTGGAAACTTCACGGCACGCTCGCGGTTCGCGTAACGACACCGAAAAATCGATCGACGATTAACGATTACAATTAGCGATCGGAATCCGTTAATTTCGCGTGCAATTTCGCATCGTTTATCGGAAAAAACACGCGACTTCTATCTCACTCTATGGGAAAATGGCCGCACGTTGTCGTCGTTGCCATCTTTGTCCCCCTCATCGACGTCCTCTCGTCCTTCTCCCTCTCCTCTCCATCCTCTTTTTCGCCTTTTTCCTTGTCGCACGCATGGCCGTTCGACGATCGCCAACGTGCGCCACCTAACGGTCGTCTACGCGGTCCCCGGCTGCCGATCGACTGCTGCGTAATTCGATTATGTTTAATTGGTTGCCGTTAATTGACGACGAGTGGATGTCGAGATAAAATTACGATCGAGCGAGATAACGTACGAATGCCGAAACGAAACGGTGCCGTTCGATCCAAATCGTTGCGTTCGCACTCGAGGAATAATCGTCGAACTGTCAAATCCGACGACAGGAGAAAGCAAACAAACAAACAGCGAACGGACTGCTGTGAGCTACGCACGAAAGCCGAAATGTCACCAGGCCGATTTTTCAATTTTCCTCCCTCGCTCGCCCAGCAGGAACGCATTCATCGCAATGAAATTAGTCGAATATAAATCGAATGCTAATCGAACGGCAACCATTTCTTTTGCTTGCTCACAACGGCGATATAGACGTTTAGGGAATTTCGATTTTCTCCGGAAGCCGCAGTCACCGTGCGTGCGTGTGTAACGGTGGTAACGCAACACGAAACCGGATAATCGTTTAGTTTGGCAGTAGAAGCGCTGGCGGCGGCGGCGGCGGTGGTGTGCGTGAGCGAGTGCGGTTGTTGCGGTTGTTGTTGTTGTTGTTGCGATGTCGGATCTAGGCAGCGGCGATGAGGGCTCGCAAAGTGAGTAGATAGAAAATCCATTCTTTTATGTATAGAGATTTCAATGTTCGCGATCGATTTGTGCGCGAAAGAGAAATTGAATGCGAACGAGAGCGACGATCGCGTCGGGAGCAAAACGGGTGACGTTTAAGTTCGGACGGACAGATGCACGAACGGCCAGCCGGGATTCCTTCTCGCGATCAATCGACGCTTTCACGCGGATCGTTTGCCATTATTTTCTCCGCGTTCTGACGTTTCCCAGTCGAGGCCGAAACCGACGGGAATGCGTGCGTGTGTGCATTAATTTTAAATAAAAATGGCGTACACACTGACAGTTGTCGCTGGCCGCAATGTATATAGGCGATTTAATTAATTTCTCCTGCGAGATAAATTGCTCGGGAGAAAAAGCCGAACGAACATGAAATTATCGTTTACGACAATACGAAGATCGTCCGCAATGGCATCGATAACGCGAAACGATCGCGACGTTGTTAGTAACAAGTAAATGACAATCGGGGCCGTCATGGCCGTGACGTCGATGACCTTGGCCAATAGTCTTTAGATTGACGACGGCGTACGGGTTTTGTTTTCCGCGCTTCGTATTTACCGCGTTTCGAAGCGATTATTATTATTTGTTGTCGCCGTAATTACGTTTATCGAGCGTGACCGTTCCGATAAGGGAGATAATCGGACGGCCTCCGGTTGTTTCGCCATCGTCCGTAGCCGGTACGAAGAAATCCTCGATTTTTCGATCGCGCTTTTGACGTCCGTCGATTTTGACGTTTGTTCGTGGAGCACGGTTGTCAAAAAGAAAACCGATATCGTAAACAATCGTTATGTCACTGTCATCGGTAAAAAGTATAAGTTAACATGTCATTGGATAGGATGTATAGTGATAATAACGGTGATAAGATATGAAACGATTTTAGTTCTAATACGAAAAAGGTGCTAAAGTAACGGTGGGCAATTTTTCTGTTTTTTTTCTTTTAATTTGTTCGTAGAGTACCACCACCATCCGGGAATGGAGCAAGGGAGTGCAGATTATGATCCAGGTAAACGAAAAGAGGAGAAGCATTATTTCTTTGCCGTTAATTAATTGATTACAACTTTTTTCTGTTCGTCCCCCAGCCATCCGCACGTATTCAAATCAATTCGAATTTTACTCCTTTGTCTTTTGTTGGTTATGTTAATTTAATACTAAATGATAACGTCATTTTTTTAATTAATCACAATCGGCGGCGTCTTTATCTAACGTGTCGTCATACGTTTTTAATTACGTATGACATCAAGTAGCGAATGCGACGGAAGAAATGAATGGATGAATGAATGAGTCACGAAGTCTCAGTATCGGTTTGTTTTCTTGGAATCTCCCGTAGTAGCAATGAAATAATAGCGGTGTCCCCCTAAACAAAATGCGAAAACCGAGAAGGAAGGAATTGGCGAATGATTCATAATTTATTTTATTTTTTGCACGAAACGTACGCAATTGTAGTAGCTTTTCCGAACGGTGCTGCATGTGCCAGTTTTTAGGTTAAATCGAACCGGTTAACGCTTGAGAGACGATCGAAAACCGAAGAGAGAAAAAAGTGTTTATTATTTTTTTTATATATTTTTTTTTGTTCGTTTTTCTTTTTGTGTTTGGTCCTTTCGGGAAAAACAATGCTTTCAAAGTGTCAAAAAAAATGAGTGACATCAGTTACGCGTGGACCTACGATAAGATACAATACTGGCACGATCCAGGTGATTAAAAAAGAAACTCCTGACACACGCACACAGACACACACACACACACGTTTGACGTTTAAAGAGCCAAATTCCATCCTGCTTTCGAGTGTTTGTTTGATTGTTTCATTTTGTTTCGTTCCCCCTCTCGCACGCCGTTTCCGATTAACGCTTCTTATCGTTCCTATTTTGTTTTAGGGCAACAGGGTCAAATGGAGCAGGAGCTTGCTACCAAAATGCTGCAGATACAGAGCAAAAGGTTCTATTTGGACGTGAAACAGAACAGACGAGGGAGATTCATTAAAGTGGCCGAGGTAATTTACATCTTGATCATCATCACATCGTCGTGCCGCAGTGATTATGAATGGCAATTGCGAAGAAGAACGCTTTGTATCCTTTAGTTGCAAATCAATTGCAAAATGAGCGAGTGAAGACGCACGCCGCTAATCTTACGACCTATATTTTGCGTGGATGATTCCCATCCAATGTGGGGAAAGAAAGGATGCATTTTAATGTTGCCAATCTGCTGGTAATTTGCAATAAAAGTTCTTGCAACCGCAGATGCGTCAGCGTTATACGCAAATGGATCATTTGGATGTTAATGATAGATAAAAGGGAAACCGAAAGGGATCCTTGACGAACTCGTTCATGAATTTGCTACCGCTTTCGTCTGATTTCATTCCTTTTTTAGATCGGTGCAGATGGTAGACGTTCTCAAATATTCCTCGCCCTATCGACGGCCGCCGAGTTCCGCGACCATCTCTCGGCGTTCAGCGACTATTATTCGTCGCTGGGCCCGCCGAATCCCGACACGGTGCCCGAAGACGGGAAATTGAAGAGCGAGATGATGCTGAAAGACAACCGACGCTACTATCTCGATCTGAAGGAGAACTCGCGCGGTCGATTTTTGCGCGTCTCGCAAACGATAACGCGCGGCGGACCACGATCTCAGGTTAGATGATACCGAATCGCATTATTCGACGGCCGTTCACGAATTCGCGTCGTTTTGTTCTTGAAGGTCGCCATACCGGCGCAGGGTATGATCGAGTTCCGCGACGCGCTCACCGATCTACTGGACGAGTACGGCAGCGGCGACAACGAGCACCCGTACAAGGCGGACCTGCCGGAGGGTAGGCACGTGCACGTTGACAATAAGAACTTCTATTTCGACGTCGGCCAGAACAATCGCGGCGTTTACATGCGCATCTCGGAGGTGAAGACGAACTTTCGTGCGGCCATCACCGTGCCGGAGAAGAGCTGGCCACGGTTCAGGGACATTATGGCCGATTATTGCGAGAAGATCAAACAGGCGGGCGGCAGCAGCGGTACCGGCACCGATCAACATTCGATGGTAGGCCGCATTCGCTAGTCGCACTGTTTGATGTTTCAATTTAAAAAGTCGTAGCTGTCACAGTGTGACTTGTTGGGAGACATATTTGAATTTGCCGCTTGTTCTTGCAGGTCGGTAACGGTACGCATCAGCAGCAGGACGCCGGGCCGATTCTTAAGTAAAAGCGCGAAGCGTGAGAGAGAGAGAGAGGAAGAAAAGGAAGTTAATAATTTGATAACCCGGAACTAGTTCACGTGTTCTATATAGTTTGTTCGTTTCTTTTTTTTTAATATTGTTTTCGCAAGTCTTTACATCTTCGACGTTTCACTTTTATTTTAAATTGTTTTCGTTCCTCGTACGAGAGACAAACGTATAAAATAGACGAATTAATTTAATTGATAATATTAACAAAAAGAGTAAGAGAATATTAATGATGATGAACTTCAATTAACATAATAAAACGATAAGAATTGGGCAAGAGAAGGACGACGAGTTCGATGATTGGATGATGATTATCATGATACAAAAAAAAACCAAACACTAATTTAATTCAAGTTAAGCGCAATGAAAACACAACAACGTATGGTATATTGGGTGAGACGAAGGGAGCACAATGGCGGGAAAAACAAAATAGAGGAGATAATTGCAAACGTAAACTAGATCCACACTTTAAATTAATCGATTGGTAGCGGCGAAGTGGTTTTCTGTTTCGAAATTGGGCGGGGAAAGGAATTTAATTGAATTAAATTAAGACATAGAGTACATAAAATGAAAAAAAAAAGATAGAGATATATGAATATATAAAATTATTATTATTATTAATATTGAAAATAATATATTTGATTATTGTTTGTTTTTCCTTTTTTTTGTAATTTTATTTAATTTTTTTAAATAATTTTTGTTTATTGTCGTAGCCTAGTCAACGAACAACAAATTGTTCGTTTAGTTTCTGTTTACTTGATTCAATTGATTAATTGATCACATTCTTCAGATGCTATTTTTAGTTAATGTTATTCGCACGTTTAATTATTACACCGTTTCATCTTATCGTTTTTTAAAATCATTTTTATTCAATTTTTTTTAGCTATTAACAAAAAATAATAATACAATTAAAAGAAAATGAGCAAAAAGTGTTAGATAGTTATTGTATATAATTGATAAGTGAGACAAAGCAGACAGGTGGCCGTGATCGTTTCCTTTAAATTGAGGAAAAAGTAAAAAAGTTTTGCTCTGATCGTATGTAGACGACCTGTATATTGCAATTTTCTTCATATATAAATATATATACATATATACAGGTTCAATTCAAATGAATAACTAGGATTTGGGGTAATAATAATAATTATTATTGTGTAGTTGGGTACCTCGTCTAGTTGCTGCCGTTATTTAAATGCCCATTTAAATGAAGACAAAAGAACGGTCACGATCATCTGCTTTTTCAGTTGTTTGTTTCGATTAATTCACTTGTTTTCAATTAATGTTCGTCGATACACAAATAAATGATAACAAACTTATGAAGAGGAGTGAATATCGCGTGAGAAGAGAAGGAAACAAATGTCAAACTGCGAATTGAATTAATAATTACTCTCGGATCTCAGAGAGACTAAATTAGCTAGAGAGAAAGATGTTTTTTTATTATTAATTTGAAATTGTTTTCAGTGCAAGTTTGTTCATTAGATATTGTTGTTATTTGATTTATTAACAACTTTTGCAAAATGAGAAAAATGAAATTATTATTATGAAAATTTAGAGAATGAAAACAAAATTGAGAAATTTTAAATTATTACTATTAATTAATATTAGGGAATAAATGCTGGACATTTAAAAAGAGATTTAAAAATTATTATTAATATATTATTATAAGAATATTATAAAAATGCAAATTAATTAACGAAAGGAAAACGATTAACGATCGATGGAAATTGACAGATTATTCTGTCAAATAAATAATCAGATGAATTAACAAAAAAAACAAAGGTAATGGAAAATATGGAGAATAGCGAGATTTTGATAATGATAACAGCAACAATAATAATAAATCAGACAACTAAAAACAAAAGAAAGAGTTGATTGTTTGTACTTTTATTTTTTATTTTTTGAATATTATTGCAAAATTATTATTGTTATATTTACTATTATTATTCGCAGAATTTGTATATATAAAAAGTATATAGATAATTATTAATATATAGCTTATATATGATATAATATGTGGTGAGAGAAAGAAGAGAAACAAAATAATTATTTATTTTTTTAAGAAAAAACAAGAAGATAAACGTGAGAGAATTTAAATAAAGAATTATTATTATGATTAATTAATTTAAAAAATATTTAAAAAGAAGAAGAAACTAATTAAACGATGCAAAGAAGAGATTGAATGATATATTGACGTCGTTGAAATCTCGCCTTTTTTCATCAATCCATCATTGATCAATAATTAACGTAAAAAAATAGCAGGAAACCAAATGAAAACGAAACGAAACTCACAGAAATGCGAGAAAAGTGCGGAAATGATGACGTTTAGGAAAAACCTTTTCGCGCCATAATACACAATCGAATCGAATGGCGATCGACCAATGAATGTCACGCAATTAACAACCACAGTTGGTATAGTGACGCGTCTATTATTTGAACGTCCGCATAAACGCACCACACGAAAAAGAAACAAAAGAAATTGTTTTAATTTGAAAGTTATTAATTAGAAAGAAAGAGAATGTGTATTAATAAAAAACGGAGTAGCCACTGATAGTTTTTCGAAGTTTGCTTGCCAAAAAATAAATGAAAAATGCGGGAAAGAGTTGATGTGGAGGTGACTAAGATCGAAACGATGAAAGGAGAGAAAAACGTTCGGTTTTAATTGTTTTATAATTGTTTCCGTTTTAAATATATGATAATATGTAAATTAGGATAAGATTAAAGAAAAGTACTGTGTTCTTTAAAGAGAAAAGAAACTAATAATACTTGAAATAAACATTTTAATAATAATAAGTGGATTCGAGGAGCGAAAAAGTGCAAGGAGAAAAACCAATTAAATTTCAAAAAAAATCCCTAGATGTTTAAACAAAAAAAAATGAAGATTTTACTTATTATTATTAGGTAGGCTCAGCTACTAATTTTTTGTTTATTTCTCACCGCTGCTCTGATCACGCTTTACGTTTACACAATACCTAATTAATCCGGGGCGAAACAAGGGAACGTTCGCCCTTTTTCTTGCAATCAATTGTTATTTTCTTTGAAGTAAGAAATGGTGGAGGTGCCGGATTTAAAGTAAACAGACGATATACGTTGACAAATATATAATATTTATTTATATACGTTATTTATTATTATTATACTGTTATCAATATGTAAATTATTATTTATTATTGGATAATGAAAAGAGAAACCAAATGTGGAAGCGTGGTCAGAGAGAGATCGGGGTCCATGTGTTGTTTAAGGCGTATTAAGAAAAAATTCAAAAAAAATCTAAACAAAAGATGAGAAAAGAGCAAAAAAATTTGCAAAAAATGTGGTGTTTTAAAATGAGAAAAAAAAAATTAAATGAATAAGAGTAAAATAGGAATATTAAAATCTAGTTTGGTACAATTCACAGATTACTATTAATTAAAATTAATAATTGGTTTATTAAAATTTTAAGAAAATCGGAAATTTTATCGACGATAGTGATGAACGAGGTGGTAGTTTCAGAAACCAATCAAATTCAAAATAATCGGCGAGAGAGAGAGAGAGAAGCAGAAGAATCGAAGTAGAGAGACATACAAACAAAATAAACAGCAATTTTTGCCATACAACACTGTCATTTAACAAATGAATTAAAATTATTATTACAAACGAAAAGAAATGTTACTTTCAGTTATAAAAAGCAACAAGAAGAAAAAAAAAACGAGAGAGAAAAACAATAAAAAAAATAAACAAAATTCATTTTTAAATAAACGCTCTTTGATTACTTCACCCCCTCACTTTCGTTCATTGAACACGCTGTAGATTAGAAGTGACGTAATCTGAGTGGAATTTCATTCGCTCCTTAACGTCGTCGCCCATTGGTCGCTCGATTAGACCAATTCCTTTATTGGTTAAATATGCCCATGAACAATTGCCAATTGCACCAAATAAAGATGGAGCCACATCGCTTATTTTCCAGAATATTATCATTCATAAAGAGGTTACGTCATTGGGTTCAATTCAATCACGAGTAGAGATCAAGAACCGTTTTCTGTTAGCGTTTAGATTAAAAGCTATTTTCAGTCGGTCGTAATGAAACAACCGCAGTAGGTTTTGTCATTTCTTTTGTTTCCAACTCTGAATGCCCACTCTTACGTAATCCCGCTAACAATAATAATAGAAACAATCGAAAATAGAAATCAAACGCGACGCTTCATCCAAACTGCGCCTTTGATCATTCGTAATCGATTACCAGTAGGTTCCCGTAACTAGGCAACGCAACTTTTCTAGCGCAATTCGAAAAGGGCTTTTTTATTGTTTCGCAAAAGACGATGTTTGTCGCGGGAGCGGTGGCGCCAACGAAAAAGACGATTAGACGGAGATCGAACGTGACCTAAAAATAGAGGCGAAAATGTGAGTCGCTCCAAAACGTGCGTAGTCCGCGTTTCGTAGTCGGCCAGTGAACAACGCCTTCTGCGAAAGCAAAAAAGCACTTGAAGAAAACTAAAGTTTTAAGAGGCAGAACGCGATGAGCGTGAAGAGGCGCCAACGGCAGCTGGCGAGAGCGTTGTCCACCAGCTCCGAGTAAGTTCTCGATCGAATCGCATCGCATTAAAACAAAACTAATCGAATTCCTTTTCTCTCTATTAAACGCGAACAAGAGACGATAACGTGTCGCTGTACGAGACGCTCGGCGTCTCGAAGACGGCGTCGGACGCGGAGATCAAAGCGTCCTACTACAAGATGGCGATCGCGAATCATCCGGAAACGACCGAGACGGAGACGCGCGACCGCTACGACGAGATCGCGTTCGCCTACAAGATCCTCGGCGACCGGCGACGACGTGCCGTTTACGATCTCTTCGGCCGGTTCGGCGTCGACGTCGCCGAGAAGTACGGCTACCAATTGTGCGAATCCCGATGGTTCAAGGTAAACGATTCGCGTGTAACGCAAAAAAAAAACGCCGCTGGACATAACGCTCGATCATTTTCAAGTGCATACTCTTGGGCCTGATGTGCGGCCTTTGCTTCTTCTCGCTGTGCTGTTGCTGCTGCTGCTGTTGCAACTGTTGCTGCGGATGTTGCGGCGCGTGCACGTCGTCGGAGGGGACGAGCGCGGCGATCGAGGAACCGCCGCTGACGCCGTTGAAAGACCTCGAGGAGATGCAACGCAAGGAGATGGCGGCCATCGTTGCGGCCGCCGTGACGACGCCGGGTCTCCGCAACGTCGACGAGAGCTTGGAGTACATCGACGCGCCGCCGACGTTGCTCTCGGCGCCGCAACCGTCCACGCCCACCGTCGTCACGTGCAAAATCACCAGGACGCCTTAATGGCGAAGGGCGCTGAAAGCAACTTGTCGACTCGATCGATTAATGCTTAAAGTATTTTATTATTTTAATTACTCTATTCATATTCTATTATATATCTAATATGTCGTATGTCCCGTTTGTATTTATATGTATCGTTTCTTTTTCTTCTCGCATTCGTCGCTCTTTACAAGCGTACGAATGCGAACCACTCGAATGTCGACCAGACATGCACACGCGCTGCCAAAACAACGACAATTGTTATCGTTATGTACAAATAAAGTGTCAATTCGACGAGTAACCCCGCGACAATTTCTATTTACAGCCACTTTCGCGCGGCGCCAATCCGTCGAAATTTGCAAGTTACACGCGCACGAAGCCGTTTACAAAACGGGCGTCGCGTGGCTGTAGGAGAAATAGACGACGGCGCCGGTCAAGTTGACGAACGTCGCGCCCAGAAAGACCGTCACCCAGTTCCCGTTGCCGGCCGTCACCAGGGCGGCGGTGACCGGACCGCACAGAATGCCCGGCACCGTCGCGATCGTGTTGCTGATAGCGAACGTCGTCGCCGACCGTTCCGGCGCGACGTCGACGTGATTGCTCAGATGGCCGGCGGAATTGCACGCGCTCAAGCCCATCGAGACCGAGACCAACACGACGGCGAACAGCAGCTGATCGACGACGCAGAAGATCGCCATGAACAGGGCCGGCCCGATCAGGCCGATGCAAGTCATCAGACGTCGGACGTTCAACACGGACCAACCGTTCTTCGTTAGCAAACCGTCGGCCACGTGGCCGCTGACGATCGCGCAGATCGAATTGATCACGTACGGGACGGCGGTCAGACTGAGGCTGTGCGCGTCGCGGCCGCCCAATCGCGACGAGACGTAGGTGGGCAACCACTGCATGATGATGTACGAGGAATAGTTCATTGCGAAGTGCGCGGCGTAGATGGCGAGCAACGGCCGGCTGGTGATCAGCACCGACCAATTGCTGTTCGTTTTCGACGTCGCGCCCGACGTCGACGATCCTTTCGTCGTGTGCAACGGCAACAGGCTGTCGTGGACGAGCGCGCTGTCGATCGGATAGAACGCGTACCAGAGGAAGACCCACAGGAATCCGAACGCGCCGAACCAGTAGAAGCATGACTCCCAATTCAAGTGCGGGCACAGCTGAAACGTTTCGTCCGTCGTGTCATCGATAGTAATCGCAATGCGAATTTCGACTTACCACCGACGCGAACGTTTGTCCCACCGATCCGGCGGCGATCAGGTAACCGAACGCGCGGCTTCTCTCCTCCACCGGCACGGTGTGCGCGAAGAGGTGATAGATGGTGGGCAATCCCAATCCTTCTGCGATGCCCAACACGATGCGGCACGCCACCAAACCGATGATGCTGCTGGCCAATAATGGCGTGACGAAAGTCGATACGCTCCATAACAGCACGCTACAGACTAGTACGTTCTTTACGCCCAATTTGTTCACCCATAAACTACCTAGAGCGACGTACAAATCGGTGCGTGAACAATCGATCACTGATTCCATACAATGTCATACCTAATATCTGACTGGCAAAGTAACCAAAAGCGAAGGCCGACAGCACCCAACCTTGATCGTGCAACGACCATCCGAAGATGCCAGCCATCGGCACGATCGTGATGGGCATGATGACGCGGTCGGCGCTGTTGATGAAATTCGCCAAGCTGCATAGGGCCACTATGCGAGAGGTCCTCGTGAACCAATAGATGCGTGCCATTTTCTTTCCAGCACGATTTCAATGTGGGGTCTTCTCGGTTGTGTTATCTCTTAACCGATCATTAAATTGATTGCCTCTTACTGTTTCCACTGTCCTAAAACAAGATTAGTTCGGTTAGTGTCATCAAACTTCTTAACGATTAGGAGACTTACTCTTCCTTCTATTGAGCTAATCCATTTCTTCTGATGCACACAAAGAAATTCATCGTTTCAACTCCTTTTATGTGGATGCAATTCCATCTGACGTTTAACGTGGATCCTTGTTGTTTATCCTGACGTGTCAGATGGTCCACTTGGCGATTTATTATCGAAGGGATTCTTCTAAAACGTTCGTTTAAACGATACTCAATGCTAATTAATTAAATCCTCTCCGCTTACCTTTAAATCCGCATGATTGAAGTTTTTTACGAATTACAATCGAGTTTTGTAAAAATGCCAACGAAACGTCAAATCTATCCGTAGTTATTTGGTTGCCTGACTATCAACACAAGTGATTGGCGACTATGTTCAAGACGATTGTTTCGTGCAGCTAATTTCAAACCGTAAAGTTTGAAATTTAAATAAGTATTGGCATTATGTTTTTGTGCAAATTGTTAATTTTTTATTTACTTTTTTATCACAATATTTAATATTTACAAGCCACTTTTACACATACTGTCAACTAGGAGTTAGTTTAGTTTACTTAATTGATAATAATTTAATAGGTAAACGTCTCGTCCCCAATCGAGGAGACGTCCAAAAATGAACAAATTGATTCCTTTTATACAATTTATTTTCTTCGGTTTTCTTGTATTATTTGCGCGTCATTCGATTAATTTGGACACACACACGCACGCACGCACGCACACTGATTCGTTCTGATTGATTCTCTCGATCGCATGCGAAAAACAAATTGCAATTTCTCCCGATCCTACTCACATAAATTGCGATTTTGCGATAATAATACTATGGTCTTTATCCTAGCCAATTAATTAATTAATTAAAATTAGTCAATAATCAATCGATTAATAGTGAATGAGACGAAAATAGGAAAATGTCGGAAAGTGTTAAGATTCGAAAGCAAAAGTGATTGAAAGTGGTTAGGTAACATATAGGTATATACGCACATTATTTACAAATATCGCTTTAAATTGGTGCAAATTTTCGAAACAGAAGTTATCGATCGATAATAATAAATAATTAAGTTATTGTTGATAAGAATTAGCTAAAAAATTAATAACAATCATCAATTTTAATAATAATCAATACTAATTCAGTTAATAATAATTTACAATCCTCCATTTTAGCTAGTTAATTTGTTTAATAATAATAAGCGAATGGGAAACGAACCAATAATAATAAATTCGATTATCGCTTCTACCGCCGCCAACCATTAACTGTTTCGATTCCGATTCTGCGCCGTTTCCCTCCAATCGTCGACGAAAGCCTTTGACATTTTTTTTTCTGCAAATTGGCTACAATTAGTTGCCCCAACGGAGTTTGCTTCACTCTCATTTTTCTTTTGCCATTTATTATCATCGTCATTATCATCGATTTGGTTTTAAAGTTATATTAATTAATATTTATATATGTATATATGTAAATGTTAATAATAAATATAATATGTATATGTCATAACTTTATGGCCGGCAAAAATTTATTTCCTAATTTAAATTTTAATTGGATATCGATTCGATAATCGTTTTGTTGGATTTTATTCTCTCTCCCTCTCTCTCTCTCTCTCTCTCTGATCATTTTAATTAGTATTGTTGCTTATCGCTAATTTTTAATAGTAGTACTTTTGCAATAATAATTAGTTACAATTCTTATTCAAATTTAAGTTTTGATGCGATTTTTTCACCTCATTACGATGCTAACGGATTAATTGATGTTATCATTTTGCGTGGATCAATCGCCGTCGTAATTGTAATTTATTCAAATGTCGCTATCTAAAACTAACTAGATTTAATTTAATTTATATGTATAATATTTATAGGAGAAAAAACATTTTATTTCTTATTTTACTTTCTCGCTTCCCTCATTCGCATAAAACGTTACCGTTTGCGTCGCTTGCCATCGTTAGATTGTCAAAAGTGACATTTTCTCCATTGATATAACCTAATTGTAAAACGTCTTGATTTCACCATCATCCAATTGATATCCGTCAACAGGCGACGCAATAGAAAAGCTTTTGTCAATCGCTTTGCCAACGTCCGACGCGTGCACACGACGAAACCGAACGACGCCGACCGATTGGCTCTGTTACTACAATAACCGACCGATGCAATCGATCGATCGATCGACGAGCCGATCGATCCTACGTCGTAAACAAACGAATCGATTGTAACGCGAAACAATATTGCAGAAATCGTTTCACGCGATCGACCCGCCCGACATCGTGGTCGCGCACGGTTTCGCCTTCGTGCGCCGCTCGTACGGATCGGAATTCTCCGAACTCGATCGGACCGCTTTCGCAACGCCGCCGCCACTCAAACCGCTTGCGCCGCCGCTGCCGCCGCCGCCGCCGCCGTTGCTGTTGTTCAAGCCGATCGTCGACTGTTGCTCCATCGCCGATTCCGTCGTGGTGTTATTGTTGTTCGTCGCCGTCGTCGACGATCGTCTGCGCGTGGCGTTCGCGCCGGCACAATTGTCGCCGCCACGTGTCGCCGTGCGCACGTCGAACACGCTGCACTCGCTCTCCAGATCGCTCGACTCCAATTGGAACAGGTGCAACTAGTGGGTAAGTGCAAAGTATCGAAACAAATGCTTTCACTAAACGTTTCCGTTCTCGTCTTACCTGTCGCGTGGTGGTGGCGTTCGCGTGCAACTCGCTCGAGTCGGAGCCGCAGCTCGAGCTCTCGCTCAACTCGCCGACGAACTTCCGCTGGGCCCGCGGACTCGGCGGCGGCGCCACCGCCGCTCCGCGTCTCGTGCACACCTGCGCCTGGATGTGCTCGCACACGCGCCGAAACCGACGTATGTTGCCCGATAAGAGCGTGAACGTGATGGCGAACAAGTGATGCGGTTGCTGTGACAATTGCTGATTCTGTTGTTGTTGTTGTTGGTAGTGATGGTGATACGGTTGCTGCTGTTGTTGTTGTTGATCGATGATGTTGTTGTCGTCGTTACCGCCGCCGATCGACGATTGTTGCTTGTTCGCCGTCGACGTTGTCGTGCTGATGGTGGCCACGTCCACTTGGAAACGGACGTGACGTTGGAACATGGCCGGGCCGGAGGTTGCGCGTTTGTACTCGACGCGAAACGACATCGGACTCGAAACGGAATGGCTCAGTTCGGCGATCTTGATAGCGACAGAAATACACGTGGCGATATGACGTTCAGTTTCAAAATGGAAACGCTCTCACACGTGTGCGTATTATGGCTTACCGATAGGAAAGCGTGAATGAGATCCGCTTTGACGGTGGCCAACGGTTTCCCTTTCACTAGGATCGTGAACGTCTCGTCCTTTTCCGTCGTCATCAGCGAGCCGAACCACGACTTCTTCGTCAGCTCCGGCGACGATTCCGGCGTCAGGTGGACCTCCTCCGAGGACGCTGTCGACAACGCATCGTGACGGAGGAGTAAATTAAATGGAGCGCGACGCGGGACGAGGGCTTACCTTGCATTTTCCGGCGATGGAACCGCGGCGATCCCAAGAAACTGTTCTTGATCGTCGTCAATCGCGATCGCCAATGATGGCCGCCGCCGCTTCCCGTTCCGGTCGTCGTCGTCGTGCCGCCACTCGGCGAACCGGGCGGCGTCGTCAACAGCGACGAACCTTTGAAATGGACGAAGTGTTAACGATAAGAATTCCAAGAGCGACAGCTTTACCCGTCATTAACGCGGTCGTATCGTTTTCAGGTGACGTGAGCGTCGTCAGCAGTGACGTGACCCCGCCGCCGCCGCTGCTATTGGCACGTTGATGATGGTGGTGGTGATGGGCGGGTGGCGTCGGCGATAGGGACGACGGCGTCGCGGTCGTCGGCGTCGCCGCTTCCCTACTGGACGGCGTCGTCGCCGTCAAATGCGCGACGTTCGCGCGATGCGGATGGTGTTGGTGCGACGTCAGCGTGATGCCCGACCGTTGAGCGATGCCGCAATGCTCGTTATTGGACGTCGCCGACGTCGTGATGGCGACCGTCGCGTTGGCGCCGTTGTTGTTGTTCGCGAACGAGATCGGACTCGACGCGCCCGAAGCGGATCGCGTCGGCGAGTGGACGTTCAACGTCGAGACGCCGCCGTGCGAGCTGCCGGTCGACGGACTGCGTCTGGCGTGGTGACGTCTACGAATTGAACACGAATTGTAATGCACGAGTGGCCGCTTTGGCGTCGATTACTTGTAATGCGATCGTCGCGGCGTCAGCGGCGAGCCCTCGCTGATCTGACCGAATTGGAAAGCGTTCTGTCCGTTCAGGCGACACGTGTCGATCCGTTTCCGTGGCGGATCGGCCGTTTCCGCAATGCTGATGCCGATTCCTCCTCCACCGCCGCCGCCTCCGCCGCCGCAACCGCGTCCGCGCACCATCGAATCGGTGTCGTCCTCGTACGCAGGTTTCCGTCGTTTCCGTTCCAACAGCAAGAAATAGATCACCTTCTCCGTATTGTGGCTGAAACATTATCGACGAACCGTCGAATCAATCGCTTCGAATACGATAAATCGCACTCACTTCGGACTGAGCAGATGCTGGATGAGCTTCTCGCGTTCCTTGAAACAGCCGAGACTCGAGATCGCTTGCAAGACGTCGGGATCGACGCACTCGATGGACGGCAACACGTGCGTCTGCACCACTTCCATCATCGGCAGCTCGAGCTCCAGCTCGCCCTTGCCGCCCGCCGTCACCCACGGATGCTTATTGATCTCGGCCAACTGAAAGAGATTATTATTATATATATATATTATATTATTATTATTATTATTAGAGCGTAAGATCCGTTCGCTTCTCGCGTTGTCGTACCGTCAATCGTTTCTCCGCGTTCACCTCGATCATGCCGCGCAACAGACTCTGGCAATCGGGCGGCACGAAGTGCGGTATGTGAAAGACGCCGCGTTTCACCTTCTCGAGCAACTGTCGCAGGTTGTCGTCGTCGAACGGTAACGCGCCGACCAATAGGGCGTAGAGGATGACGCCGCACGACCAAACGTCCGCACGACGACCATCGTACTTTTCTCCCTGTCGATTAACAACATCGAATCGAATCGTTTCTATTTTAGTTTTTTTTTTTTGAACGGACGCTCACCCTTATCACTTCCGGACAGGCGTAATGCGGCGATCCGCAACTGGTCTCGAGCATCGATCCTTGCGGCTGTAACGACGCCATCCCGAAGTCCGCTATCTTAATGTTGTTCTTCTCGTCAAGCAGCAGGTTCTCCGGCTTCAAGTCGCGATGGCTGCGTGCGAACAGAGAGGAGGATTGAAAATGGAATGTTATCGTCAATGAACAAACTAACCAAATCGAATGGCTGTGGCAAAAGTCCAATGCGGATATGATCTGACGGAAGAAGCGGCGCGCCTCCTTCGGCGTCAGTCGGCCCTTCTTCACCAGATAATCGAACAGTTCGCCGCCGGAGACGTGCTCCAGCACCAGGTACCTCGAAGCAAAAAGGTAAAATAATTGAGACGGATGCGATCGTCCATCATCGACAGTGCACAGTTTCAACACTTACAAGTACTTTTTGTTCTCGTAGACGTCGGTCAGTCCGAGGACGTGCGGATGATCGATCAGTTTCATTATCGCGATTTCGCGCTCGACCTGAGAACATCGAAAGCAACGTTAATAATCGCACGTTAATCCTGAACACGACGATTATAATTTGCTTTGCTCGCAAATAGATTCAAATAGAAATCTGGACCTTCATTAGTACGCTCTCGCTCAATTTCTCCCGGTTGATGATCTTGATCGCCACCTTTTTGCCGGCAACACAGTGCACCCCCAATTTGACCAGTCCTACAAGGAAACGATTTAATATGACATTAACTGCGATAACTTTAAATTCGACATATGAATTTGACGTTTAGCAACTATTGTATTTGACAATTCAATTGATCATACGAATTGACAAGTATTTGACGTTTAGCAACTATTATCTTTGAGAATTCAGTTGATCATACGAACTGACAAGTATTTGACGTTTAACAACTATTATCTTTGACAATTCAGTTGATCATACGAACTGACAAGTATTTGACGTTTAGCAACTATTGTCTTTGACAATTCAGTTGATCATACGAACTGACAAGTATTTGACGTTTAACAACTATTATCTTTGAGAATTCAGTTGATCATACGAACTGACAAATATTTGATGTTTAGCAACTAGTTTCATTGACAATTAGCGTTTGCCATATGAATTGTCATATGAATTTGACGTTAATCAACTAGTTTCATTGACAGTTTAAATGTGCGCGCCGTTCACCTGTTTGCCCTTTGCCCAACGTCTTCTCCAATCGGTACGGGCCGACGTACTGATGCACGTCCGCCGCATTCGACGTTTCCTTTTGCATTGTTGTTTTAACAATTGTTTATTATGTCTTTGTTGACTTCCGTTTCGCCCTTCCGCTTTCTACGCACTGGATTCTGTTCCTTCGTCTTTCCTCTTTTTCTTCTTCGTCTTTTGACGATGATGTCGGTGCACATGTGCCCGTCACAAGTTATCGACACCAGCGATCGTCATCCTCATTAAGTAAGCGTCGCATTGTCGCTCACCGTTCTCGCGGCACGACGTCGTCGTCAATTGATCGGTCCCCATGTTGACGACGGGCTAAAATCGAATAGAAACAGGCCGATGGTGGTAAAATTCAATGTGGGCCACAAACTGTCAATAACAATCGCTATCGGTCGCATCAATATCAATCGGTTTTCCGGTTACCGTCGTCCATCCGTTTCTATTTCTTTTTATGTTGGACACTAATCGGCCGCGGCCGCTTTCACCGTTTCTTTCATCGCGACGTGCTGCAACGAAAACGCTTATTACTAGGAGTTTATTACTATCACTATCCGGATACCATCACTCCCCGGGGTTAAAGTGACATTTCCAATGCGAGGAAGAAAAGGGGGTAAAGATTTTCCGGTCGTTTATTTTCCGCTTTACGTTCACTTTCGTCCCGATTAATCCGTCCCGCGGGCCACTACGGTCATATAATAATTAATATTTAATACGGCGAACGCGTGTATCGCGACGATTCCCCGTGCCCTCCACGTTCCGACGACGTCCCCGTCTCACTTCATTTTAATCGTTCGCCTGCCGTTAATGCGGCGATTTTATTAATCTGTCACCTCGGCAACTGCTTATTTTTATTTCGATTTTAATCAATCCCGTTTTTACTCACTTTCACGCCCGTCCCTCCTCTTTCGCTACGTTCCATCCATCCAGATTTAACACTCGCCTTCGTTTCTGTCGGTTCCTTTCACTTTGATCATCCACTTTCTTCTCTTCCCTTTATTCCGTCACGGCACTTCTATGCGGCTTCCAATATTATTCTAGGGGTTGGTTGATTGTTTCATGGGTGGGTGGACGATCGTGAAAAATCAATAACGCGCGCCGTACGAGATTGAAAATCGCTCGCATTAGCGCGGACGCCGCTTCGATCTGTCAGCGGCACGGCGTGGAAGAGAGGAAATCTGCGGGAATGGTAATTCTACGTGTTGGCCATCCCTCTAACAGATGGCAGCGCGTGTAGCTAAATACAAACAATGCCGCTCGCTTACGTTCTTTCGATTTTATTATCTTTGATTGTACTAATAATTTGATCTTTGTTGATCGCAATTTGTATTATCATTGCGGCGATTTATATCATAATTAATTGATTTCCTGCTTTAATTTGTAGAGTTTTAAGGGAAATGACGTCCGGATTAGACACATTCGTAAATCGTATCCTTTTTTTACATTGAAATAAGTTTTCTTAGAGATTTTCTAAAAGAGGTTAGTAACAACAATCCATCAGTGACTTTTAATGTTCGCCTTAACAATTAATAGATACCGTATCAATAATAACGGCAGACGGAAGGAATTTCGTTGTAAGCAGCAATAATAATTAAGATAAATTAATTTGATTGAATGGTATTTGATATTTTGGCAGGGTACTTTGAAAGGATTTGATCAAACGATCAACTTGATACTGGATGAATCACATGAAAGAGTCTATTCGTCATCTACGGGCGTAGAACAAGTTATGTTAGGCCTGCATATTATTAGAGGTGAAAATGTGTAAGTTAACTAACCAATGTCAAAGGAGTAAAATTGCAAATTATTCACTCTGATGAAAATTCATATATCTTTTGTTGTAGGGCAATAATTGGTTTGATAGATGATGAACTGGATAACAGATTAAACCTGAACACTATTAAGGCTGAACCACTCAATGCAGTTGTGCATTAATACAATAAGGAATTGGAGATAATTTAGGGTAATAATTACATTTGAATTTGGAGATGTTTATTTATTTGGCAATGGAACCAAATAGAATTGAATTTGGTTGTACATTAGAAGCTCACAAAAAAAGTATACTTAAGTTACAAATTTATCATTCAGAGTTGTACAATCAGAAATCGTTCATTATGCCACTGCACTCCCAAACTGTTACTGTAACCACATTCATCTGATTACCACAATTCTCACTCAATAATAGTCTTCTGATCCTTCTTCTGAATTTTTACATGCACCAATAAGGATCTAGATCGAGCAACATTAGTTATACACTGCACACCTTCATTCCTTCATTTTGAAATCCTCCGGCACGACCTTGGCCACCTTCCTCGGTTCCCGAACGAACGTTTTCGAACATTGCATGTCCGTCCAGCTGACGGGCACCATCGGGTACCCGTGTTCCGAATGGGCGATCACCACGCCGAGTTCGTTCTCCGCCGTCGTCAGGTGATAGGTGTGCGCCTCGGTGATCGGCAGTACGCGTGCCAACACGATATCGCCGGGCCGGTAACATTTGTACACGTCGACGCGGTCCTTCTCCGTCGCCCGAATATCCTCCTTCCGCAGGATACCTTTGAACGGTCGCGTGAGCACCGTCGGTCCGATACATTTGATCGATAATTTGCAAAATTGATGCGTGATTATGATCACCTGTGCGGTCACGATATCGCCCTGCGCCGGCACCAACGTTTGTTCGCCTTTCGTATGCACTTCCACGACACGGACGTCGTCCTTCGTCACGATCTCCACGTAACCGGCGAGCATCGAGTAGATGTAACCTTGACGCTCGTACGTGCCTTGTCCCGGCACGTGGCTCTTGTCCGATAGGGCCAGTCGTTGGCCCGGCAAACAGATCATCATCGAGGCGTCTTGTTGCTGCGACATGTTCGATCCTTCAGAAACTAAATTAGGTTATGTATTATTTGTTTTGATTTTGGCATCGAGTGCGATCGACTGTAATCGCGAATTAATTCGATGTTGATGTCGGTAAACAAACGTTGGCGCCACCTTCGACAATTCGAAATGTCACCGAACCTTCGAACTGTTCGCGCTCACTTCACGGCACAACATTCGAATCTTCCGTGACTACGTTCGCCCCGACGATGATCGACGTGCGGACCAATTGGCGTCGAGCAAAAGACAACCCCCCGCGGCGGCCAACGTCATTTAACCCTTCTCCCCAACGCCGTCCAGTTGGTCCGCGAGCGTCGACAGCGATTCACGTTTGTTTGTTTCTTTTTCACCCAGTTGCCGTTGCCGACACGACGTGAAGACCGTCATTCGACGTTTGGCCGTGGACGAAGACGGACGCATCGGTGGGAAGACGGTCGTCGCGCGTGGCATTCTTCAGTTCCGGTGACAATAAAAGAAAGACGACGACGCGATTTGCGAGCGAGCGAGCGTGCGTTCGACGAACGAAACCCGGTGAGCTTCGAAGTAAATTTGCTAACCGTTGACAGTGCTTGCGGCAATCGTACTAAATACTCGCGTTAATTGGGAATCGATATTAAAACGCAGGAGAAGAAGCAGGAATAGCGATGATGGTGCTGGCATTGTTGAATCGATTGTTCCGTTCGTTGTTGTTGATCGTTTGTTGTGTGACGTTGGCGGTGGATTGCGGCAGTTGCCGGGAAACGAACCTCTGTTGTCCGGGCCGCGACTCGTCGTGTGTGGTACAAAAGGCGCCGTTCAGCAATGCGGTCGCCGTCGCGGCAAACGAGAACGGCAACGACAACACCGTCGACGGCTCGAGCAATAATAACAACAACAACAACAGTAACGATGACGACGATAAGCCGTGCTACTGCGATCACGCCTGTCTCAAGTTGGGCGACTGCTGCGACGACTTCAAGACCGCTTGCGGCGGTAAGTGTTTCCACCACGTTTTTTCTATTTTCCTTTAGCAGTAACTCGTTTTAAAATATCAGACTAGAGCAGAAAATGGGCGAACGTTGTCGCGATTATAATCTAATGTGCAATTGAAACAAAAAAAAAATTTGATTCGAAAACAAAATCGTGCAAAGAAATCCTAAAGAAAAACAGCCCGCGCGTTTTCTGCTTCAATTAGCGTTATTTCGCTAATCCGAAAATTGGAACAGGGAAATCGCAAAACTCTCGATAAAGAAGCAGTTAAAGCCACAAAACAAAGTCTAGCCCTAAAAAAGCCGTTTAAAAAGGGAGAATTCGAACAGTAAAACAGCTGAAATGCTGCTCTGTATATGGATAAAAAAATGCCGACAAAAACTTCCGCAAAACAATTCTTTCGCCCGCTAATGGATTAGAATTAATCAAGTATTGCGGATAGAAAGCCGCACACACACGGGGGGGGGGGGGGGGGGTGGAAATAATTGATTATCGATTATCGAACATTTCATAACGTTCCCTAGCACTACCATCATCATCATCATCGTCATTCCGATGTTTTTATTTAATTTACTTTCCAATTCCGTTTCCTAGCATTAAGTTGTGCGTTTTTTTGCCCCTTTTTCGCTCGGTACCCGACCATCATCCATTAACAGTAATCGTAGTAATAATGATAATGATCCATCCAGCGACGGCTGTCATTTGCTGATATGATTAATGACCGCGATGATTCGCGTTCTTGATGACGATCGTACCGCCGATGCCGTCGTTCGTTTTTGTCGATCGAACGCTAAAACCAAAGCAAAAAAAAATAATATGACAATGCCCTTTCAAACGCCAACTGGCAACAATTCCGTCCTCTGCGATCGTTTTGTTTTCGTCGTCGAAAAGTCGAAACCGAACGAAATAATAAAACAAAAGTCGAAGAAAGATAAATGGACGATAAACAAGCGAATGAATGGATGGATTCCAAAACCACTCTAGATTAGAGGCTGATGGACGGACAGGTAGAAGAGAGGGTCACCACTCTTCTTCAGCGGCCCAATTTCCTCCTTCCAAACCCACCAAACCGCACACGTTTTCGCTTCTTTTTTCCTTCTTTCGTTCTTCCGCTTTTATCCGTCGCATTTTTCAAGTTGTTTTAACTTTTAAATCAAGATACGTTCGCCTCGGCCCAATTTTTTCTTATCGCGTTTTCGTGTTTTCTTCACCCCCATCATCATCATCATCGTCGTCGTCGTCAGCATGATAAATTGCTTAATCAAAGGGATTCACCTGTTCCGTATGGAGCATGAATAAAAGAAACGCAAAAACAAACAAAAGAGGACGAAGAAAGGGCGAAGAAAGGATGGAAAGGAAACGGGGCGAAGATGCGTGCCGTGGGGATGGAATTAAAGCGGCAGCAGAGGGTCGATTACGCGTCAGTTTATAACGATGATGACGAGCGCGCGATTTTCTTATTTGAGGAAAATGAAAAGAGAAAAAGGGAAAAAAAACGAATGAAAAATGGGACGTATTGGGCAGAGGGAAGCGGAAAAATCTGCAAGAACAGGGAAATAGTATATAAGCGGGGTGAGGACGAACCTTTATAATGAGCTTAGTAATGTTTGGACAAAATTTATTCCCTCATCAACTTCTAACGTCACCTTTTCCCTCATCCCGTCCCCCGTTTCTTATCCCTCCCCCCCGCGCTCAAAATTCGCTCCACTCGCCGTTTATTGCCTCAATCAATTTCCCCTTTTTTTTGCTTACTCCCGAAACGATCGACGTTGCGATGGAAATCGAGCACGAATGCAAATATCGAAGATCGCCGTGGAAGCACAAAACTGGAATACGTGGGAGGGAGGGAGGTAGGTAGGGGGGGGGGGCTTAAGTCTAAAATCACGCACAAAGTTTGAGAGCCCGCAAATCGCATTTTGGTGACGCTTTCAATTAAATTGCATTAGTGCAAAATCCGCGCCATTTCGTGCTTTAAACAATTTCAAAACAAACTTGACGCGATTTTCCGCGATCTCTTTCGGCACACCCCGTATGCTAAACGCGATAAACTTATATGCACGTGCCCAATTATGCAGACGTTCGAGCGTTTTGTTTTGACGGCGGCTCGCCCTATCATCGCCAACGGAATTCGCGAACGGGTGAGGAAGGAGGAGACGGAGGGCGCCGTGTTTAACCGCAAAACAATCGAATGCCAAAACGACAATCAATACAAACGCAATTCGCAAAGGCACAATGGCGAGAACAATCGAGGTGGAATTGCGAATCGAATAATAATATCTTTTATGTCGCCCAAATTTCGCATAAATTATTCATCAATTATTGCACGCGACAATGGACGGTTCGTGTCGCGGAAAAGAAATAAATAAAAAAAAAACGCGTCGTCGTTGTCGTTGTTGTTGCTGTTGTTTGGTTGTTGGCCCCGATCGATGCATTAATTTCAATGCCAGGCAATCGGTTTCCTTCAGTTTACCGCGTCGAGACCCATTGTTCGGATACAATCGTTCATTCAACTGTCTTTTATTAACTTTTAAAGAAACAAAGAAGCGAGCGAGAGAGGGAACGTAAAGCACCGGCGAGGTGTAACGAATTAATAATGACCCACAAAAGACATCATCGGGGGGTTCTAGTGAACTCCCTCCCCCCCCCCCCCCCCCCCCGTCTCCTGGGGCCCCGCACTCGTTCCCCCACATAAATCCGACCCCGATTCACGGCGACGACCCCTTTAAAGGCGGCCTTTTTATTACTTATCATCCATCCACTTGCACCGGCAATGAAACGCCAATTTTGCGAGGGCACACGGGCTCTTATCAGGCGAGAGACGCCCTCTATGATTATGATTACGAACGGTAGTAATAACTTCCTCCCTTTAATTACGACCCATTATTACGAACGCCCCGCGCCCAATTCGCATTATTCGACTGGCACGAGGATAATTACCGTTTGTTTAACATTAATTCGCGCTCGATTCACTCGGAGCTTCTTTTTTAACTACCCCTCTTGCGAATTAATTAACGCCCTCCTCAGCATTCCTCAACCCCACTCCGAAGCGTTTCCTTAACGTCGGCGGAAAAATTAGATTCCTCCCTCCCCGGCGCATCCACCATTTATTTATAATCCCTTTTCATTTTTTCTTTGCGCCACCCTGTATACGTTTTATAAGACGTTAAAAAAAACAAACGCTAATCGCCGGCTTGTGAGAGATCGGGGTCGTTAACTAGATGCGACAATTAGAAGAACAAGAAACAAAAGCGGAATTAATCGCCCGTTTAAGGACGGCTCTCGTCCGCGTGAATTTTTTCCATTTCCCCCCGTCCGCTCCTCCTTGTCCCTGGCCCTCCGCCCCTCGCGTCACTTGCAACCCTTGTTCGCTTGTTTCATTTAATTCGAGTGCCATTAAACTTTAGTTAAGTGAAAAGTGGCGCAAGCGAACGGCGGGGAATGGCGGCGGCGGGAGACGGCGATGTAAGGGGAAAAGGTGGGGGATGGGGGGGTGTAAGAACATCTTGTAATAATAATAATAATCACCGTCATCATCATGATCATTAGGATAACTACTGTCATATTGTAACGTTATGTTGGAGGGGGGGGAGGCTTTTAGAATGGGAGGTGTCAGAATTTTGGAATTAACGTCTGAAACGCTGAAAACGTTAATTTAACATGAAACGGTTCGTCCCCCACCCACCCTCACCTCCGCGCCATCACTTAGTTCACACACACGCACGCACGCAGCGAGAGGGAGAAAGATGGGGTTGAAGGGGGTGCTTTGGGGGGGGGGGGGGTCGGTGGGGGGCGCAGTGATGAAACGTTGGAGAGACGGCCGTGGAAGTAATGGTGATGATAATAATGGGACGTGTAATAATAGTGGTAGTATTAGTAGTCGTCCGTAATCCGGAATGCGTGACGAAATCTATTTTTAACGTTGTTCTTCCTCGGTGAGCCCTCTGGATGTGTAAAAGTGATTACGCCATCATCATCATCATCATAAGCACGGCACGCCATTCTTTTCGCTTCGGTTTCTTCTATTCCCCCCTTTTGCGTTCGCGTTTTCTTTTGTCTGGGACGTATTTTCCGGCGCATCCACCACGTTTCTTTTTGTCGATTGCGAAAATCCCTCTTCGCTTGATGGCCAATTAATAAGGGGATTTCTAGCGGGCGACGATTTCGGAAACGGAAAAAAAAGAGAAGAAGAGCGATTGTGGGGATCCGAAACGCAGCGGAAACCAACCGCACCCATTTAATTAATTAATTAATTTCTCTCCCTCTCTCTCTCTCTCTCTCTCTCGCTCTCGCTCTCACTTCCATTGTGTGTTCTATTTTGTATCATCCATCTAAATCTCCGCCAAAAGACAAATGACTACTTTTCTTCTTTATGCCCGTCAAACCATCGAACGCTCCGCCGCCGCCGCCGCCACTAGCACACATCTGGACCAATCTTTCATCGTCGTGTGCGTCGTCCGTCTTTTGTGCAGATTAATTCTTTTGTTTACGAGCGGTCGACGCCAAAGAAGAAGAAGAAAATTACGAACACGAAAAATCGGGGCAAAACAAAAAATCTGAATGGCGAAGATTTGCAAACGATTGCTTATAGGTTATACAACTCACGAGCGACTCGTGTTTCTTTTTTGCAAAACTCCCGTCGGTTGTTATTCGCAATTACCGCTCGGAATAGAAATGGGTTTTTAGGAATTTTCGCTGCGATTCTTCTTCCGACATCGAATCGTCTCTCTGCTCTCTGTCTCGTTCCTCGTTTTTTATTTATTTATCTCGCCCACGCTCACATTCTTCCTCCTCCTCGCCCCCCACGACTCCCACCTGGATTTATTATTACGCGAGAGTGTTGAACTCTCTTAACAAGTTTAAGGAAACCGTTTTCCTCGCTTTTTATTTTTTTGTTATTTCTACATCATCATCATCATCACTCCACTCAATTTTTCTTTAGTCTCTGTGTGCGTTTTTTCTACCCCCCCCCCCCCCCCCTTCTTCTTCTCGTTGCTGCCTTCTCCATTATTTCTGTTCGCAGCTTACTAGCTTCCTCGAAACTTATCCAATTTAACACTTCACTACTATACAGGGTGGCGCGGAAAATGTTTTACGTCGTAGTCCTTTTCGAGGGAAAACTTTCTCGTCCGTGTTTCTCGAAAGCGACCGCTGCGACACCCTGTATACGTCCCTCCATCGTCTTATTCCGCGTTCATCATCCTTTTTTTTTGTTCGTTGGTGTTTTGTTTTTCCCTCGTTTCGTTCTAAATTTATATATTGTTTTCATTCCGGTAGCGCGACGGCACTAGAGAAGAGTGCCTTGTAAAATAACTTTCCTCGCATTCTCTTCCTCGTCTCCTCTTGCGTTCTCTTTTTTTTCCTTTCTTTCTTTGTTTGCTCGATGTTGGCAGCGTGCAAAAACAATTAGACAATTAGTCGAGCGCGCGAAAACTCGTACGCACTGCGAGAACCTGTCAAATTGACAGAACGTCATTCGTTAGTCGCCTGACATTTCTTTGGTCGCCGTTAAAATTGTGGGGGAAAAATTAAATCTCCTCGTCGTTTGTTTCATTCCTTTTTGGGGGTTCGTTCGTTAACAAACGACCAACGAAGAGACAATCGAAGGGGGGCAAAATGGAGAAGGAGATGTTCGGCGACGACGACGGCAACGTTGACACGTACGGCGGTGGCGCCACGCGATCCCTGAAAGAACTGCTGCTGATGTTCATCAAACGGTTCCTACTGATCGAGAATCGGGCGATCGAGGGCGGCAAGGAGCCCTGAGTTGAACGCTTGAACGTCGGGGACGAAGGAAGATGTTTGTTTCTTTTTTTTTTGCGGTTTTTGTTTTTTATTAAAACTCTGTAACGATTGCACACGTCCAGCGACGCAATGGAACAACGGTTCGCATTTGTTCGTCGAATAAACCTATACAAACGATCGTTTATAATTTAGCGGCGAAAAGAAAATGGGGGAAATTGCGGAAAAATCCATAAATAGTTTGCGCGTATTTCATCGTCGCTTGATTTATATTATTATTATTATTATTACGAGCATTGTTGCGCGAATAAATTGCAAAAAAAATCTAATTGGCCATCCCGCTGCGAAACCAATCGATTTTTACCTGGTTTAATTAGATTTGCCGTTTAATTGGCAACGAGAAAAATCAAATAAAAAGCGCATCGACGGAACGAATCCGAACAAACGATGGGGACGACGACGATGATAACGATTCGAAATTGTTTCCAATTCAATTTCGGGAATTTAATTTTTCACATTTCGCCTCCATTTTGCCCCACCTCTCCTTTGAAATCGCATCTTCCCCGTTTCCTTTCCCCACTTTCTTTCGCATCTCCTTGCATTATTGCGCGCCCTCGTCTTAATGAAATATCGAAGCTGGCGATTACTGACACACACACACACACAGAGGCACACCTGCGGCGTCCACCGGTTTAATTAATCGGGGCGGCCGAGGCGACGCCAGTGTACGTTTAATTAATTAATTAATTACACACCTGCCTACTACTGTTATTATTATTATTGCTGCTATTGCACGGATTACGTACGAGAGATAAATAAATGAAGTACCAGTGGCGTGGAGAGGGAAGAAACAAAGTGGGGAGAGTGGAGGAGAGATAGCAAACAAACGAAAGAAACGGTAGCAAACTATGGTAAGGGTGGGTGGGGGTTGACTGAATAGTAGATTTAGTGTTGTGTTGCGGGAGGGGGAGGGGGTTCGCGTAGGAAATGAGGGGTGGCTCGTATATATACACGTATATATTACAGGTATCAAGTGGATAAGCAACGCCAACTAAATGGAAATATATACGTGATAATACAAAGGAAAAAAGGGAGAAAAGCGCGCGCAATATGTGACACTTTAAAATAAATGAAAAAGATGAAAATGAATCCACTTGGATTTCGACGTGCAAAAGGAAAAAAGTGCGGCCGAGTGCGCGGACGGGCGGAAGGGGGTTGCTTTGGTGTAGAGTTAAAAGGAGGCTTTTTTGTAAGCGGGGGCGAAGAGCGGAAGTGGCGAGGGGTTGTTGCGATGTAGTTTAATCCCAGACGCTCGTATTTCGCGAGCAATAATAACAGCAACAAGAAAGAAAGAAAAAAAAAAGAGGAATAATGCAAACGTGGAAGCGGAAACGAGGAAATAAAAAGAAGACGGAGAAGAAAATGGAAAATGTAACAAAACGGGAAAATAAGAAGTTGATGGAAATGGAAAACGCTTTTCCCTCATTACGAGTTATACCATCCTTATTAACATTAATGATAATAATAATAATAATGAGTGAGGCAGAAGTTGATGATGCTGCTGCTGCTGCTTTTGTTATTATTAACGTTAATAAGGGATGACGACGACGATGATGATGATGATGTTGGAAAGTTGAAGATTAAAATTTCTCCGTTCTCATGTTCGCAGTAATCATTACTGTCAGAAAATTGAATTCCTCTCGCTCTCGATATCCACATAACCTTTGCCCAACCATTTGTTTTTTTTTTTTACGAACAACCGAAAACTTTCCATTCCATTTCCATTTTGACCGCCGAATGGAATCCTACCAAACAAACAAACAAACTATTTCAACAACTGTCATCAATTTTTACATCGTTGCCAAGTTGTTTGACAGCATTTGTTTTTTAGTTATGACAACTGTCATTTATTTGTTTAACAGCATTTCCTTTTTGTTATGACAACTGTCATCAAGGTTTACAACGTTGCCATGCTATTTGACAGCATTTGTTTTTTAGTTATGACAACTGTCGTCAATTTTTACAACGTAGCCATGTTGTTGTTTGACATAATTTCCTTTTTGTCATGACAACTGTTGTTGTTGTTGTTTTTTTTTTTGACAATTTTGCGTTCTCGTTACAGTGGTCGACTGTCAGGTGAGTCCGTGGGGTTCGTGGTCCGATTGCGATGCCGAGTGCGGTTCGGGCACGATGTTTCGCACGCGAACGATCCAATCGCAGGCGGAGAACGGCGGCCGACATTGTCCGAGCTTGGAGCAGCGACGCGGCTGTCAAATGTCGAACTGTCACCATCAGCAGCACCATCCGGATCACGCGATCAAAGGTAAGCAGCAGCAGCATTTTGTCGTTTTGCGCTCCTTACGTATCCGTCTATGGTAACACGATCGCGCGTTCGTCTGTTCCTCCCAATTTGATATCGGATACGTTATCAATGGAATGCCATGGAAATAAGTGAACGGAGGTTGGGAAAGGGGGGGGGGGGATCAAAGAGCCGAAGTGAATGAGCAACGGAAAAGGGACTCCCCGATAGGCAATTGTCGTCGTTTTCGCATAAGAAAAAAGAAAAGCGAATCGATAGCTCGCTATAATATTCATTATAACATCGCCACTATCAACAATCCGCGAAAGTTGTTGCGAAATTTCCTCGACGTCTCTATCGATTTTGCCCTCTCTCTCTCTCTCTCTCTCCCTTTCTATCCGTTAAACGTTGTTTTATTTCGAGTGATTTCATGAAAGGAACAAGAACAAAAGCAAAAATTACATAATAAGTAATAAACAAAGGGCACGACGTTGCTAAGCGGTTCGAAAGAGAGAGAGAGAGAGATCTCTTTCCGTCGGAGCAACGAAGAGTGTTTTGGTCTCGGATGGTTTATGGAACGGCGAACGTGCGAGGGGGTGGGATCGTGTACGAAGGGCCGAAGGAGAGCGCGTGGGATGAAGGGGGAGGCTTCGGGTCTGGGGGGCGGCCAAACTAGCTCAAACAATGATTTATTAGTTTCGCAGAAATAATAACCGTATGCATGTACGTTGCGAATCGTTTATTTTATGGCAATTTATCTTTTATTATTATTACCACTACTACTACTATTAACATTTATATACGGCATCTGACGTTCACGGATCGGCCGTTTTGCGCTTTCGAAAGGGTCGATCGACGGTCGAGGGGTGGTTGCGTGAATGGGGGTCTCGTAATGAGACGGGTCGCATCGTAAATAGCGAAGACATTGCGGATTCTTGCAGAAAAAAAAAACAAAGGGGGGGGGGGGAGTGCGAACAAGGCAAGTGCGATCCGTTTCCCCGTTCCCCACTTTTTTATCTATCGCCGCACGCGTCGAACGGTTTGTTTGGAAATTTAATTATCCTCGCGGCCTTCTTATTCTCGCCCTTCTGGCTTCGGGGATTTCCCCACCGATTGATTGATTGATTGATTGACTACCTGCCATCCATCCGGCGCTTGTCGGTTGTTTCTCTTTCTCTCTCTCTCTCTCTCGCCTTTTCACCCTTCTTGCCGCTTACGCCACAATGTTAATAGCACGTTCATTCCTCCGCACCCCCGCAATCGTCATCGCCGCCGTAAAGGCTTTGTTGTTAAATGAACCCGTTAAAATGGACGGCAAGAAAAAAAAAACGACGACGAGATAAAAAAAAAGATCGCTTTGATGGAAATAACTGTCTGCCGCAGGAGGACACCCTGTAGACGAATAAACATCTGGATTGTCATGACGATGTATTAATAAAAATAAGAAATAAATAGCAAGTGCGGGAGGAAGTCTCTGGAATTCCCATCGATACACGTAACAAGAACAACAAAGGAGGCCGTCGAAAGAAGAGGAGGAGTGGGGGGTGGGGAAAGAAGACGATACTGAAAGAAATGGTGGAGGCGCCGGGGAACGAGAGTCTCCTCTTCTCTTCTTCTTCGTTTTATTAAATTTCCAACAGCGACTGCTACGATCGTAATGATAATAATAATATATTATCGAAGGCACTTAAAAATTGAATAAAAGAAGAACGGAACGGGCGACAGACAATTTTTTTTGCCGTTTATTATCAAAAGAGATAACAACAGTAACGACAACGAAAATACGCGAACAATTGATTTTATCTAGGAAACGCCGTCCGATTGAAAGTTGTGGTTTGCGCCATTTTGTTGCCAATTAATATTAATCCCTCCCTCCCTCCCTCTTCCTCCCGCATTTTTATTTAATAAGCACGCGGTTAAGAAGAAGCTACTTCGAGTTTTTCGCATTAACGTCGTTAACTCGATCTCTCTTCCTCTTTCCTTTTGCTGTTCTCTGGCTTCAGCTAGTGTTTTTTTTTTGCAGAAATCGCAATGCTCCTGCCGGGATCGTTGTCGAAAGTGCGGAAAGCGAACGAGACGAGCGACATCCGAATCAATCTACGTCTCAGCTTCCCGGAGGACCATCCGGAATACGATCCGGCCAAGCAGTGAGTAGCGCCAAAATGGCGTGGTTGTTTTGTTTTTTGTTTGCGATTGTGTTTTTATTTCCCTCGCCAGTTGGCAGTAACGTCTAGTCTCGTTGAAGTTGGCTACGCTAATTTCTTACATTAACGGATTGCATTTAAAAGTCGTTGCACACGCAGTGTTTTGCCAATAACGTTCGCAATCCGGGAAGAAAAAATCACAATCATTAATATCGATAATGAAACACACTTGGCGCGTCGTGTCTGGTGCACGAGACAGTTTCCGGTGTCTCTTTCTATTTTCCCAAAATTTTCGTCTGCTCACGTCTCGCGTTCACGACGAAGAGAGAATCGAAGAAAAGAGAAACCTACCATCTGAGTTCCAAAATGAGTTTGTTGCAATTTGTGCAAAAATGCAAAAGTGGAGAACATTTAACTCCTAATTAATCGATCTCTGATGTTTATTCAACTTATTTTATATCGTCTAATTTAATATTAAAAGAGAAAAAACTATTTCCTCGTGCAAATGCAAAGGTCGTCATTTTCTGAGAAATTCTTTCCAATGTCAATTGATTTCTGAGAAGGAATTCTTTCCAATGTCGATCCTAAAGCTTTATCGATTTCGAGGAATAAATTCTTTTACATATTGAAACGGTAAAATATCTGCTTTTTGCGATAAATTTGTTTACAGATAACGACTTATTATTGTATTAAAGGAGGCAGCGCAATCAAGTTCTCGGAAAGGATGCTTTCGTATTCGAGGGTAGACCACTATCAGTTTCTGGGAAAAAAATCTTTCCAATGTCAATCGGTTTTTGAGAAGAAATTCTTTCCAATGTCAATTGATTTCTAGGAACAAATTCTTTCCAATGTCAATCGGTTTCTGGGAAAGAATTCACAAAACAAAGATTAATGAAAAAATGCGAATTTTTGGCGTATAAACTAGTTTGTCCATAAACAACGTCGCCAACGTGATCTTTAGCCCAATCGCTTTCAGACTTCGCTTAAGCTATCGCGGCTGGCTTCAACATTTACCATCGTCGTTCTCGACCGTTTTTGCGCTCGCCATTTTACTACGGCAATCCCATTCGTTATCTTAACCTACGTGCCCCCGGGGATACGCCAAACAACAGCAACAACAAAAATAACAACCGACAACTCTACTTCTTCATCTTTATTTCTCCTCCCGTTTTTTTCCCTACCGAACAATTGCCCTCGCGAGGACCATCATCGTCATCATGATCAGCGGATTCCGTTCTTTTTTACCACTCTTTCACGACAATTTCCATATCAACGATGGCCAAACTTTCGAACGTAACAAAAGAGAAAAACTCATAGCGAAAAAATAAGTCCCAACAAAAAACAAAAGCAACCGAAGCATGAACCCAAAACGGACTAAATTAGTTTGGATAGCGAGCGGTTTTTCTGCAAAAGCAAATGCAATTTGCAATTTAAAGTCCTCCCCCACACTCCCCCTCTCTCTCTCGCCGCATGTGTGCTTATTATTTTGGCTCTCTAATTTATTTACGAGGTTATGTTCGAGCTTAAAACCTTTTTTCCCATTATTATTATTGGTGGATGCGCCAGCTACGTTGCCTGCACGAAAGAGATTAACAACGGAAACCCAAGGGAGGGGATTATGCGAGAGAGAGAGAAAAAAAATAGGAATCACGTTGAGGAAACACGAGAGGGGCGAGACAATTAAAGGGAGAGAGAGAGAGAGAGAGGGAGGAAATTAAAAGCGTGTTCGTTTTTTTTTTATTTATTTTTCGCGTTTGTTAATGGGTGTACGTAGTTAAGCGGCGGATGAAATCGAGTGCGCCAAATAACAGATGACTAAGGGATGATAACGTCGTCATTTAGTCGAACGATAAAAGAACAAATTGCGAATTTAGCGATGGAGGCGCGATGCGGAAGAAGAGGAGGAGGGAGGAGGACGAAACATAAGCAACCGGAATAAATTAAGCGTCCTCATTATTTTCCTCCTGCTCCTCCTCATCGTCGTCGGCGTCGTCGTCATCGTGCTTTGATAATGATTACGGAAGATGTTGGAATCGTTTACAAGAGGAAAACGATAAAGAACAAAAGAACCGGCGGGAAGAGATTGGAGATTAAAGAGGGGGCGGAATGGGAGGTAAAACAAGGGAAGAAGGAGGAAGGAGTGAATTGGTTTCCTCGTTCCTTTCTTCTGTTCTTTACGTGCTGCCATCTCGCTCTTCCCCCCCCCCCTCCCCTCTCTCTCTCTCTCTCTTGGTGATAGATTGGTATCTTTTCGATTATCAGCTTTCGAAATAGTGGTTGTGGACTAGCCAGCAGTAGTTGCTATTGGTAACAGTTGTCCCGTAGGTGATGACGATGGTAATAATAGCTTTAATCCCACCGGTGGGCGATAAGAAGACGAAGAATGGAGAGGAAACGTAAAAAAGCGGGAGAAAAAGTTGAAGATGGCAAATAATCCCCTTTGGCGTTTCACCATCGAAATGGCCGAAAGTTTGATTGTCAATCTAGTGGAGAGGAGCTCTGACAATCTTTCTCCGTTCGCCCCCCCAACCCCCCCGACGAACGAAGGTTGTTTTTCCGCCGTCCCCCCCGCGCGACTTTATTCCATTTTGCTCGCCCGGTATCATCGTCCCTTATCAATTTTTTCCATTTCCACAATCATTTCTTCGTCGCTTTCTTCCATTGGAATTTAACCTTTCCCTCCGTCTCCGTCGCCTGCTGTCCATCGTTCCTCTTCGTTCCATCACCGTCTACCTCAAGCACCACCCCCTCCACATTGCCTCGCTTCTCAACTTTTGATTGGTTTCGCCGCGGAATTCGTATCGTTCCAATGACCGTGTGCAAACGTTATCAATTCGTTTCGTTTCATTTTGTTGTTCTAACGTCGTTTCTTATCTGTTTCCGCCCAGATACTGCGTCGAGTTCGAGATACTGAAAGCGTCGAAGGCGTGCAAGAAGGAGACGAATTATGCCGCGTTACAAGAA
The DNA here is from genome assembly GCA_963695495.1 of Hololepta plana. Classification (NCBI taxonomy): domain Eukaryota; kingdom Metazoa; phylum Arthropoda; class Insecta; order Coleoptera; family Histeridae; genus Hololepta; species Hololepta plana. The sequence continues at coordinate 1,531,460 of OY968841.1, read as the reverse complement.
GGTAAAATCGATTGCTCCAAGTGGGGAAAAAACAATTGAATTTAATTAACCACGCACATTCACACCTGATGCGTTGTTGCAATCGTTTACTGATTGTACCCCGCGGGCCAATAAATGTCTCTGCGATCTTTTCGCGACAGCTGCCATCAAGAAGGCTTCCCCAAGTTGGTAACACTGATTCTTTTTTATTGTTCATTTTAATGACAACTGGTAACTGACTTTATATCGGTAAAAATGTCAACTGCTGTAGTATATTACCAACTTAAGAGAAAGAGATCAAAATCATTTATTGCCTCGGGGTACTTTAACGAATCCGGTAACGCCATGCGTTCCGTTGTTGTCAATTGTTAATTAATTAATTAATTCTCTTTTAGGTGAGAGGGTTTGCGTGAAATGCGAATCGCAAGCGCTACGGAAGAACTTGAATTGGCGTTGTCAGGGACACGGTGTGACGGGAAGAATAACGCGATGGTCTGCACTGTCGCAGCCGCATCATTGTCACGGCAAGTGGCTCCGGATCGGGCCGGAAACGGACCGGAACTGCACGGCGAGGACGTGCCACGACGACGGCAGATCGTTCATCTTCGTTTAACCGCCAGGACCAAGAAAATACGAATCGACTGTCGCACAATCCGTTTTCACTTTTCCTTTGCCGCCAGTTGACTTTTTTTATCCTCCGATCATTGCGTTTCTCAGCCGAATTCTCTCGTTGACTTATTATTGATTACTTACTAATTAATCCACTGCTGTTTAATCATAATCACCCATTCTTTTTGTTTGTTTTTTTTTTTTCATCGTTTTTCTATTTGTTTCAATGTTGTTAGCATATAAAAATTGTAGGCTGAAAATTCATATTCTCAGACAAGAAAATGTTAATAATTGATTCGTCGAAGAAAGTATCAATGATAACACAAGCAATTGATCAAAGTAATATCTTTCATTGTTTATTAACGTTAATGATTACAAAATGAATAAGACAATTAATTAATTGATAACTAAAATATTAACAAAAGTTAGTGGTCTCAAGTTGGTGATGCTCTATATATATATATATATATATATTCAACTTCTCAAATTAAGTTCTTAATTTTATTTTCTTCATTTTATACTAACCAATTGTAAATAATTATAATTCATAATTTTTTGAAGTAACTAACACAAAGAAAAATAACCACAAAATGTAATAAAGATTGAATTGAAATCCAAAAATGAGTAAATTGTACTACATTTATATAATGACTATACTACAATAATGTAATACTTTATATATACATATATTTTTTGTCAAACATATCATAACTAATAACGATTAATCAAAAAATGGGCTGGTTTTCAAATGAGTTATTGTACTTAATAAAAACAAATCACACTTATTATATATTTTGAAGTTTCCACTCATTTGTGGGAATTATTAGTGAATTAATTTTCCTAAAATGTGAGAATTTTGAAAATACAATAATATTTACTTTTAAACTGGCGGAATAGTAGGTATCTCTAAGAGTATTGTCACAGCTATTCAGCCCCTCGTTCACAGATGACGCCGGACCACTTTTTGTTTGCGTCCAAACTTGAGCTAACTTCATTATTATTGATTGTTATTGTTCATTATCTTTGCATTGTATCTTCGTGTCGGTGAGTACTTGTGTTAAAACGAAAAATCATTTATTAAGTTACTAAAATGCACCTAATTCAATTTCTAGCAGTGTAGAAACGGTGGACACTTATGTTATTTATTTTATTTCAGTTGAGTAAAATTGATGTATGTTAATATGAAACCGAATTGGAATTGCTTTGTCAAATGAAGCAACGCAATACATCAAAAGGTAAGTGCACATTCAATTATTTATAGTAAATTATATTGAGAACATTTAGGAATATAATCATGTACAGCATTTAAATGTTTTTCTTCAAGAAAATCCAATAGGAATATTGTATTTTTGAATAGAAATTGTGAATGCACTTCCTAATTGTGTGTGTTTGTCTGTTTCTTTTTTAGAAAGCATAATGGACCATGATATAAGAAATACAATTCCATGCCCAGGAATTGCAAGGAAAAGAGCAACATACATGTATCACAATGACATTTTATTATTGGGGCACCACTTAAAATCAACATTAGCATGATGAAGCATTAAAAAAAAGGGTGGGACGTTGGAGGTCCGGACAATTAGCAGGGAACATCATCGGCATGAGAAAGCGCGGATGTACGTGATGAAATCGATGGGGAAACGTGGCTCGTGCCCGGCGCATCCACCATATCGTCGATAATTGAACGCATTCGATTGCTATTAGCATAGATTTGTAAATCCTTTCTTTGGATCTTTTCGTTTACTGTTATTGCGACACGTCTGAATAATTTAAGGCCAAAATCCTAATATCTTTTATACTTTAAAAGTAGGTTTACATTGTTGTTGTTATTGTTATAGCTGGCATGTTAGCAATAATAATAAAGGAAAGGATACTCTGAAGCATAGGGAGAAATGAGGATCATTTTAGGGAAAGAGAAAGGAAAGAATGGAGCGTTTTTTTTTTATACAATCGAATCAAGTTAAATATGTAATTGTAATATGGAATGTACTCTGTTTTTATAAAAATTATTAATGATTTCAGACTTATTGTTAAATCATGAAATACTTTTATGAAAACAAAGTAAAATTATAATTGTAACATAGAATGTACTTTGTTTTTATAAAAATTATTAATGATTTAACATTTCTTGTTAAATCATTGAATATTTTCATGAAAGCAAAGTAAAAATATAATTGTAAGATAGAATGAATGTACTTTGTTTTTATAAAAATTCTTAATGATTTAACACTAATTGTTAAATCATTAAATATTTTCATGAAAGCAAAGTAAAACTATAATTGGAGATAGAATATACTTTGTTTTTATAAAAATTCTTAATGATTTAACATTAATAGTTAAATCATTAAATAATTTTATGAAAGCATAGTAAAAAACTAATTATTAGATAGAATATACTTTGCTTTATAAACATTCTTAATGATTTAACATTAATAGTTAAATCATTAAATATTTTTATTAAAGCAAAGTAAAAATATAATTGTAAGATGAATGTACTTTGTTTTATTAACATTTGCATGTTACTCTTGCGCATTCGCTAATTTAATTAATAGCAAGAGTAGCAATCAAAGCATCAAAATATTTGCTTTTCGAAATATTAACTCAATGAATTTGCCATCGAAAAAAATAATCAAAACAATGTTAACATAAAAGCTTATGTTACTGTAATGTAATTGTGTTTATTTTAACAACATTCATATATACTTAAATAAACAATTTTAAAATACAACTAAAATCTTTAATTTACAATCTCCTTCAATTAAACATCTCCTCAAATTCGAATTCACCATGAAAAAAAAAGAGAGAAAGAAAAAAAAATGGAGGTAATTTCCGAATTTTTCGGACTTTTAATTCAAGAAATATTAGGAGAACATAAGGACCGAGGAGGTCGTCGATCCCGATTTTTGGCGGGAAAAATTCTCGACGAAATGCTCTCGAATTTTTCGGACTTTTAATTCGAGAAATATTAGGAGAACATGAGGACCGAGGAGGTCGTCGATCCTGATTTTTGGCGGGAAAAATTCTCGACGAAATGCTCTCGAATTTTTCGGACTTTTAATTCGAGAAATATTAGGAGAACATGAGGACCGAGGAGGTCGTTGATCCTGATATTTGGCGGGAAAAATTCTCGACGAAATACTCTCGAATTTTTCGGACTTTTAATTCGAGAAATATTAGGAGAACATGAGGACCGAGGAGGTCGTCGATCCTGATATTTGGCGGGAAAAATTCTCGACGAAATGCTCTCGAATTTTTCGGACTTTTAATTCGAGAAATATTAGGAGAACATGAGGACCGAGGAGGTCGTCGATCCTGATACTTGGCGGGAAAAATTCTCGACGAAATGCTGACGAATTTTTCGGACTTTTAATTCGAGAAATATTAGGAGAACATGAGGACCGAGGAGGTCGTCGATCCTGATTTTTGGCGGGAAAAATTCTTGTATCAGAATGTCAGTGAAGGTCTGAACCCTGCATAACTAGGACAGGTTGCGCCCTCTATGAGTGAAAAGCTGAACTAATCTCAGTAAAGATTTGAATCTTGACTTTATAAATTAAAAATAAGTCATTTAAATTGCCGTATTAAGTGAGCATTCTATAATTTTATTATGCATTACATTGTATTTTACATTATTTACTTAAACTAACAAATACTTTGCTTTCATAAGAATTGTTATTGACTTAACACTTACTGTTAAATCTTTAAATGTTTTTATGAAAGCAAAGTAAAAATATAATTGTGACATAGATTATACTTTGTTTTTATAAAAATCATTAGTGATTTAACATATATTGTTAAATTATGAAATGTTTTTATGAAAGCAAAGTAAAAATGTGATTGTAAGATAGAATGTACTTTGTTTTTATAAAGATCATTAATGATTTACCATATATTGTTAAATCATTAAATACTTTTTAACCATTAATGTTAAATCATTAAGAATTTTTATAAAACAAAGTAAATTCTGTCTCACAATTAGTTTTTTACTATGCTTTCATAAAAGTATTTAATGATTTAACTATTAATGTTAAATCACTAATTTTTATAAAAAACAAAGTACATTATATCTCACAATTACAGTTTTACTTTGCTTTCATGAAAATATTTAATGATTCAAGAATTAGTGTTAAATCATTAAGAATTTTTATAAAACAAAGTAAATTCTATCTCACAATTAGTTTTTTACTATGCTTTCATAGAAGTATTTAATGATTTAACTATTAATGTTAAATCATTAAGAATTTTCATAAAAACAAAGTATATTTCTTTTTGATATTGATAATTTATCTATTTTTTATCCTATAAAAGCCTTTATTTCTCCTTGCATTACTGCCTGGAAGATGTGGATTTGTGGGAGCCAAATCTATTACACACAGTAAGAATGAATTTTTAACTTGTTTTTATAATATGTGTATGATGCCATGCTAATGTTCCTTTTTTCCAAGTCCTGGTCATTAAACTATATTCTGTATATCCATGGACCATAATAAGTCCTAAAACAGAACTTAAACACATAATTAGTACATGCATTCACAATTTCTGTTCAAACATATGAGTTTATTATAGGCTATGGAATTTCTTGGTTATGAAATGTTTAATGTTTTCAATACTATTTACTATAAATTAATGAAAGTGCATTTACCTTTAGATCAATTGTATTGGTTTACCAAATCTGCATTTGGATTCCTGTATTTTACCAGGAAATTTCAATTCGGTTTCGTATTAACAAACACATCTTATTTCGCTGGAATCAAAACAAAAAAAATTATTATATATGGATGAGTTCTATCATTTTTGAACTTCAAAATTACCCACTATAGTTACTAATTTTACACGATATCTCACATAAATAAAAAACATATGCGCAGTTCCATACATGTATTCTGCAGGATAGCCAACACAAGATAAAATGATTGTAAATTGTATCATGACTAAAACATTGCTTGATTGTTTGACAAAGCATATATTATCTTTGTATTGACGCAAAGCAAAGATAATACAGAATGGAGAATGAGGTACAACCTAATATGTCAACTTGTTGTCCCTGGTGCCTAGGCGCTACACTAACAGGGACGTAATTGATTTGGCTTTTCGTTCAGAGGTAGCGCGTCCGCAAAACTGGTTGCAGAACAAACTGCTATGAAAAAGTGTTGAAACGTTAGCTGAACATTTCGTAAAAAAGATAAGCTAATTGAAAGATAATTAATTCTCTGTGTAGATAAGTATTTGTAGAAACAAAGTGAAGTTATCGTATAAACGATGATATATAGCCGTCTTTCGTAGGTATTATTAAAGAGAATTTTGCAATAGGTAGAGATTTTGACTAAGTGTATCGAAAGCGGAAATATGGTTAGTAGTTGATTGTATTTAATGGTTATAATAATGTTGTCGTTCCCACTTTTCAGGCTCACACTATACTGTTAGTGCAGTCAGGTATCAATCCAGAAACTAGAACCTATTCAGACTATGAATCTGTAAATGAATGTATGGAAGGTGTATGTAAAATATATGAAGAACATCTAAAGAGGCGTAATCCTAATACGCCCACAATCACATATGATATATCGCAATTGTTTGATTTTGTGGATCAGGTATAATGGATTGATAAAAGTTTCGCTTCTGTGGAGACCTAATGTGACCATTCATTTTTCAGCTGGCCGACTTAAGTTGTTTGGTATATCAAAAAAGTACCAACACTTATGCTCCATACAATAAAGACTGGATTAAGGAGAAAATCTATATATTATTACAACAAGCAGCTGGCCATCCAGATTAAGTTTGAGGAGAACTAGTTGTGTATGCTTTCACTTTGAATTATATTAACAAGAAAAATGATTGACAATGTATCATGAAATTTTTCAATTAAATGTTAGATATTACACAAATGTTTAAAGCAAACATTTGATATAATTATGAAATTATATTGATTTTGTATTTGAAATTATATTTTTCCCTTATGAATTGCATCTTAAATTTAGAATGGATTTATACCTATTAAGAGACTATTTTGTGGTTGATGTTAATTAACTCTGAATTGTATTTAGTATACATAAGCATAATTGAAAGTAATCATAACAGATTAAATAATAATTTATAAATAAAACAATGGAAAATTCATAATACACACTTCCTCTTTTGATTTCTAAAGATTCCGTTTCATGTTTCTCTCCAAAATAATATCAGCCAATTCAACGATAAAAAAGAAAATAGTTAAAAAAAATATATAGTGTTCTATAGATATATATATATATGTATCACATTTCAATATCATTTTTCGAATTCTAAACTATAGACATACCATTTTGTTCTCCTTTTGTGCCGTTCCGCAATCCTCGTTACAAAGTTAATATTCTAAATACCAATTCTAATATGATCGCATTATCCGTAACGTTGTTCGCCGTGATGCGATGTAAGACGGGTATCAGTTCGTTATCTAAACTCTTCATATAAATGGGTGGTAATTTGATACCGTTACTGCCGGCGCTGTACGACACCTGAAACCGTTTAACGGGGACACTTTTAATCGACACGGAATTCTACAACGCGTTGCGAACAAATTACATTATCCGTTTGTAACGTGGCCCGTATACCGATCTTATAGAAATTATTACTCGCCAACAAATCCAAATACTTGACGAGCGCGCTGCACGTTGCCTTCGACACGTTCTCCGCCACTTTCGATATGTCGACCGGATCTTGTTGGGCTTTAGCTAGTTCGTCGCCGTTCTAAATTGAAATCAGTTACGGTTAATTTGAAATTGCGGGCGTCCGAATTAATAATTTACTTGTAAAATGAACACCTCCGTCCATCTAATTACCCGGCTACCGCTGTGACACGCATAATCTTTACCGTTGTGCACCCTTATCGAGGGCACGCCGCTCAACGATTGTTTGTCGATCGCCGACGACACCCTACAATTAGATATAAACTAAAATTATTGCGAAACGTTTCGATTGTTATCAAATCAGATTTCACCCAATATTGAAATTACTATCCGGATCGCCCCATTCGATCATCACTAGTTCGTCGGAGACGGCATTAATGCAACCGCATTGAATGGTGTGATTCTTCATGTTCTTCAGGCAGTCGCGCACTTTCACCATGTGCTCGGGAGGTATTTGTATCATCAGCCCGTCCTCGACGATGCTCGATTTCGCCGTGAGGCCGCTCGACGATTTCAGCGCCCCATTGAACACGATGAAACTGGCACCAGTTACTGCAACGAAAACCGTCAAGAAATTGCCTAATAGACTCGTGCTTGCATACTTTTCCGCGGTTTGTTATTGATATTAATCGCGTGCGTCGTATAATTATTTTCCGTACTGCTCTGCGTGTCCTGTATACAAACGAGATGCGAATCGGCCTCCGTGCTGAAGTTACCGCCGAACGCTAAAATATGATCGCTGGAATTGTTCAACGTCTTCATCACTTGATCGTAGCGATTGCTCGGTATCGTTACAGTCGTGTTCTTGTCCTCCATGTGGATCGTTAAACCACGAATGTTCGGTATCGTGTACGAGAAGTTTTTAAAGTCCTACAATCATTTAATAACATGTGTAACTCTTACTAATACGACGGCAAGTCATTCGTACCGCCAATAAGTTGATAATCGTATGCCCGATCTCGACGAAAACGCTATCCCTGTCTCTGGTCGATATTATTGGACACGGGTAGTATCTGTATTCTGCTCCTAATCTTAATATCAAACGCAATGGAAATATTTTCGCCCACGGACATTCCCATCTGTCGAAAGAACGAAATACAGAACAAAAAAATGGTTGTCGATTTGTGTGTTACCTGTGAATCAACAAGCCGACGAGGTACGGTTCGGAAGGCAGGATAACATTTTGAAGACACTGCAGCGTAGGCCGTATGTACAAAAATCCAGAATGGTTTTTAGAATTTAAGAAAATGGATTTATTGTGCAACGATAAACCCAGTTCGGTGACGGTGGTGCCTGAAATCGATAAGCGATCAGTTGATGTTTTCTATGCGTTGTTCTTCACGAAATTTACCTTTAACGGCATCACAATAAATGTTATTAATATGATAAAAAACATCTTTAGGCACAAGTTTCTCGTCTTCGACGAGTTCGATGAGATAAACGATCTCGTCTTGACCTACGGCTATCAGTCCCTCGGTTGTAAAGCACCAAGCAATCTTGTTTATACAACAATTCACTGAAAAATCCAAAACGCTTGCATTTAATTCACTCATATGCATCCAAAAACTCACTCTTAATTATTTTAACGTGCACGAGCAAATTCTTATTTACTGCAAACGTTAACATTTCGTTCTTTAACGTTTCAACAATGCCAGCGCTGTTTTCGCATTCGGAGTAAGTTATTTCTAAAATAAATTCACAAATTATCATAAGATTGGTGGATAAAAACGAGCCTAAAGCGTACCTGATTTGTACATATTTACAGTAGGAGGCAGACCATCCTCTAAAGCCGGTATAAACGACTTCGTTTCGTGTTCAAGCGTAGGAAACGATTTACCGTGATGCTTGTTTTGAACCTTTTGTTGTTGTTGTTGCGAATTTGATGCCGTTTGCTGGGCATAATTGAAGTCGGCGTCCAAATTTGTCAGATCGCTACCTGGTCGGATACCGTCGCAAAACATTACACTTTTATTGGACTTGGATTTTGCAGAACCTACAATTTAAAAAAAGTATTAATTGATTATTTAACAACGATTCCATTCGCACCTTTCCGTTTCAACACACCCACCGGTACCATAACGCTAGGCGGTACAGCGGACGAATTGGTGACTTGCTGATGAGGCGGCAAAACCGAACAATATTCCATCGGATTGTTCGGTTTCGGTTGAACGACGTTGTTATTGTTGTTATTATTCGCCGTCGACGTACCGGCGGAGGCGTCATCGGCGTTACCCTCGTTGTTTTGCGATAAAATGTTATAACATTTCTGGCACACGCGGGCCTCGATGTCCAAATACTGTAGGAAGTGCTTCATGTTGCAACACTTCGAGCATAACACCTACAACACAAGCACGAAATAACGAACGGATTTGTTTAATCGAATCGTTCGCGACGATCTCACCAGACCGCAAGCCCTGCAATGATGTCGCCTCTTGATGAACGTGAAATTAATGTCGCATTGTAAACAGTTGGGTGCTTGCGAGTCGGGCATCCAAAAGGGCGGCGACTTCCCCAGCCAGTCGCCTAAAATTGAAACGCAATTTTATTCTCTGAAGACGAATAAACGCAATGTAAAATGATCGTTACCAGGTTCGGTCGATTCTCCGTTGTCATTCGGTTTATTCGTTGGATTGCTTTTATCTGCTGGTCCATCCGTTTTAGTTTTAGTCTTCATCTTGCTCTTGACCTTTTCCTTGTTCTGTACAACACTCTCTGCAAAGAGGAGCAAAAACGGTTTATTGTAAAAGTTAAAGTTTATTATATAAAATTTGAATACCGCTATCGTCGCTCTCTATGCAAGCCGAATCCTCCGAATCAGTTAACGTGGTTGACGTTACGTCGCTTCCACTCGATTCTTCCTTATTCAGATAGACGTTGTTGTAAGGTGTACTACCAGGTGATCCTAAAAGATAAAACCGTTTACTAATAATTATATAATTCTCTATCGGATGTCCAATAATACCAATCAAATCAATTTCCCGTTTACTCTCGTTAGTTTCCAGATCGAGACTAGTCGGTCGATCACCGTTATTAATAGATTCACTCTCGGTTTGGTTTGACGCTTTTTCAACATCAACGTTCGCACATTCCTCCATCGAATCCTGTTTAACATCGACATCTTCCGATTCTTCAGTCTTCTCGGTAACTTCATCCGTTCTTTCGGAATCGTTCTCCTTAACACTCGATTCACGTTTTGGTGACGTCATTTCTTCCATAACTGCTTCAACGGTCTCGCGTTGCTCCGGTTCGTTTTCTGGCACTCTACTTTCGTCTGGTTTCTCGCAAACAATTTCCATTTTGCTTTGATCAATTGATTTAATATTATTCTTCATATAGGAATCAGCAATTTGTGCCGATTTAACTTCATCTTCGTCCTTATTTTCTACTACACAAACAGTTTGTTTGTTAGCAACTTTTTCCTCTAATTTATCAGGACGTCCATTTGACTTATTATCCAAATGATCGGCGATTTCGACGTTACTCTGTACATTTGCACATACATTAGAATTGACTTCAGTCATCTCAATCCTCTGATTATCATCATACTCATTTTCAATCTCTTCCAAAACCTTATCCAAATCAGATTCATCTATAACAATAGAATCAAAGGTTATTGGTTTAATCTGTATTGCCTCATTTGGTTTTGTATCAAATCCTGTTGCAATTTTATCATTATTTTCGATTATTTGCTCTACAAAATTAGCTTGTTCAGTAGATTCTAACATTTTCTTATCAATTCTTGTTTCTGCATTTGTTTCAACAGCAGGTTTTAAATTACAATCTATAATATTCAATTCTTCAACAGGCCTCTTGTCATCACATTCATTTGCCAACACTTTTAAATTGATGTTAGTATCAGGTTCTATAATCTTATCATCATCTCTTGTGCTTGACACATTGTCAATGTGTTCCAAAGGCTGTTCCTTAAGCATTTCTGTTTGAATGTCTGCACAGTTTTCTGCTTGAACTTTTGAATCATCAACTGTGTCACATTTATCTGCATCACTAGTTACAATTGGTGTAGAAGTATCAGGTGTTATGCATTCATTGCTCATCACATTATTAATATAAATACTATCCAATTTCATAGGAATATTTGATATGTCAGTATTTAAATATTCGTTTAAACTATGAAACACATTCGTTATTGAATGTTTCTTATTTGTATTCTCTAAATTCAATGATGTTGTAGGTAATTGATTATTTAATCTTCGATTATGTTCACCATTATCACTACATGGTTTTGATACTACTGCATCATCTTCGGTATCTGTTAATTCATTGTATTCAAAATCATTTAGTAATTTATCTAAATCTACTGTGTACTTGTCCATTCTAGAAGAAAAAATTAAACAAATTACTTTACATATATGCGCAATATAATGTAGCTCAAGATTTTACCTTAACCAATATTATGTTTTCCTATTAAAATACATTAACAAGAATTAGACTTAATTAGCGAACGATAACGGAAAAACCAGTACGTAAACACTTTGCAAAATCAATTACAATCGACCAATAAGACAAATTTCAACACACTGTTAAATTGTAATTGTTTAAATGACGGATCGAAAATTATATTTGCAGCGATAATTTCCGTACGTTGTAGATGTGCGACACTTCTTTGTTATTATTCCTACATGGAAAAAAACTCGCACTTTAAGAATCACTCTTCACATATTTCAGCCGAACGAACTTGAATTAACATCACTTTTGCCCGTACATAATTATTGTTGCTATTTGTCACCGCGATTGTCAATTGGTTTCTAATGTGACCCGATAAAAACGAAAACATTTCCAATTAGAAAATTGCATTAACCTCAATGTTTCACCATTCAATCACGAATTAATATTCATTCTAGTCATGTAAATACAAATGGAACCTTCAATTCGATTAATACCGTTTTGATCTTTTTACATAATTTACGTAACCGATTTCAATAACACTATGAACAACTTCGACGTTGGTCTGTTGGAGAAATCGAACACGAAATCTACTGGAAGTTTGTCCTTCACCGGCAAACTTTTGCTAGGATTAACTGGTTAAAACGATATGCGAAACGTTCGATATTATGAATTTGCGTAACGATTCCCGTTCTAATTGCAGGTGGAATTGCAATTGGTCTTTCAGTAATTTGCGTACCATTCGTTAGTCCAGCTTTAAGGAAATACTGTTTACCTTACATACCAGCAACAGATAGACAAATTGAGAACGTTTTCAAAGCGTTAAATGGTCGAAGAGGCAAATTGATCGACTTAGGTTCAGGAGATGGTAGAATAGTGCTTGGTATGTTTGAGATTTAGATATACTTTAGACACTAATCGTTTGTGTGGTTTTAGAAGGTACCAAGCATAATTTCCTGTCACATGGAGTCGAATTAAATCGTTGGCTGGTGTATTTCGCTAGACTTTCAGCACTGAGGACACATTACGCTCATAAACCTAAATACTTTCGACACGATTTATGGACATTCAATTTGAAGCCATATGATAACATTGTAATATTTGGAGTAGAACAAATGGTGATTCAACTGTAATAATTTGATGCTATTGCTATTATTTACAATTCTTTTTAGATGGATCAACTTGAAAAGAAAATTTGTGAAGAATGTGCAGCAAACACTCATATAGTTGCTTGCAGATTCCCATTGCCTAATTTGAAACCACACAAAACGATTGGAACAGGAGTTGATACTGTATGGTTGTATGCAATCAAATAAAAGCTGAAAGTAATCTTTAAAATAAGAGTTTTCGTTTTTAAATCCTCCTTCAACTTTATAAATATTTTCAACTAGTGCTGAATCTTTTTTGTTTAATCCTTATCAAAGAAAGAAGATGCACAATTTTTTCTTGAAAGACACTTAATTCTAATTAGACTTATTGATTGAATTCTCTTTTTGTATAAGAAATACATATAATTTGAAACTTAAACACTACACAGCTTAACTAAAGGTGGTAACCACACTTATATTTTAATATTAATAAATTAATTAAAAAGGAATTGGGTAATAAAATTACAAAACTAAGTTCTTAAATTAGAGCAAAAACATAAGATTTTCTTCAATGTTAATCTTAACTTTCTACTTTAGATAAAACTAATGACGAGACTCTTTCATTTCTCCTTTATATAAAATGGCACGAATGAATATTTAAAAACAAAAGGAATGGAATGATGACATATTTTTTTCTCAGTTTTCTTTCAATTTATATAGTACTTATATTTTAATATTTTAGAAAAAATTTTGGGAATCACTTTTTTCTTACTCTTACTTCTGGTTACCACCATAAAAATACTTTGATATTTATACTTCTGTTTAGTCTTCCTCTTCATCCTCCTCCTCGGCAGCATCATTCTCCTCTGCATCCTCATCTGCAGAATCTTTTGGTTCTTCACGCTTAGGTCTACCTCGCCTGCCTACAATAATCCATCAATGTTATTTCAAGTCATCATCCAGTATGTAAATCTATATTATGCAAACCGACCTGTTCCAGTTTTTGGTTTTACTTTTTGGGTATTCTTTTTCTTGGTTGACCCCTTTGGCCTACCACGTCCTCTCTTGACTGGAGCTGCACCATCCTCCTCAGGTTCACCATCTCCCTTTGCATCCTTCCTCGGCCTCTTCTTCACATCCTTATCTTTATCTTTCTCCTTATCGGCTTTCTCCTTTTTCTCCTCTTTATTTTTCACTTCTTTGTCGTTCTTTTCCGTATGAGGTTTACGGCCCCTTTTCACTGTAGATGCATCATCAGACATTGTTGTTCTTTGTTCTTAAGACTACCTCTTCAAATCTATCAAATTCTCACTTTTGGTAGTTAGCTAAAAAATTATAAACACAATTGCAATTAGTTTTAACCATCATCTCTGTGCATCGAACGTAACGTTCCTTATTAAATTAGATTGGAAAACCATTAAGAAAAGCTTTTTTTGTTTGAAAGAAGCTATACCGCGCGCGCCATATATAAAATAATATAATATTAAAATACATAAGCTACACCCAAATATTTTCAGCAATTAGTACGTAACGTGTGGCCGGTTACTTAAGAAAATTCGATAACGCCAAAAATTAGCTACAATTCGCGATCAAGACCGTCGTCTATTACGTCTGCATAACGTCGAAATTAATTTTTGAACATTGACCACTTAAATATGAATTCTACGTTTGTGAAAGAGCAGCCATGCTAGTACAAAAAAATGTTCAATAAAATTACGTTTCGGAATTTATTATTAAATAACCAACGTACGTAGAAAATTTTAACGTACGCAGTTAAATCAAGTAAAAAAACTATTATTTTACTAGAATAATGTCCATTTGGAAATAAATTTCTATCAATTTATATTAAATGTTTTACAAGAAATAAATAAATCGACTTACCAGTTTAACACACGAAGCCGAGCAGGAGTACGATACCAGAGCGTTCCGTTAGTTGGCGCTCCGTACACCCGCCAAATGTTATACGCCAATGGGAACGTTAAAATTGGAAAATAAACAACATGGTCACGTTCGATTAGCCAGTAATAGCAATTCATTTGAATTTATTTTTATTTATGACTGCCGTTAATTTATTATTATTAGGCTCCTTTCCGCAATGTTTTTGCTTTTACTCCGCTTTTTTCACATGAATTTTTAATTTCTTTATCATCAGAAGCATATTATTGAAAATAAGAGCAATATGAGGAAATATGAAGGCTTTTAATGCAGCAACTTTGGATAAGTTTTCCGTTTTTTTTTATGGTTTTTATTATTTAAATTAGTCAATAACAAAATCTTATTCATTTTCTTGGCTACGTAAACGTGCGTTTCCGTTCGTCAAACGGATAGACAACTGTTGTGCCCTCTCGACAATGTCCTTTCGCTTTTTCGACGAAACGCCGTGCGCGACTTCAGCACAATATTTACGGTTTTGCATCATCAGTACTTCCAATTCCTTAAACAAAAATAGAACGTAAATAAACATCAATCATCAAGTATATAAAAGCCAAATTGACATTAGGTTTTTTTTGTTCAACTCAGTGCTTGCTGTCTACATTAAATCATTTCAGGCGCAAATTACCAAAACATCATTGTGAACACAAACTATTGAAATTTCTTTAAAATTCCTTTCATTCAGTGGAAATTGGCTGCAAGACTGACATAAACTAACCTTAACATTATGTATGAGGACTTTCCTGAATCCAGTGGGAAGCATGTGTTTTGTCTTTGCATTTGAACCATAACCGATGTTCGGCATCAAATATTGGCCCTTAAAACGCCTACGAACTCTGTTATCGATACCCTTTGGTTTACGCCAGTTCCTCTAAAATTTGATCCAACGTTATTAACGCAAACGAATATGATTTATGCGTAATTACCTTTAGCTTGGCATAACGATCAGATTGATGGCGGATGAACTTCTTTGTCCGCTTTTTGACGATCGTCGGTCTATAAACTGGCCTGATAGCCATTATTGTAACCTAAAAAAGAATAACGAACACTTATATATGCAATACTTTCTTAAAATTTATAAAACTTTAGCAAATTTGATTAAAAATCTAAACTAATAACGAATTAGTATTCATTAATATAAAATTATAAGCAAATTAATTACCGATGTGTATTATATTTGTAGATAAATTACTAAAGAAGGAAAAAGTCGTATACACATGCGAACGACTTGAAATTAGAGGACCTAAACCATATTGAATATAGCCATCTAAGAATTTACACTATTGGCAGCCAACAATACACCGCTAATTTGAAATCTTTGCAAGTTATACCAAAAATATTTCTCACAACTCCTAGAATGCAATTAAAAACGGAAAAATGCGAATTATTATAAGCTTAGCTCAATTTTCAAATATAACCGTAGATTTTTTATTGTGAAAATAAACATTTCAATTGATTCATAAATATAAAATCTAAACTGTATACTTCTTAACATCTAAATATCTTCATCGGTAACATGTAAACTGTTCCTTTTTTGAAATCTTTTTGAAGGCACAAAATGTATAAAAATTTCCAAATAAGAATTCCTCTAAATCAAGCAAATCCATCGATTATTAGTTACGGATTCCATCGTAAATTGGCAACGATCCATAACGTATTAATTAACTAATTACAATTGAAATTAATAATTATGTTTCTACATGTACTAAGATTTATAAAAAGTTGTAGAAAAAAGAATAGGATGTCACAAAAGAAGAATAATTTAAATCTATTTCCTAGATCGCCTTAGATGATGACAATGTCCGCTCTTTGTATTTGATCTGGTCTTAATACTTAATTGTCTGTGTTCTTTCATAACATTTTTCTTGTTATTATTATCCAACTTTTTGGTTTCATTGCTCTTTGGTAATTTCTTCTCGACGGCCGATCTTTTACGCGTAGGAGGCAAATTCATCAACTGCGAAGTTTTCCGCGGCGTCCTCTGTTTGTTGACGCTTCGTTCAACGTTGTTGTTCGCCAATTTTACATTATTCATATTTCTACTTTTACTATATTGCACATTCTTAGCCGTTTCATCTTTAGTCGCTTTTGACGAATTCAAAACAGATTGTCTTGTAATTTTCCTAACGACCGCAGGTTTCGTTATTACTTGTACTTTCGGTTTTTTCAAAGGTAACACTCCGGCGGACTCCAAATTTCTCTTTCTTGTCAATCTCGTTTCCTTTACTATTTGATTTGTTGTTGATGATACAGTTTTATGCTTGACATCTTTCGTTTTCTGTCGCGGCGTGTTATTTTCTTTCGCCGTTTCATCTTTATACGATATATTGGACTTACTTCTTGTCACCACTTTATTTACACCCGACGATTCTTCATCATTTGAAGTGTTACCCTTAATTTTCTTAGGAATTTCCACATCTTCTGCACATGCAACAGTCTTGGTGCTATTCGAATCCGACAATATCTTATTATTGCAACATCCAACATCCAATTCTTTACACGATTCGATGGTCGTTTGCGTTTGTGATATTTTAATATGCTGAAAGTTTTCGGAAGAGTTCAATATTCTCTTGGTTTTACCGATGTTCCTACGTTTGGTCACCCGTAACTGTGAATATTCGTTGGTGATCGTCTCCTTCTGATATTCCGTCTCCATCGAACTGGATGAGATCTCGTTGATTTGTATGTTTTCCTCCTCGCTAACTGTTTTTGCCTGCAAGACGGTAGATTCCATTACTGTATTAACAACGTCCGACGAATCCAATTCGGCTAGATTGCTTGTACCAGTCGGATCGAAGCCTAAACTCTCCCTAGGTTGAGGTATAAAATTCATATCAAACATTTCAGGCACGTTCTTTGTAAATATTTGTGAGCTACACGAAATTTCTGATTTATCATCCTGAGAGTTGCACGTGTTTGCATAATTGTTCGAAAAATCTATAACGTTCGCATCATTACACGACATCGCTGGCTCCGTTACTTTTGAAATAATTTCGTTTGGCTGATTTTCTAAATGATTTTCTGACAAATCATTTTGCGACACTTCTTGGCTCTCGTATCTCGTTACAATCTGTAAGCCGCTGTCACTGTAGTTCTTCTTGCGATTCTTAAGAACTTGCGCCCTCGGTGGTCCCGGAGGATCGAGCATTACCGTCACGACCGTGGTATTGTCGGCTCTCATCTTAGTAGTCGACCACCTGCCTAGTGCTTCCTCCACCAGACACTTGCTCGGATTCAACCAGACTTTTTGCGGTGCATCACTCAATGCAGCATCCTCATTATGCCGCTCTGCCTGTTGTACTATGTGTACGGCCATTTGCGAACTCAACATGTTGTACAAACCGTCAGTGCCGAAGATTAGGCATCGAAAACTGTTGGTATCTATGGCTATCACGGAACAATCAGGTTCTGGAGATACGACAAACTCGTCCAATTGCGAATTGTAAGACCATAAGTCGCCTAAACTGCGTGCCACCGCTAGAAATGGTATCTCGTCGATCATGGTGGACCTTCTTACCGGTCCCTTATGGCCTATTCGAGGCCGATTCCACACTACTCTTGGCACACCTGAAATTTAAACAGACATAACTCTTTAGATTACATGTGTGTGTGAAACATTAATATAAAATCACCTGATTTTGCAACAACTTTGCCGCCACATTGTTCAATTCTTGCCATTTCCATAACGCTTTCTGGTTTATGATCTTTTGTTAGTGCTTTGGCTTTCCACTCTTTTGATTCTGGTTCTTGGTAACCTGAACATACAAATTTCATGTACATCATAAACAAATGTTTATTATACGGTGCTATGATGAAGCTTACCTAAAATAATTCGAGAATCTCCAACATGACCTACATAAATCTTTCCTCTTCTAATGAAAGCAACACTTGCTGTGGTGCCAGCAGTACTTGGTAATCCAGATGCAGTTTTTGGCCATTTTTCTAAAACACATATGCAACATTAAACACTGGGAGGAGAAAATAATGACAAAAATGATGTACCTTGTTCCTTCCACATGGCATAATGTGTGGCAATGTAACCATCTTTTATAGCTTTTAGCACGTCCTCGTCGTTATCAGACCAAAATGATTTATGTCTAACAATAATGTCCATTAGATGTTCTTTAGCAAATGCAGCAGCTTCAGCTCCACCGTGGCCATCGTAAATACCGAAGAACGCATATTCCAAGTCTCTCTCGTCGTCCGTTTGCTGATATGCTACAGAGAAACAATCTTCCATATATTTTCGACCCCCTTGACGACAATGTCCAGTTACGCGTAAATTAATTCCAATCGATGCTGGCATCTTTCCCTAGATGTTTATTTAGCACGTTTTTAATACTCTTTAGAATTGTTTAAATCTATTATGAAAATATATTTCTTGTAATTTAACATTACACCTTGTTTATTTACGTTCGTTTGATGCAGAATGCTGTTTATCTTCGTGAAACTCACAAGTGTTTTGCAATATTAGTGACATATGTAATCAGCTTTAATTTGTGCCATCCACTACGACACACGTGCTGTTGTGCCACTTTTTAATCGTTTATTTGCGAATGTAGTCAGAATATTTTTCATCTACCATCGTTTATTATGTTATTCACAAGCATCTCCTTCAAAATAAAGGATTCAAATTGTATTTTGAAGCAAATAGAATTAATAAAAATAATTCAGTACGTCTGAGATTAGAAGGACGCTATAGCAGGTTGCAGGGAGCGATGAATAGATGACGCTGCATGTCGTTATCCTTAATCCTTTTTAATTAAATATGCTAATTAAGGGATTAGTGGGGTGGTTTAGCGTGCAACAAAGCAATAAAGATTTTATATTAAAGTCAAGGAGGAACTCGTTGTTGTTGGTCAATGGGAAATGTAAATAAATGTCGCCTTAATGGTCACATTTTCCGGTGTCCATTAGTTCTTCATGCATACACGGCATCCTCTGGCTTTATCCCTAATGTTTTTTAATTATTTTAATAAAGCATACTGTCCTTTTTGCCTTTTACACACACGTTCCTGCACGCAAATTTATTGACGATTCTTATCCAAACGTAAATAATGATTATTGGGAATCGCGTTTTAAATGGGAGTTATTTATGAGGTCGTTGAAGAAGTAAAACTCCTTACATATCCATTTGCTTATATTTTACAATTATATAATACAATGTAAATTTGAGTATCAATTTTCATTTATTTTGCTTATTTATTCACTATACAAGGTCTTTAAACAAAATCTTAATTATCGACAATTTCATTTAAACAGCCTGTATGAGTAAAATTTTAATTATTAATCCTTCAATTATTTATTGTTAAATTTGTAGCATGAAAAATAACATGTATAACACACAAAATTATAATGTTACAATTCTATGCTTATATTTATTTAATTAAAATAACGAATATCAGAACTTGCATCGTCTTTTAAATATTCATTATCATTTTTTCGTTCGTTTCGCCATCCATCTAATTCCATTTAAGATTAAAATGGAACGCAAAAGAAAAAGAAATGCAACGAGGAGAAACGAATAATAGAACGGGTTTCTGCAAACGTATATGTACTGGCATCATGTATATATAAATTTTTCAAATTTAATAATCATTTTGTTAGGAGGAAACAATCGTAATCAAATTATTTTATATGGCAAGTGTAAAAGGACTACAATATGCAATCGGGATGCTAAAGGAATGTAAAGGGAAGTCGAATTATAAATTAGTTAAACATAAAAACAAAACGATACAAAAAATAATAAATCAAAATAATAATAATACGAACAGCACCAATGCAAATATTATCATGTGTCTCGTTTAAAATTTGATCAATCTCTTTAGACTTTCGTTTTCTCATTTTTTTTTGCGATTTTAATTAATTCCTTCTATTTGTTTTTGTTATAAGACACATCTTCGAAGTATAATATAGCTTGTATCATAATATGTATATAGGTATATGTATAAATATATGTACGTATAAAAAAAATGAGGTAAAAGCGTTTCTATTCATAATTAATTCTGCTTCAATTATCGAATCTTCATTTAATATTTCGCTTTTTTCTTCAATTATCGTTTAATTATAAACTACCGCATTTTACGAAATAAATATTTAAAAGAAAATAAAGAAAATAATAATAATACTGTAGATAGAATAAAGAAATTAAATGAAAAATAATGTTAAGTAGTGGAACGGTGAGCTTTAAAGAGACGCCGTTAGTCTATGAAGAATTTCGATTAAGAAATAGTTTTCGAATCGTTCAAAAATCGAATGACACGATTTAAATTTACAAAATGTTCAAGTCGTACGTATATTAAAAGTGGTTCCTGTTGTAATTTTTTTAATTCTTCAAAGTACAGGAGTCTCTTCTCAATGAAAGGGGTAATTTAACATTTTTTTTTGGTGAGGAATATAAATAAAATGGCAATCTTCGTAATGGACGTACGTACATGTACAAGAGAAAAGTGTAACAATAAAGAGTTTTTTTTGCAACGGGGATCCTTTTTTTTCACATTCTATTACACAAATCTTCGCTTTCATGTATCTTTGCATTAATATTCTCTAATATTAATCATAATTTCACGTACTGTTTAATCTGCGTTTTAATTTTCATCATTAATTAACTCTCCTTTTTTGTTTGTTTTAAAATTCATCACTTCTCTTTTATACGTTTCATTATTTTTGTCATTAAATTCTTTTCTTCTATAATTAGGACGGTAGATAGCTGTCGTCGCGATTATTTAAAAAGAAAACTATAAAATAATAAATAAGTAAAAATAAAATCATAAAAATTGCATTAATATTAATCGATAATTAAACGATTGTCGCACAATTTCAATCGTTAATTATCATCATTAAAGTATTAAACGTTCAGTCGTATGCAAAGTTTCTTTGAAAGGAATCGTTAAAAAATTTCTTTACTACATCCATTGTTCTTTTTCCTTTTGTGAGAGGGTCGCCCAAATTTTCACGCTGCACAATATCAATAAGCAATAACAACAGATATTTGCTGCCGTTCATTTCCTTTGATTCATGAAATAGCAAATCAACAGTTTGTGGGGTGGCAGGTGTTTGCTGCCCTCTCATAATCAATAACTTTCAAATTGCTGAATGCAATTCTTCCAAAACGAAACTTTTTGTATTACTCCTCTTTCGCTCGTATATAAAAACTTAAAACTGCTATCTTTTATCAATCATCTCTCTTAAACTCTTTATATTTATATAATATGTATAAGTATTAATAATTAATTAATATATATTATGTACAAGGTAAATTTACAAATATTCTCTCGCACGAATATTAACCAATTTTCTTCATTAAAATTCCGTTTGTTCATTATGTTTCTTTTTGTGTTTGTTTGTTGTCTTAAATATTTGTATAATTATAATAATATCTAATTAAAATTATGTCTTTCCTAATCACTAACAATACATAATTAATAATTATTATTTTGTTATTCATTTATTTATTATAATAACACAATTGCTTTATCATCATCATCATCTTCATTTCGCTCATAATTTTTAATCATTGCGTAAGTACAGTTCAATAGTATAGGGAAAATGATCAGTTTTTCTCATTTTTCTCCCTTTATTGTTAAGTAATTGCTAAAATCCTTGTCTTCATGCTGTTTTAATTAATAAATACACTCTCAAGTATTTCAAAACGAGAACGCTGCATTCGTCATTACGGTCCAGAAACGGAACCGTTCTGCTTTATTTTCTTTTTTCATCCAAAGGATTAGTTATCGACGATAATTAAACGACGTAATATTCGCAAATCGCAAATTGAACATTAACGATAATATTAAAATCTTAGGCAAGTTTTAGGCTGACAATCGATTTTATCGTTTCGACGCACTTAAAAAGACTCTTGACTACCGCTTTTCCTATTTTCAAATGTCTTGCATTAGAAAGGAGATTTCAACGAGTGATTTTCCGTTTCACTTTCAACTAATAGTTCGCGTACATCCTTTGACTAGATTGATGCAATATCTAAGCTGCCAAACCAAAATTTCGTACATTAATTTGCAAATCAAACGGTTCTTTGCCATCAAAAAGTTCTCACAACGTAAGCCGCCAAAGGGACAACTTTATGTCTTCCCATGCGGAATGCAATATCGTCGTCGTTATTTTTATTGGCGCCTCTAACTCTTTCTGCTGTTCCTCTCGCGAAGTTATCGGCCAGATTTCACGTTCGACTCGCATCTAAAACGAAATCAACTTCGAGTCGCCGATTGCGAGAGGAGCGCTCCTTTCGACAATCTAAAACGTAAGTTAAAAACTGATTAGAACTCGTCGGATCCCCATTTCTAATGCAAAACTTCGCCGCATAACAAATCGATATCGTCCGTCGTACGAACCCTGCAACTAATAATAATCATAATGAAAACTGTAACAATCAATTTCAATTTAAAGTGTCCTTCTCCAATCAACCTCGACTATCATCCGGCCACAATGAGCAAAAAAAAATCGATTTCGATTCGAAGCCGTACACAATTCAAGCGTCGCTATAATGATTGACGTCGCCCTGTTTCTTGTTCCGCTTCGGCAACACGATGCCGCCGATCACGCCGACGCCGCCGCCACCGCCGCCGCCGTTCTCGTGCTCGTACTCTTGCATTTTGAACCGCAGGAAACCCTGATCCTCGACGAGCACCGAATCCGGCAACTGGTGCTGCTGTCGCCCGTCGTGGTTCGGCAACGTCTGCACGCCGAGATGCGGCCGCGCGTGGTTCTTTCGCGTGCGACCGGTCGACCGGCGGCCGGACGTGTTCGACGAGTTGCGGCCGCTGCCGCGCCGATCGAATTCCCCGCGTTCGAAGTCGTGCCGCGTCCGCTCGTACTGATGGTGATTGATCATCGTCGACGACGACTGATCGATCGGCTCGCTGTAAACGTTATGCTCCGATTGGTGATGGTGGTGATGATGCGGCGGATGATGCAGATTGTTCGCGGCAAACTCGCGCTGATAACTGCTGCTGGTGTCGTCGTCCTCGTCGTCGACGACGATCTGCGTGCCGTTGAACTCGACGTCGTACTTGGGTTTCGCGTAGTATTTCGCCGATTCGTACGTTTTCGCGTTGCGATTGGAATTGCGCGCGGAGTTCGGCAAACTGGCGCGGTCGAAGTGGCCCGAAGACGGCTGCTGCGGCGGTTGTTGTTGTTGTTGTTGTTGCGATAGATTATTCAAACCGGGCGGTTCGACGTTCGCCGTCCGACCGACGCCGTTGTTGCCCGCGTCGAAACGGTCGGATCCGTTCGCCCAGTTCGGCCGCTCGAAACGATCGAAGTTCCCGTTGTTGCTGCGCTCGCCGTCGCTCTGATAGCGTTCGAGCGTCGACTTCTTGTCGAACGAATCGTTCTGGAACGCGTTCTTCACCAGGTTGTTCGGCCGATCGATCGGCTCCGTCGGCAGATTGTCCATGATCATCTCGTTACGGCTGTAATTCAACGCGTTCGGATTCGTGTTGCAATTGTTCGGATAGATGTTGTCCGTGCTCGAGTCGCTCGTCGTGCACGGGAACAACGGGAATCCGACCGTTTGTTTCTCCCGCTGCGACATCTTCAGACTGACGACGATCGCCAACAGCGTGATGATGGAGATTTCCAACAATCGCACGCTCAATTCGAAGCCCCACAATATCCAATGATGTTTGATCTCGCCGTTGAACCGGTCCACCTTGATGAAGAACAACGCGTACAATTGCACGCAGCCCAAGAGGACGAACAACAGCGCGACGGCGATCGTGATGTGCGACGCGTAGCTAATGTTCTGCGTGCACATCTCCGACAAGTTTTGACTCTTCTTCGCCAGCACGTTCTTGATGATCTTGTACAGGTACAAATAGCTGACGCCCAGCGCCCACGCCAACAGGACGAACACCGGCCGGCAAACGATCAGGCTGGCCCGCTCGAAGTGGCCCAGCGTTTCCGAGATGCTCAAACAGAAGCAGAGGAAGATGTGCATGACGCCGAAGAGGACCAAGAAGACCGGGCGCGTCTTCACTTTCAGATGCGTGAGCGTGCGTTTCAGCAGGAACAGGATGAGAACGGCGAACGTCGTGGCGAGCAGACTGAGCGGGAAATTGTGCAGGAAGTCGTACAAGAAGATGTTGAACGATTTGTAGACGTTGTACGGATCGTACGTTAAATAGAAGATGCGCAGCACGCAGATGACGGTCAGCATCAAGTGTATGGTGAGGAAGTAGCTCTTGGAGAACATGTGCGGATCGTTCTCGTAACGGATCAGTTTGTAGATGGAGCAAGCGGCCAACAGGACGTAGGAGACGACGACCAAATAGACGTGCACGTTCCAGCAGATCGTCCAGATCTCCTCCGAGTTCGCTTTCGTCACGTTGCCGTTCGCGTTGTTGTTGTTCTTCTCCTTGCGATTCGGCAAATTGACGAGGTCCGATATTTGCGTGGTGAACTCGTCTCTCGCCGGATGACGATGATCCTTCTTCTTGCTGTTATTGGCCGTCGCGTCGTTCTCGGACTTGCCCGGGTTCGAGGCGACAATCTCCTTCTTCGTCGGCAAATCCTCGAAGGCCGTCTCCGCCGCCGACGGTTTCGTGTCCTGCTTACTGTTACCGTCGCCGTCCGCGTCCGGCTCCCGTTGACTCGACTCCTGCTGCTGCGACTGTTGCTGATGATGGTGATGCTGCTTGTTCGGCTTCTCCGACGTCGGCGGAGCACGATTGCTCTTCGGCGCCGTCTTGCCGTGATCGGCCGGCCGTTGGACGTTCGGCGTCGCGGTGACCGTGCGCAGCAGGATGTCGCTGATGTCGTCGTGGCGGCCGTTCGAACCGCTCAGAATGCGCGTGATCGACGGCAGATAGTCTTTCTCGTACTCGAAATTGCTCTCGTTCGCGTTCCTATTCAAGCCGTACACGTGGCCCAAGCGATCCAAGTTCGCGTTTTGCGACGGCGTGTTCAGCGACTTCTTCTTGTTGTTCTCGTTCTGCTGCGTGTTATTGTTGTTGCTGTTGTTATGATTGCCGCTGTTGTTGCTGTTGTTGTTGCCGTTATCGTTTCGCGGTTCGGTGATCGGCACGCGTTCGACGTTCACCTTGCTCGGCGGCATGAACGGTATCCGGTCCTTGCTCGGCATCAACGACGGCGGCGGGAACGGCCGCTTGTTCACGAACCCGTCGGAGTTGGTGCCGCGCAGCGTCGGCTTGTCCGCGAACGGACTCAAGTATTCGGGCGGCAGCGGCGGCGTGAAGAACGCGCGACTCGGCGGCACGTAGCTCGGTATGTCTTTGCTATAGATCGACTTCGTCGGTCGCACGTTGCGCAGCACATTGTAGCCGCCCGTCGTCGTCGTCGACGTCGACTTCTGCACGGCGCTCTCCGTCACCCCGTGGTCGTGCCAGTTGACGTCCGGTCGCAACCGGTCGTTGTTGTACCGGTTCGGATTCTCGTAGTTGCGATTGTTGTTGTTCTTGAGGATGTCGGCGGCCGGCGCGGACGTCGGCAGCGCGTGATCCTTCTCCAAATCGGCGCCGTAGCCGAACTCGCGATTCTCCTCCTCCTGCTCGACCGCATCGTAATTGCCGCGATTACGTCCGGCGCCGCCGCCGTTGAAACCGTGATCGGGTTTCTTCACGTCGACGCTCAGCCATTCGTTGCTGCCGTCCGAGTAACGGTACGTCGTCAATAGCGGCGTCGCCAGCGTCGTCACCGGATACGCCGTGTCCGGTATCGAACGCTTCGTCGTGCTGCCGTAGGCGACCTTATTGAATACGGCCGCGATGCTCTGCTCCAAGTTGATCTTGTCCAAGAACGGTTCGGACTTATCGAAATCGTTGCCGAACGCGTGCGTGCCGTCGACGGCGAACGCCATCACGACGACGAGCGCCAACGTTCGCACGTGCATCATTCGCGCGCGATACGTCTTCTTCGTTAATAATAATTTCGCCAGCGGAATTGACACGAAACGATTCAAATATAATAGGCACATATCCGTCAATGATAATAAATACAAACTAATGATTAACGTTAACTTATGATTAATAATCAACGAGCGACGATGATAGTTGCTAATGCCGTCGAGTCTCGCACGGCCCGCGGAAACGTTCGACTCGCCACGACGTCGACAACGGTCGTCGTCCGGACCGACGACGGTTAAACTCTCATCGCCATTGTTATTAACATTAATAATACAACACGGATCACAGATGTTACGTTTAGTCTCTTCTAAGGGTTGCGCAGGTGACGCGCCCCGACTGGCGGTGGCGCGTTTCACTCCGTCATCGAACGAACAACGCCACGACACTGTCGATGAGGACGACGACGACGACGTTGATGATGACCAACAACGATCGGACGTCGTCTCTGTCGTTGCCATCGTTAGCGTAGACGATGATGATGGTAAAGAAGTTGCGATCGGCCGAAGAACGTCCGCACTCGAACCGTCCGTCAGCGTTTGACGTTTGGCCGGTCTCCTTCTCGCCCTTACCATCGTTAATTAATTAATTAATCGATTAATTTAACAATCGTTCAGTGGCGGAACAGCAAGAAGAAGAACATTCCGGCTGGTCGTTGTTGCGAATGCGACGGTCCTTAATCAATGGTGCCACCATCAGCATTCTTCTTCCTCCAATCAGCAATGTTTGCTTTATGTACGGAACCGAGTTAACTTCTTGTTGGTTTGTTTTGGTTTCCGCAAGAGAATCACAGCGTTATTTCGATCGGTATTTCGGTTCCGTCGTTTTGATTATTTATTATTGCACGTACGGTTCGTCCATTTCTTTGTTTTGATCTAGTTTCCGTGTTCTCGTCGAAGAAGTTGCGAATCTAAAACAGAAGAAAAAATGCGCACGGGATTAGTTTAATGCCAATCGAAGTGTGAGGAAAATGTGTAACTTTCGCTCTCGCATTTCGAAGCAATAATAACTAACAAATATTTATGGTTCGGGCGAATATTCGCGAATGCCGGTGAAAAAGGGAGCAACTTTTTGTTGATTTATCGCTCGGCTCCGGGCATTTGGAAATGATGTATAAGAAACCGGGCGAACTTTTCTACTAAATTTCGGTTCGCAATTGATCGATTTAAAACTAGGAAAATTTGCATCGGCGATAATAATTCGCGACACACTGACACGATTCTTGCACATGCCTCTTAAACGGTTCCATTTGCGTTCGGGTGCTTGTGCCAATTTCGCGAATTCGCTTTCAAGAACGTTAATAATGGCATTAATAAATAAGCGGAGGATCTTTCCACTCTTCATGCCGGATTCCGTCGATTGTTTAATTAAATACGACGCCAAAGAAACTGCTATGTAATAATAATAATAATAATAATGGGACGAATAAAAGAACTGGAGGATGCGTCTTTTACTAAAAGAAAAAGGAAATGCAAGAAGTAAATGAAGGTTTTTTTAATCGGCGTTCGTGTAAAAGCAGCCGAAGGTACAACAAGAAGAAGAATGAAAAAAAAAACGTAATAATATGCAGAAGAAGATGTAGAGGAAGGAATTTCCGTTATGGCTTCCAGAAAGCACTAAAAACAAGTGGGAAAAAAGATCGCCCTTTTCCTGCCATCTTCGTCGCTCCCTTTATTTCCTTTTTGTATTGTTTTCGGGTTTTATTATCATCATTATTATTGCGGTTTAAATTTATATAGCGTCAGAAGGGAGGCTTTGATCTCGCACTTTTTCCTTCTTCGTCCGCCCTCTCCCATTCTCGTCCCGTTCCTTTTTTATTGTTCATCATCATCATCATCGGCGAGGTAACATTATTATTCTTGATACGGTTTATTATGGTTTCTAATTCATTTACCTCACTTCCTCATCGTCTCGCTCTTTTTCCTTCGGTTCTAACTTTATTTAACAGTTTATTACTTCCGATGGCTAATAATAAAAAAAAAAAACGACAAAAACAAGAGGGAACGGGGAGGATCCATAAGCGGTTGCCGTTTGTCTCGACAACGAAATTTATCGAACGCCCTTCGAATAACGATTATTGTTATTATTATCATAAACAAAAGGGTTTGCTAATCGGATTTGCCATTCGCTTCGTGTGCACGGCCAAACGGTAGGAACCGTCGATATTATATTATTCGGTCGTCAATAATAATTCTTGCAGTTGCGAAGTTTATTTCGGCTCACGGACGAAGGAGAAAGAGCGAGAGACGGCCAAAGGGAGCGCGCAAAAGGGACGGGAAACAAATAGAATTATTGTCCTTCATACAAGTCGAACGTATATTATATACAATAACAATGATTTCTAATATCGTAAATTTCGGCCCTGTCAATGCGAACGTGCACGGGAGCCCTTTAACAAACCGCCAAGGGATGGGGAGCAGGAGGAGAACGCAAACTGAAGGGAGGGAGAGAAACAGGCGAAACGGGGATCGTATTTAATATTTTCCTTTCGTTCCTCCTTTTTGTTTTCCTCCACTATCTACCCCGCCCTACGGGGCAACAACAAGTTCGCCCGCCGCCTCCGCCAAATTTATATATATATATATATATACGTGTGTATGCCTCATGATTTAGGGGCCTCTTAAATCGCGGAGAAACACGGTTACCATAATCTGGAAATATTTCACGCGGCACAAGAAAAAGATGATGATGATGATGGCGATGGGAGCAAAAAATAAAGCGGGCGAGAAAAAGAGGCGAAAATCTACGTGCCTTGCAAGTTTTTCCGAGGAACCGCGCCGCAAGAAGAAGGCAGGCAAAAAAAAAGAGGAATCTTCGGCGAAGAGCGAGGGAGCGCGAGGCCAAGAGTTGACGAATATACGACCATTTCTATTTACACTTTTGGCAAACATAACACATAGTTTAAGAGAGAGTTTTCGCCTCTTTCTCTCCCTTTTTTTTTCCTGCTCTCTCTTTCGCCGGCTCTTTTGTGTTTCCCTCGTCCCTTTCCATTTCCTTCCTCGCGCGCTCGCACCGGCTCGTTACTTTCACCGTCTTCAGCTATCCACGTACCATTATATATTTTCGACCCCTCGTTTTACCTTGAAGCAAGTTTCCACCCCGACGACGACAACAACAACAACAACAAGATGAAGAAGACGGACAAGAAAACAACAACAACAACATAGACGCGGAGAGTAAGTAAACAAGAGCTGGAAAAAAGCCCGTTTTTTCCCTCTATAACAATTCGCCCACTTGAACGCCGGAAAATGACAAGTCTTAGCGTAAACGAACGAAGAAAAAGGCGATGGCGAAATAATGCCATTTTATGTCCTTTACGTGCCTTTTGCCTCCATCGCAAAAAAATTGTTCTTTTCTTTGCGCCCTCTTTCACTTCGCTATTTTTTTTTTGCCTTCCTTCGCGTTCTGTCTTGAGATCCCGTTCTCGAAACATAACAATAATGTTTGTATAGGATTCGCATTTTCCATAGAGAACGATTTCATATTGCCGTTAGGTGCGGCGACAAAAGGAAACAAACGAAGAGAGTCGGGGGCGTTAGAGGGTTGCATTTGTGGACGTCGAAGATTATTCGCTTGCAAAATAAACAGAAACAACGTTCGTATTCGGCGAACGAAAAGCAAAAATGCGTTCCATTAGAACGGCTTCTTCGGGAATCCTCTGAAGGACGGTCGTCACCATCATCATCAACGTCCTCATTAAAAAATGTTAAATAACGTCGAGGTAGAACGGAGAGGGCGGCCCAGAAGGACGCGTCCGGTGGACGATATTTGCGGAAGCGTTTACCAGCTAATGGCGGCGAGGACCTCATAATTAACCTCCGCGTCCCTAGTAAAACAACTACTTTCGGTTTGCCCGTTCACCTTTCCGAATCCCAAACACGCCAGTCTTTTAGCACGTGTTCCTCCGGAGAGAAATAAGGCGAGCGAAAGGTAAAACAGAAATGACGAGGGATTATTTTTAAATTACGCACTATTGCCGCCATTGGGAACGTCAAGAATTCGCTTCCCGGTCTGATACCGCTTTCACGCAGAGAGAGATACAAGTCGAGGAAACGCATTAAACTAATTGATGCTTCGCATTTAGACCGATTGGCATCGATCCAATGGCACGTCTTCTAATCGTTCGGTAATTTACAAAGTGATAATAAATTCGGGGCCGCCGACGTCGACGATGAAGAGGAAAGGAAAAAGAAGTGGATTCCTTTCGAAAATGGGTTAAACAATTCGTCCGTCCGTTCGTTATTATTATTTATCGAGAGCGGGCGATTAAATGGAAACCGTTCGTTAATTAATTAACTAATAATTTCGAATTGCGGCGCGACGATTGATTCAGATGAAGAGAGAGAGAGAGAGAAAATGGCCGATGAAAACGGTTTTCGTCGAAGAATTTCATTTAAAACGCATTCGACTTTCCCTCCCGAACAAACAATATTGCGAACAATTTAATATATAACGAAATGTCGAATGCGAGATGTTAAGGCGAATCGAGCCGATGGAGATATTAATAAAACTCTTCATTAAACTCTCCGGTATCCTATTACAATTCGAGCGCAGAAGAAACGCGAAAATTCGGCGGAATAAAGAACGGGGACGCGAGTAACCCAACCGCCGCGTTCGTTCGCGAAAGACGCTCTAATTGGACGAAAGAGAATTTGCGAATTTGCCGGAAATGGAATAAAGGGCGACGACGACGCGCGCAAATTAATGAGAATAAACAAGGTTCCGCAAATAATGATGATCGAATGGTGGCGAGCGCACCGATGTCGATGATGATCGTCATCCACTTTAATTGGCGCTTAATTATGAAATTACCTCATCGTTATCGACGCGATGCGTTTTTTCTTTGCCTCATTGAAATCCGAGGCGAGCAAGAAAAAACAACGGGCGATTATCACGATGGTGATGATGATAATTGGCATTCAACGTGCGCCTTGAGGTGATTGCATTACAAGAAAAATGCCTCCTTTCATTTATTAGCGTTTTTTTTTTTAAACAATAAGGATATACGATTACCGCTCGTTTATTTATTGCTATTAGTTCAAACAACAGTAATACGAAGAGACGGTGAAAGAGGCGGAGGACGTCCATTAATTGTCCTGGTTGATTAAATTGTTTTGAGCCGAAACAGGCGTTAAGCGAGAGCTTTCCTGCTTCTTTCAGGGCGGAAAAGAATGTTTCGATAGTGCGATAACAATTGGCGATCCTATTGCAAAAATTGCAAAATAAAAAAAAACGGAGAGAGAGAGAGAGAAAGGTTGCTCGTTGCATATGGAATAAAATTTACTTCTGATGTTATTTCGTATAAAATTGTTATGTCATGAATCACGTTTCGTTTCCCCTCGTTCGACTTCTTCTTGGATTATTGCTTCTAATGGATTTTTATTGGTATTTCATCATCATAACCATCAACATCATCATCATCATCATCATCGGCATCATATGAAACGAACACCTTTCATTCCTTCGCCTTGACTCTCTTCTTCACACACACACACGTCACCATCATCATATTCCTCCGCTTCTTGTACATCAATCCGTACGAAAAAAACAAAAAAAAAACAAATCACGAGATTTCTTTTTTTTCCTGCCGTTTCTTCTCGTTTTCATCGCCGTTTCCCAACGCGTTTGCAAACGTTTACGATTACAATTTGGCATTTCGATGCGAAAGCGAATCGATAACGAACCTGTTAAAAGTCGCGTTCGTCCCAAATAGATTGCGATCGCCTCGCGATCCGAACGGATTTTCTCCTTCGCACGGACGACGACGACGACGATGATGATGCAACGTCTCGGGGCGTTTAGCGATTATTTACGTTTCGTTCGATCGCCGCTAAAAAGGCGAGGAGAAATCGATCTCCGCGGCAATTAAATTGCTCTTTCGCCATTTCAATTGCGATTGCTTAATTTGCAAACACATTTCAAACGGAACGAATGGAGGCAACAATAAGCGTATGCGAATGTCGTTGCGATTTCGTGCGGCTTCTGATTGTTGGCAGATCGCAACACCGGTTCGGGGCAAACAAAACGAGAAGAAGAAGAAGCGGCGAATCCCTCGAGGGCCAAAGACATGCACACACGCGCGGCGAGCGAGACC
Source organism: Hololepta plana (assembly GCA_963695495.1). Lineage (NCBI taxonomy): Eukaryota > Metazoa > Arthropoda > Insecta > Coleoptera > Histeridae > Hololepta > Hololepta plana. The sequence continues at coordinate 1,498,813 of OY968841.1, read as the reverse complement.
GTAAGAGACGGAGAAATGTATCGCATGCGGCAAAAGTTCATCGACTCCGGCGACCGTCGTCGCCGTGATACTCATCGTCGTCGTAGTCGTCGTCGCATACGGTTTTAACAAATGATTTTGAGGTGGCCTCCCCCAGAAACAATTGTACTATCATCATCATCGCGAACAGTTGATGATGGTCGGTGATGATTAAAGGATTTCGTTTGGTTTTTCTTGCTCGTTAAATACTCAAACAAAACAAAACAAAAAAGTCTTCTCCATGCGGATCCGGTAATTTTGTTTATGACGTGCGTTATGCGGGGAACGAAAATAAATAAATAAACGGTAATAATTGCTTTTGGAAAAGCGGCGACCGCGAGGAAGAGGCTGTTCCAGCTTCGGCAGGTATTTCGCCCTTTTCGGGAAAATAACGGTAACCGGAGGGTCGTGTTTTTTGTTTGCCTTTCGTGCCCGAACAGCGGGGATTACTTCAAGGAAATTCGGACCCGTTTTAAAACAAAAAAAAAACGCTCTCTTTCCTCGCCGATTCCTTTTTTTTTTAGTTTATTTTCAACTTGTTCTAAATTAATTTTTATTGGAACGACCGCATTCGCGTAGGTTTCTTTTGCGTCGGCCGATGAAGAGCATCGTTTTTATCAACCGTCGATGGATGGTTGCTCTCTGCTCCTGGAGGATTTTCGTAATAACGACGGCAACAACAACCGAGCCAAAAAAAAAAATGGTTTCGCATTTTTCCTCTCTTTTGCCTCGCGAAATTTATTTACCGCAACGCCATTCGAACTGCGAGGCGGAGGAGGGAAAAAATGATTATGAATTTCCCGCGGGGGATTTCCGAACTAAGCCGCTTTCCATCGTCTATATCCCCATATCTATTTAATAACAATAACGGACGGTAAACCACAATTTCTTCCTCATGCAACGTTAGCAAACAGGATTTTATTATTTCGCAATTGCGATAATAGCAGTGCAAGTTCCCCATCCCACAAGTGGAGCAAAGACGAGCAACTCTCGATTGGTGCGATCGGCGAAACAGGCGGCGAAAACTTCGCTTCGAATTAGAGGCGCAAATCAGTCGTGGTCGACGTAATTAGTAATAACGAAATTCCCCAAAAACGAAAACAGGGGCGAGGAACGACGGACGATTCCGCAAACGGGCCGTGGCAATTCGAAAGCCGATCGCTTCCTTTTTCTTGCGTAATTAATCATTATTAAGCCACCGTTGCATGCAGAAAAGAAAACGAGACGAAAATGCGAGACAAATGGGAGTTCGTTTGACGTACGATTAATATTTGGTTTATTTAACGTGAAAGTGGATGTTGACGATGAAGAAGTGCCGGCGTCCGTTCGGCTTCGATCCTACCGCGAAGACGTTTATTAAGCGGAGATTCGAATTGATTCGAACGAACGAAAATAATAATAAGAAGGAAAAAAGCGAGTCGTAATTGATAAATTACTTACAATTCCACTATGACAGCGAGCGATTTATTTGAATAAAACTCGAAAGTGGAGCGAAACGAGAAGCGGCTTTGAACGTATCAGGAAACGCATCCCAAAAATTCCGCTTCCCTACATTTACGGTCGAGGAATTTTTTGGAGGTTTCTTTCGTTCGATCAATCGTTTGGTTTGTCGCACAGTGATGCCAACCCCACCGCGCGATTTCTCTTTCATGATCGCACGTTATGTGAAACGATAATTAATGACGACAACGAAGAAAAAGGAATGGCAATTGAAAAGTTCGTGATCAAAGTTTTCCGCGAAACTGGATAAGACGTTCGTGTTGGAAGGGCATAAACGCCCATACGTATCAAAAGAGACATGAATGCGCGATAAATTTCGCACTGAATTGTTTGCTGAAAGTAGGAAATTTGAATCGGGGATTGCAATTGCGTTTCGTTTTTTTTGTCTCTCTCTTTCTCTAGATTGCAAGAGAAAATTGCAACAATGAGGTAAGCGAGATCGAGCTAATGAGACGTTGACCTTTTCGCTATTATTATTATTATTACGAACAATTTGCAATGCGATTTCTTTCGATCCAACAATCATTTCGCATAACTTTCTCGTTATTGTTACGTTTCCACTGAAATCTATGTAACACGTCGGGATTAATAATGATAAATAAATTTCATCGACCGAGCCCACATTGTTCTTATGAAATAAAGTTCGTTCTAAAGAAAGCATGGAAAAATAACGATTCGTAAGAAAAAAATAAAATAAATTGGAAACCGATTCGCGTGCGTCAACCGAAGTCTACCATCGACTAGAGACTTCTTTTTCGGTAAAACTGCAGCAGCAACTCCGCCGATAAGAAGAGAAGCCGGAGTATTAGCGAGAGACCGTCTTAGAGACTCTTCTACTTATTTACCGAAAAAAAAGCAGAGACTTTGAGAGTATTTATCTAACATCATCATCTCTTCTTCCTCGAGAAAGACTCCATCCACCACTCGATTCGCCGACGAAACTCTTTAAGAAACTTCTTCTCCCGTCTCTATGATTATTTCTCTGGCGAAACGTAAGATTAGACTTTAGCAACAACGGCGAAACGAAAAAGAACTGGAAATTGATGAATTCGTGGTACGTTTGTCGTCTGAAGTTGCAAATTGTATGGTAATGCCGTCGAGGTAACGGCAATGTTCCAACGCGAATGCAAACGAAATTATTATTTCGCCAACTATTGTCTTCTTCTTCTTCCGCCAATTTCGGAACCGGAACATTGGCGAGAATGCTCTTCGCAAAAGAAAGTTGCGAATGAATGTAAGAAGGAGGAAATGAAAAACTGTCGGTAATTTTATACGTTATTGATCTTTCGAACGATGTTGCAAGAGATGGAAGCGAGACGGACAATAGTGCAAAAAAATATGGAACGGAATAGACGTCTTACGTGCGGAAAAAAAAATAATAAACGAACAGGGAGGAAAACGTTGCGTCTTCCTCGCTCTTGGACGCTTACACGAGTGCACGGCGTATGTATCGAACGGAAAATTCATGATAAATGACACTCCGGGTATAACGTACACGTGGCACGAGGAGGAATATAATAGAATAATATCTTCCTCGGAGCAGATGATGGAATATAGTGAGAGAGACGAGGGAAATAACGACGATGATGGAAAACTCGAATGTTACCGTTTGGCCTTCGTGCGGGGGCGAAAATCAAAAGTGTTCGAAACGTGGCGGAGGGAAAGTGAAAGAGGGCGCCTCCCTCAGTCCTTCGCTGTTACGAAAACGTTTTCCCTCGTTCAATTGTTAAACAATTTTCTTCGACACGCGCAACATGTCCCATGCATTAATAGTTCTTTTTTTTTTGACAAACTAATAATTACGTTGGCAGCTCCGATTTTGTTTTGTGCGGCTAACTTCGTTTCGCAAATTGCCGTCTCCAATCGAATTCAAATCGAAATGTTCGCGCTTGTTTCGTCAATCGTACCAACTGAGAAACTTTGCTCGCTTTATGGATGCAAAACTGTAACGATTATTGTTGTAAAAGAAAGTAAAAGTTGCAATTTCGTCGATTAAAGAAACTATCCGCTTTTCCTTCGATTACCTTCAATCTCCTCGTCCATTAGACGGCAATTTTTTATTTGCGACTTAGGAAAATCGCATTTTATGCGAGCCCAAACTCGACGTAAGAAACAAAATTAAAAATACGCCAGAAAGTGGGGCACGTCAAACGAAAAAACAAAAAAAAACGCGGCAGTTTATGCGTGGAATTGGCGGAGGAGAAGTTCTTCGTCGTAATATTTCTCGAAAAGTTTCCACATAAATTCGGTTGAAATACATTATTTTCCTTTTTTCGAATTCGGGCAAAGACGTCGATGCGAATCTCCGGCACTCGTACGTTTCGCGATTAGAATGCGATTAAATAGATCGATTGCTAAATTAGGAAAAAGTTATTAATTTTTGTTCCTTTCGCGCCTAGCAAAAAAAAAAACAAGCGAACGCTCGTTGCTTTTGATCCGTTCGATGAAAAGTGAAACGTGACCCCACATACGCCAATAATTACCTGAGCGAGCGCAAAAAAAGCAGTCCTTGGAACGTCAATACGAATTTCGTTACACAATCTTTTCGCCTTCACCTCTTCCACTCGCTCCCGTATCTCTTTTGATTTATTCAAAAGGCATTCGAGAATTTCGCACATGAGTAATTTTTAATTTAATTAAAATCGCTCCGCACGGCAATACGTGTAACGCAACGTTCAAGAAACGGACGCGAACGTGCAAAATTCTTGCGAAGGTTACAAAGGAAATCGCGCGAAGGGAAAGAGCGATCGACTGCGACAGAGAACCGCTCTTTCGTTACTCGATCGCCGTAACGACCGAAAGCTTAAAATTCGCATTAAATCGAAAACAAAAAACTAAAAAATAAAAAACAGCGGCTAAACAATAAGCGAACCTTTCCTCACGGATCCGGCAACCAAAAAGGTTATTCCCGGCGAGAAAGTCCCGGGAATAATATACGTCTTATTGCCCATTGTCCATCGGCCGCACGGAATTAGAAACGCATTAATTTGTTGCCCATCGACGAACAAACTTTACGGTCGCCCTCGTCCGACGCACATTCCTCGAGCAAAAACTTTTGCGCCCGTTGACACGAAATTAATTATCCTCCGGAGCCGGGAGAGAGCGCGCGCGAGAGAAAAAAAAAACTAGTCAAAGAGCGCGCGCGTGTGTGTGTGTGTGTGTGAAGTTAAGAGATCTGCCACGAAGAAAGGATGGATGATGATGATGATGATGGCCGGGGTCAACCGGGGAAAATCGTTACGAGAACGGCCGATTTTTCTCCTCTTCGCTAATAAAACACGAGGATTCGTGGATACGCCTCGTAGTTTTAAACTAAACAACCCCCCGCAGAAGAACGCAACAAAGGGACGTATTTATTTAATCGCAACCCTTTTCGCCCGCGTCCCTTTTGTGTTGTTTTTTGTTTTATGGATAATAATAACATTCGCAGCGGTCATTTTGCAGTGGACCGACTTCGGATCGTCGCAATAAATCGCGTCGATCGCAATTTTGATCGCGAGCGTTTCCTCGGCGCGCTCTAATAAACGATATTTAAACGATGCGACGATTAATCTGATGGATAAATAAACGGAGAGTCGTAGTTTAGTCGAGGGAAAATAGGCTTTAAATGGAAAAATAACGACGGCCAATAAATCAGCGTGCGAATGGTGACACGGGAAAAGCGGATAAGAAGCGAGCGGGCGACGCGGAGGAGGACGAGGAGGAAAAGGTTAAAGGCAAGCAAAATGGAACCAAGAGGAAACCTCTTTCTTCGTCGTCGTGCCGAGCGAGCGAGCGAGCGAAAGAGAGACGGCAGGAGAAACCGTTTTATAAAGTGACACGTTTCGTTCGTTCGTTCGTCCTTTTCTCCTTCTCGCCTCTTTTAAATACTTTGCGAAATCTTCGCAATTTGCGTCAGACGGTGTGTGTATGTGCGAGGAAACTTCTTACATTAACCAAACATCTATTACCGTTATACGGGTGTAACGTTTCAGTTAAGAAAACCGAAACGATCCATCTTGGTCGCCGCGGAGAATGGAAAACCTGTCCCGTGTATGTATCGCACGGATTCCGGAATGCGCACAATTTCTTGCTTGTCGCAAATAGTTTTCCAACACTTTTTCGCTCGCAATGGAAAAACTAATGAATCGCCCGGTGCGATCGTCGACGAAGGACGAGCGAGCGATCAAGAGAATTAATAACCGAGTCGCGCGGATTATAACGAAAAAAAAAAAAAAAAAAAAAAAAGAATCGCGTGGAATTTATTCCCCGTGCACTTTCGAGCGATATAAAATGTCCGATTTTTACGTCCGCTCCGCCATCCACTCGCTCAGGTTAAATTTCAATAAATCACGCGGCTTTATTGCCCCATAAATTATAATGCCGGCCGATACATTCTCGCACGTGAAAAGTGCACTAATAATAAATAAACACACGTATAAACGCCGTCTTTCCATCCATCGCGCACAAGAACACTCGCACCGGACCGTAAGTGAATGCGACCGCGTCGAGCAATTAATTAGCGATCGCTTTTCGCTCCATCTTCGCCGAGGGAGTTACTCACCAAGAACCACTCGACGATCGGCAACAAGAATTGCCATCGATTCGGAAACGAAGGTGCGAATCGTGGCAACGGTCGAAGAGAAAAGTTGCGCTAGTTAAATCGCGATCGCTAAACTTTATCAAACCAGTAAACTAGTCGAAATCCACCAAACTTTTTCATTTCATTCCATCCGGATTATTTATTATCCTTAAAACTGGAGCGGAAGGGAAACGAGGGAAAAATAGAAATGAATTGGAGGAAAATTCGAGTTGTTCTTCTCTGTCAGCGAATTTGTTTATATTAAAAGACGTTTGCCAAGAGGTTCGAGGCGAGAGAGCGAATGAGAGAAACGTTAAACGAAGTAATGGCGAGTTTGATGATGATGATGACGAGATTAAATAATAACAATCGTGCGGGGTAGAAGGAATAAACTAATTAATTCCACAACAATGGTATCCGTCCATTTTTCTTCGCATTCCTCCGCAACAATAACAAAAGAAGCGGCAAGTAAAAAATTCCCACGGGACGAGTAACGGACGCCGCCGTTGGTAATAATAAACTGAAGAAATATACGGCGAATCGTAACTGCGAGGATGCGGGCGAAAGGAAAAATTTCGGAGCGATCGACCGACGGCTGCTTCTGCCATCGCAACGAACGGGCGAACTTCAAGGGAATTATCATAAATCTCAATACATTTCCTCCGTCTTCATCTTCTTCCTTCTTTTTAACAACCGTATTCCGGCCGATTTTCCATTATAATCCGAATTTTGCTAATACAAAGAGAACACAGAAAGAGAAAATGATAAACTCCTCCAGTTGCCACGGATTGATCGGTCGTTGCAGAAGAAAAACAATTGGCAATTACAAACGGTCGGTTAATTGGTCCGAGATTTAAATCGTGATCAATTAAGGAGACGAGGAAAGAGGGAAGGGAAAGAAAGTTAATGAGCGTCGCATTCTAACAGATGAATGGAAGAAGAAATGCGGAGGATTATTATAATTTAAGTGCGGATTAAGTGGCATTATTAGCGTTGTTGTTATTCTTGTAAGTACGCATCCGAGTTGTTGTTCAATTAACTCGAAATAGAATAAACAACAATTAATATCGATGTTGTTATTGTTGTCGAGTGTCTTTCATTGTCTATTCTCTTTTCCTTTCTTTGCGCTTTCACCATTATCTCCCCTCGCGCCGTCTGCATTATGTAAATGACGATCGTAAAAGGCAATTAAAAAACGATTTGGTTTAGTTGAATTTCTCCTCCTCCTCCTCCTCCTCCTCGTCGCCGACCGGGCCAACTCCCGTACGGCCGGCGAAGAACGAGACGCCTTCGACGACGGTACGTGTGCACTTTGTCCCATTTCGAATCCATCCAGACGAAACGCACGAAAATAGAGACCGGGAGGTGAAAGTGTCTCCGAAGACTTTCGCCTTCATTTCGCTTTCTAACGAGACGGAGAAATAAAGGGAACGAAATGGATCGTTCGGTGAAAGATTAGCTAAAATTTCGATCCAATTAACGCGAGACGTTTTAAATAAACGACGGCGGAGAAGCGAAGCGAACTCGCCGTTCTCGCCGGGAGGCAAGAGAGCAATAATACAGAACGCGAACGCGACGAAACACTCGCGTCTTTTTCTTCGGGCGGCCGTTAAAGCGAAAGGGGCTAAATTAACATTTAATTAACGCGCGCTCCTCACGTCTATTCCCCCGCCCAATGAAATCCCATTCCTTTAATTGTTCGCTATGAAGTTACCTGAAGACGAAGATGTTTTCCTTTTATACGTATCCAGAGAATTTCGTGGATTACAATAAGTTGCTGGGGAAATATAGAAATTTGTAAAACTGCGAATTGGCAAAACTGTAAATTGGTAAAACTATGAGTTGGCAAAACTGCGAATTGATAACACTATGAGTTGGCAAAACTGTGAATTGGTAAAACTATACGTTGGCAAAATTGTGCATTGGTAAACCTATGAATTGGTAACATTATGAGTTGGCAGAACTGTGAATTGGCAAATCAATATGGTTGGTAGAAAAGTGAGTGAGTTGGTAGAACTGTGAATTTTTGAATGGATAATTTTTTACCGATTAGTCATCATCGAAAACCACCGAACGTGGCTGATTTATGGCCGGCGATATTTGGTGTTAAATCAAACGGATCATCCCGTTCGTGGAAAGGCAATAAATCCGCAAGAAGAAGAAGAAGATGAAGAAGAAGCGAATTCCCTTTTTGTCGCCACTTTGCGGTTTTCCCGTTCTCGCGGCATAAAAGATGCGAAACGTAGATTTGCGACGTGGAAATCTCCTTCGAACGTTTCTCCTTCTTTTCATGCATCTATCATCTTGTCGCCCACAAATTATTTATTAATCGGCGATGATTCGGTAACTCGTTCGGGTGGCACGACAGGAATTCGCGTTTCTTCTTCTGATTTGGCTCGTCTTCCAAGAGAAACAATAAAAACCAATCTGACATCGAAACGGGCGAAAGAAACGTAAAAAAGGGGGACGCATATAAATCTTCTATAAATAAAACGGGACGTAGATGCGTGCTTCGGATGGTTTTTAATAAAAATCAAATCCGGAGCCCAAAAAGAGAGGCCGAGAGTGGCGAGAAAGAGGAAGATCTAAATTGCGCACTCGAACAGAACGGCGCACTTTCGTTTCCTTTTTTTTTCTTTCTTCTTCTTCTTCTCTCCCTTCGCAGGGCACGTGTCCATCCCCAATTTTTTTTCCGCTTACTTTCCAACCTTCCGCCACTTTTTCCCTCTCGCCTTATCCCGTTCAACGTTAAATCCGTATCCCAAAAAAATCGGATTCGAATTCCATTTTCCACATTTTATAATTCGCTTCGATTTGAATACGAAAGCGAAAACGTTCTTTCTTGGCGCACGGACTCGTTGTTTAAAGCACGTCCTCGATTGAAGCCTCTTCAACTAATTGCTACAACACTGACGAACTTACGATTACAGACGCCCAAAAAATGTTTACTTAAGACATAAATCAGTTCTTGTATTAATGCCAGTGAGGACGGATGCGACACATTCCGGTCCATCGTCGAAAACAATCCATAAATCATGGGGACAGTAAAAGGTACGATCGTCGAGCGAATAAGAGGAATTTTGTCTGAAGATTAGCCCGTTTTGAAGCACGACGAAACGCCAAAGATTTACGGGAAGGTTTTCAATTTTGTTATTGCAAATAAAAAAAAAACGGGTCGGTCGTTTCTTTTCCGGCCTTTCGCCGGTGAATTTTATTAATGACGGGGGAAATTCAAATCGACGATTATCTAAATAAAACGTAAAACGCAATAGAGGCCGACGTAAAATTGGGGAGGCATTTTAACGAGGCCAGTTTATAAAATAATAAATATTCATTATCATTCCACCTTTTAAGCTAATAATTAAAGGGAGGGCGCTTTGTTGCTGATGGTGGCGGTAGCTAATAAAAAAGGGCGGCTGTTATCGTAACAATATCGCAAGAATATTTTCCCTTTTTCTTTCCTCTCCTTTCGAAACGTGATTAATATCGTTTAAGGGAGGAAACGACGGGGGGTGGATGGTCCAAACTATTCCCGTTTTGATAGCGCTCGTCGATTGTTGTTGTTTGGCAAATAAGCTACCCCTTTCGCGTCATAATAATATGGGCGATTATGACGATGGCGATGATAGTGATAAAACCTTTTCCTCGCGACTCTTTTGCCCGGCGCGTTATCGGGCGAAAGGCCATCGTCAACAAACGGCAAAGAAAAATGATCCTAAGCCAACAACAATGTCAACGTGCGAAGCGGACGGTTTGTCGAGGAAAATCTTTTACTTACAACGCCGAAAAAAAAAACGTCCCTGCCGTTCGTTTTTCTCCTTAATTTTCTTTTTGCTGCGTTTTAATGAACTTCCTCCATCAGCATCGTCATCGTCGTTATTAATTATCAAAGTCGGTAGATTATTGTCTCTTTCGACGTCGACGTCGCCGTCTCCCATCCGCCAAATTAATCCGTATTAATGACGATGCCGAAACCGACGACGACGACGATGATACCGAAATCGTCAACGTACAAATAACAACAATAACAATTAGAATATAATTGCCGATCGTTGCGAAAATTAATGACGGCTTAAAGTGATTTCGCTTATTGTTGCGAATCGAAATTCGCCCGCATCGACTCGTTTGTTTCGTGTCTTTACCGAAGAAAAAAGCGCGATCGCTCTTAATTAATTAATTTCGAACGCGACGTGGAGCAAAAAATTCACCGCTATTCCGATCCCCCGAGCCAATTTCTACCGTTCTTTCGCGCGTTTTATTGGATTAACACCGCGTCCTCCTTCTGCAGCAACATCATCCCCCACCTTCCCCACACGGGCGCCTCGTTCTTTTCATCCCTTACACCTACTTTAAGTTTATTACTCTACCATTTACTTTCAGCTAATTATCCATCATCATTTGGTATTAACAGTACGGACAAGAAGTAAACAAGGTCCATTAGGGCGCGTTTCGTTAATTCGATCCTCCCAATATCATCGCAACTTCTCGCCCTCTTTTTATTACGTTAACATCTCCCTCGGCCTCGCCCGTATTAACAGCTTTTACAAGTCGGCATAAAATATTTTTCTTCTGTTGTTCTTCTTGTTGTCTTACGGAGGGTTAAAAACTTTCATCTTATTCCTCGTTTATTATTAACGCGCCGGGGTTAACACGTTTACTCCTAAGGCGGCGTTCCTTTTCTCGGCGTCTCGTTATTAATAAAAGGAGTAGCTCTTATGCAAAAAATTCGCGTTTTACGATGAATCTTTGCTTTCCGTTCAACCTCATTTTACAATTATAAGTATTTTAGATTGAGATCCATTCGATTTTCGAGAATTTTTTCTTCTTCAAATTTTGCAACTTTTTAACAAGGGGGACCCTTCTCTGCTTTCGCATTTTTGCATAAAACGGAATAAACGCATTTTGGAGCCCTTAAAGTGCTAAACTATGCAAAGAAACCTTAGAGATCGATTAATTAGAGTTCAGTTGTGAATTTTACATTGAGGTGCAAATAAACTTTAAAGATCGATTAATTAGAGTTCACATGCGCATTTTATTCTTTCACTTGCAGCAAACAATGAAGTTTCTCCGTTCTTATTGTTGCTCAAATAACGCGACAAACGCAATTATTCCTCTTACTTTGTTCTTATTATTTGAAATAATTAAAACAATGAAGTTTCTTTACCGTTAACTTTCAACAACAACAACAACATGAAGAAGAAGAAAAATAAAACGCCGCGAAATTCATATTGTTAGCGAGAGATTGGCACAGTTTCCAATCGCAATCGCCACAGGTAAACCGCAATTGAACGGCGAAGAAAAGAAACCGCGACGGAAGGAGCGAAAAGAAAAGCGCGTTCACAATTAACTCGTGAGCTCCGAACATCTCTATTATTATTGTTCGTTCCCTTTAAGTGAAACACATCGCAAGAGCGATCTCGAGGATTACGATTTGCGATTAATTGCTCTCGAACGCGTACTATTTTTCTTTTTTTTTTCTTCTTGTAAATCCATTAGTTTCGATATCGGAATAATATTCGAAGACGGCGAAAAGGGACACGATTAATGATAATAAATAATCGAAGAGGTAGACAGACGGGCAAAAAAAATATAGAATCGGGCGCAAATTTTTCGCAGACGCACGACAAAAAACTGCCATAAAACGAGGGAGGATTTAATCAATCTTTCTTCTTCGGTTGCTTCGCTTTTCTTCAGCTCGTCCGACGATTAAACAAACGGGCGAGAAGAAGAGAGTGAAGGCTCCAGGTGAACGTTGCCGATGGATAATTTCGTTGGGCGAAAGGACGAAGGACACGGCAAATCCTATTTACCCAGGCCAGGTAGAAGAGGATTTCTTTGGCTTAATTCTTCCTTTTGCATTCGCTCGCTGTCCATCTAATAATAACGGTTTCTTGCGTAATTAAATTTGCATGGGTTTCTTTCCCATTTTTTCGGCGAAAGCCCGAAAAATCTCTCTCTAATTCGCATATAGTTAAAGGTTAATTTATGAATTAATCTCGACCTGGATTACGGTTCGAGATTGTTCGAGTACTTTTGCGGGCCGGATGAATTTTTAAACGGACTTTGCGTTTGTAATTTATTTATTAAAAAAAAGATGGATTCGCGTTGAGGTTTCTCGTTCTTTTTTTGTTGTTGCAGGTTTCATATGGAGAACGAAACGATATCATAACGATAATTGGATTTGATTAATTAACAAGAGGCGCGTTAGTAAATTAATTGGTTCGAACTAATGCGATATCGGATTTTAAATGGCACGCGGATTATGGATAACGCGATTTCATCTCGATTTATAATCGATTCCCGTCCCTCCCGCTCCCTTCGTGCGTTCGTCCCCCATCTATTTATTATTAGTACTCGGGAACAATCTTGTCAATATTATTATCATTGTAATCGTTCCCGATCGCCGGGAAACGTTTGTTTGCCGATTGGAGCTTAATTGCGAACCGATGTAATTAATCCGAGGGATGGATTTTGCTTTTCCGACGCGTTTCTTGCGCTTAGTTTTTCGCGACTTGCAAATGTGATATAAACGCACAAAATATGCTCATTTAAAATTCTGCAAAACATTCGACGGGGAATTGGCAAAATCGATGACCAAAAACAAAGGGGGGAAAAACATTATTGATTTCAACTTACCGAAGCAATAATTCTGCAAACGACGAATCCGCGGCCGTCGACGAAGACGCTCTGCAACAAAGAACGTATGGATTTTTAGATCGAGATGTCGTCGAATTAAAATATTTACAAGTGACATAAAAATTGGCAACGGGCGAACGTGCAATTTATCTCGCATCCACGAAGGATTTATGTGCCAATTTTATGGCAACCAAAAGGGTTGCTATCACCAAAAAAAAAACCTAAAAGAAATGCACGTAAGAGGTCCCTCTATTGCAGATACCGATTTATTTAGCGCAAAAACGCGTATTTCTCGCGCAAAAGAACATTGAAACGTCGACGGCGAAGGAAAAAATGGCAGCGGATTATGACAGGTGATGGCTAAACATTCAAATCCCTCAACGCCACGTTTCGCCCTGTTTTTTCCTTTTGCAAAATAAAAGCAACAACGGCAACAATAGCAGAAGCTTATTTATATCGAATAACAACAATAACAACGGCGAAATGAAGAGATACGCGAACAATTTACAGAAGGGAGACGCGCAAAAAAAAGAACGAACGAATAATGAGCGGTAACGACAATAACCTGGAGCGAAACGCGGGAATAAACGAGAGAAATCGCTCGTCGTTGCCAATCAAACGTACGTTAGATTTAATTGATCGCGCGGTGGATGGCAGCGAAAAGAATTTTTTTCTGTGTGTTGTTGTTGTTGTTGTTACGCTGAAATTCAATTTTTCTTCGGCTAGCGAAATTTGCTGAGTAAGAGCGGCAGTGGTGGCGTCGGTAATAATAACGTACCCACGTTATTAGAGGCAGAAATTCAATTAAATTGCCCACTTTTTTCCGCCGTTTCTCTCTTCGGGACAATAACGAAGCGAAGAGAGAACGCGAGGGCAACTTACGAAGACGTCGAGGAGGAGGAGGAAGAAGCAGAAGAAGTGGTGGAAGGCCTACGACTTTCACTTTAATAATGATAATAATAAAAAATGTACAATCATTTTTTTCTCTTTCCACTCGTTCCTCTTCTTGTTCTTCGTCTTCTTCTTTTAATAAATATTTAAATACCGATGGAACAAAACTATTTATAAACTCTTGTTCCTCATCAATATCTTTCCATCTCCGTCTGCGACAGCCTCTCTTTCTTTCTTTTTTCGTCTTCGCTCCTTCTTACGATCGGAATTCTCTTCCTACTGTTTCTTCGCCCGTTTACCTTTCTCTTCGGCATTCTTATTTATTAATATTGAGCACTTAAACGGTTATGGAATTACAATGTTTTCTTTATTAATTACACGCCATGACTCATATTTTGAATAACTAACTAACTAACTAACCGAAGAAGTGGAGGAACGCCGACGAGGCAAGGATTTCGTAATTTTGTGGAATTAGAAGAACATGAAGGTGAGGCGAGGCGAAAAAGAAGGAAAGAAACAAAATGAAACGTCTCTCTCTCCCTCTCTCTCTCGCACGCTCCTATTTCCTTTTTGATTAATTACATTCGTTTGGTAAAACGGTTTTACCATGATGGAAAACGTTGAATAAGAATGTAGAATACAAAGACGTGGAAAAAATAACAGTTTCTCTCTCTCTCTCTCGCTCACTTCACGCGACTTCTTTCTTGTTCTTGCATTAGGGGGACTGCTGCTGTCGGCGAGGGAGGAACCGTTTCCTTCGCCGGAAGAAAAGGACTTAAATAAGCCAAGGGAAGGAAATAGATTTCTACGTCTTCGCTTTTTTTGCCCCCTTTTGCTGCGCCATTCATTGTGTAAACGGCGAAAAGAAAATTAGATTTCTAAGAGGAGACGAGTGGCGGAGGACGTGAGGCAAAGAACGAAACGAGGTGAAAATTGGCCGTACGCATAAAGTAGGTGAACGATGAATGATCGTCCGGTAACTGCAGCAAAGTGCAAACAAACTAATTTGGCGGCGAATGGTAAAAGGAACAACAAGATTCGCGAGGGGAAGAGCGAGAGAGAAGGAGGAAAATAAACGGCCGGGAAACGATATTTAAAATTGGAAAATGACGGGCCCCGGAGCCGTCGTGTCAAACGAATTACGGCGCGTCTACGGTTCGGATTTAATTTCGGGCGCGCGCGAGATGGATGACGAGGAAAATGAACGGCGACGGAATCGAATTTGACATTATCAAAATGAGACTCTCCTGTCTTTTGCCTCTTCTTCTGCTTCCTCTTCCGTTCGTTTTCTCCTAAGAGGGCCGCAATTGAATTTACCTCCACGCGATGGAAACCCTCGGTGTACGAACAGTTGCTTTATTGCGAAAAAGAAGCTTATCAAAGGGCGTCCTTCACATCCAGATGATGCTAATAATAACGATAATACGCGGTTCTAACTGCGAGCGACGTATTGAAATAGGTCACATATTGCGAAAAGAAGAAAGAAAAAAAAAGGACGTAATTCCTCGCCAAATAACGAAACGTTTGCGATAGAAATCGGGCGCGGCAATAATTTGAGGTTAATCGAATCGGTTCGAAATGTAAACGAAAAGAAGCACGACCAAACAAAAAAAAAGCATTTTTTTTTCTAATTAAACGCCGCAGAATTTATCATCGGCCCATAAAAAAAAAACGAGGGAAATATGAACGACGTCCATCGGTCCGGATCACGGGAAGAGATTCAATAGAAACTAATAAGAGCCGCATCTCGTGGGATCCTCGCCGCTTTCTTCTTCGTTACGTTATATTCTTTGGTGCGTTATGTGGAGCAAGAAGTTGATTAACAATGGAGCGAGCGGGCAATAAAAAAGAGCGATATAAAAACGGCAACGATTGGCACTAAATAACAAATATCGAGTGGCGACGGCATTAAAATTTCACGTGCGATGACGATGAGGACGGATCGATAGCGAAGAAAGTCGTAATCGTCCGGCCTGTTAGTAATAAGTTAACGAAACCTCCCCGTACATTCATTTTTGTTTTCGGACAATTTCCTTAGCGCGCAAATTTCGAATTGATGACTGGAAGTGTCAACTTTAGACCGACAAGAAATTCCGTCCACCGACGGTTTCTTCCCTCTTGTCGGTTTGCGCCATCCCGAAAGTGCGTCGCACGACTTTCCTCCCTCGACCTCCGTCGCTCTCCTCTTTCGCATTTGATTTTTTTAATATGTTGGCACGTCGGGAAACGCCATCGCCTAAACTCGCGTCAAATTACTTTTTAATGCGTACCACAAGCCGAAGAATCGCCCTTTTCCCTCGCCCCTTCTCTCTTGTTTTCCCCATCTTTAACATATCCACGCTACATCCGATACATTTCTTAAGTGGAGGAAGAGGAAGAACGGATGAAGGCTGGTAAACTAGTTGTCCAACAATAAGAAAAAGTTGCTTTTCCTCGTTGTCGCATTTTTGTTCCTCGCCAAAACCGTTCGTGTTGTCGTTTTAATATTGGCAAAGTGGCGGAAAACGAAGCGGCGACAAAAGTTGAAAGAGCCATTAAGACAAGGAAAAGTAAGTGGATGCGGAAACGAGGGAGGGCTGCCAACTTGAGAATCGACGAAACTTATTTAATTAATATTAAGAAGAAGAAACGGTTTGTTGGAAGCAGGGAAGCGATAAACGGATGATAGAAGGAGATGGCGATTTCGCTCCGTCGTTATTTGCAATTGTCGAAGGAAATTCGCGATGATGGAGATGAAAGGAAAACAACGCGACGACGATGATGGTTTAAACAAAAAGTAATTATGCAACAATTTATATTTGTGTAATCATGAGCAAAAAAAACAAACGATCTCGCTCTCTCTCTCTCTCTCTCTCCCTCGCGTTTATTTCGCAATTGTTAAGGGCGAACGCGAAATAACGAAATTGTTTGTTTGTTTTCGGGCCATTTTACCTTTTTCAATGCGCCAATTTAACTGTTATTATAATCGCTACCTACGCTCGCTTTTCATTCTTAAACTCAACAACTCATTTCAATAACAATTGACGAAAATATTCGCGCGATCCTCGCAAAAGTGGCAAAACAAACGAGATACAGTGCGATCAGAACGTATTAACGCCTAAAACCGTAACAACTCAACATTGGGCAACAACAATTTCCCAGTCAGACTTCGCTTCAGCAGCCGAATTTAGGTTATCGAAACGCGATAGTAACCGGAATTATTTTTTTTTTACTATTCGCGATCCGTTCCGGTAGTCGAATATCTTTCATCTGTTGGTACGCGTGTAATTGTAAAAGTGTAGTAAATTCGCCGAGATTCGCGTTGTTGCATCGTGCAGACGTGGCCCTCGCCGTTGTTTATTGTTTGCCAAACTGTTTGTTCGTCAATTCAACCGCGAACGTAGCAGCAGAAGCCAAAAACAATGCGAACGAAATTAAATTAGCGGCGCCGGCCGGCGAAATTGAATCGCAATGAAGGTGCCCGAGTGTTATTATCGTTTACTTCTTCGCCGTGGCCAAAGCGACTGGGAAGTTGCACCGCGAGCGATGACGACGATTTCTTCTCACCTTTATTTAAGGGAACCTTTGAAGTTTAATTGCGATAACGTTAATTAAACTGCGGCGTGTTATCGTGGACGTTTGGCGAAGCGGAAATTCGCACTTTAAAAACGGACCCGATGCAGAGCGGTCAAACGAGAATGTGAAAATGGGACGCGATAATAGTTTCGACCGCAAGAGTTTCCCGTCAGCATCGGGAAAATACGAACGAACGCCGGCCGGCCGCCCGTTCGCCCTTCGCCGCCCTGTTTACACATAAACCCTTTTTAGATAATTGCTTAAATAAATATAAAAGCGCATATGAACAGTAGCAAATAGACGGGGAGAGAAAGGAGGAGCAAGGGACGCCGGGAGAGGACGCGTTCGGACTAAAATAACATTTTCATAAATCTTGCCTGGAGCAAAACAAAAAATGGGAAGAAGGAAGATGCATAACATTTGGCCCGCAAATGGCGCCGCTGCTACAAGACAATCTGAAGGAACAGGCGAGAGCAACAAAAAAAAAAAGGGGGGCGAACGGCGAGGAAACAAATTGGGGAACAGAAAGAAGGAGATAAAAGGGCAAGAGGACCTAATTAAAGTCGTATAAAGTAAAGTAATTAGCAGATGGGTATCTACCGGTCGAAATTAACACCGGGCGAACGTTTCGTTTTGTCTACGTCTTCTCCTCTTTCGTAATCGTCCTCACGAGCGACGACGACGCGCCATTATTAATTACCAACGACAAAAGTTATGATTATCTTTCCGTCGATCGCTCCTAGTCTTAATTGTTTCGTGATTAATTGGATTCGATGATCGTGTCGTTGATTCTTCTTTAATTCCGGGCAACTCGAACAATGTTTTCACTCGTACTAACCCGATAACAAATGCAGTTCAAATCGTTCCTTATCGACTGAAAGTAGTCTTCGAGTGTATTCGGGGACGAAATGATTGAGACTTCCTCCTGCGGGTCGTTTCTAATGCGTTTGAATGGCAATCGCTCCCCCGTGAAGTTTGCAAAAATTCCGGTAATCTTCTGAGGACGAAGGCGGCGAGAAAGAAAGAGAGGCGAAAGCGAGTTTCATAAAGGAATTAATAATATCAGTTTTACAACTTTCGACTCGGGCCATAAAAGTAATTGAATAATTTAACACGAAACGCGGTGGCAAATGCGACAGAGGAGACGATTCTTTCGTGTGCTAATGGAAAGACGAATTTTACGCTTCCCTCTTTTCCTCCTCTTCTTCAAACGGCGAGGAATAAATCTGTGGATCCCGATAAGGGAAATTATCCTTTAACGTAAATATTTTTGTTGGTGTTATCGACGAGGCTTCGTGCAATAAACGCTCGCTACTTTTCTTCTATTCCGTCCATTAACTTACTGCCGTTTTATTATGGCCATCATCATTATTACCATTACGGGAATCATTAAACTAAGTATTGCAATAATAACGACAATAAACGAAAAACGAAGAATGCAAATAAAGAATCGGAGGAGCCCTCAAAAATAAATAAATTACAAGGGGGAGGAAGCAAAATGCTGCTGCACCGCTTCCCCATACATTCTGCAACAATAACGCAATCTTTATTGTTTATAATAAATATTACTGGTCCTTATCATTTATTTAATGCCCTTTTCTACGTTATTTTTTTAATAATTTTCAGTTGGCAGCAGCAATCGTTAAACTACCGCAGTTTCTTCTCTAATTTAAAAAGCAAAATCGCGCAAACGTTGCTAAACCAATGCGAAAGCTTCCATAAGCGTCGATAGGCAGTTCATAATTGCGATCGATAATTAATTAATTAGTTAATTAACAATGGCAGTGGCGCCTCCGCCCCATTCGCTCGCTTAATCCCATTTAAAAAAAGACGACGATCTCCCGTTTAATCGTGCGTTAATTACAATCGACAACAACAGCCGAATGTTGAACGCTTAAGAGATCGTCGCCTTCGACAAACGTTTAAACGAAAAACTTACGCGCAAGCACCGAAAAAGAGACCGAATTAATTCGGCGAATTAAAAGTGTCGCTCGCCGCTTCTTTCCCATACGAAACGTTCCGAACCGTCGTCATCAATTAAGGCAATAAAATTAATTACGATGACGTTAAGTGAGTTGCCTTTCTCTGCGTCCTTCTTTTTGTCGTCGTAAGTTTCCCGCCGTGGATGACGAGCCGAGATTTATTTTTTCTCCGCTTCGACATTAATTAAATTCGGCAGCTTCACTACGGCATCTACTTCAACGCCGATGAGTGGTATCATGGAGACAATAGACTCTTATTTTTCGCTGCTTAATAGTCGAATTTGTTTAAAAATTCTTGAACAGAAAAAAACCGGAAGCTCGAGCAATTAAAACGTCGTGTTCGATAACCTCGCGATCTCTTTTTCCCTTTGCATCCAAACTTGATTCCCTCCGACGATTTCGGATGGTGCGACGAACTTTCGGCTGAAGAGTTCGATAAGTTAATTAATCAGGCGCCGCTCGTCGCCCCGAAGCTAATTGAATATCGCCGCGAGTTCGATTCATCGATCTATTTTCCCTGGACGCAAACTCTTTCGCGCCCCCCCAAAAATGATCGTTATTTGCTATCGAATCGAATCGATCCAATGCAAGCAAGAAGGTTGGCGAGTAATTTGAAAAGAAACAACGGGCGAAGTGAATGGAAGCGACGCCGAGGAGGAGGTCGATGACGAGTGGAAAACTGGAAATGGAAAGAAACGGCGGACTTTTCGATTTGTCGTTCGTTAGTGTATTATTAGAGGATCATTAATCAGTTTCCGATTTCCGCTTTGTTTCTTTGTCGCTGTGCGATTTTCTTTTTGCTCGTTTCCATTGCAAAAATCGTTTTTGGGCTTTGGCTTTATTCCGCAACAAATGGAGGAAATGAGGATGATTGTGAAAGGAAGCGGACAAAGGGACCATAAACCATAACAACAATAACAACTGAAAGTAGAAGATGATGGAAGAAGGTTATTAAACAGTAGAATTGATCGGGGGAAGAAGAAAAAAAAGGAGGACGAAGATGATGATGATGGAAGAATGACTTTGTTCAAATTGCTTTTCCTTTTCCGCGTCCTTCAGGATGCAGGATTCCGTTTTAATTGAAAATTAATGAAGTTCGGTTCTTATTTCGGGACCGGATCGATCGATGGCGCGCAAAAGAAAACTTTCCCTCGGCAAATTGATTTGCAATTACTCGACTAATTTCAAACTCGACGGCACAATAATTAACCGAATAATCGTCGTCGAGCACTGGAAACGTCGAAATTCAAATCGCCAATGATGAAAAGAGGAAATCCGACGAAGCGTTCGCAATTATGATGCGAAAAAGAATTAAAAAGTCCACCGAAAAGGCCGCCGTTTACAGTTGTTGATGACGACCGGGTCAACGGTCAAATTACCGGCAAAAGAAAATAATAACGCGAACTGCTAAACAAACTTTCGCAAAACGACATTTCGAACGTGTGCAATTAAATAAACACTTTGCAAATTTGTCGACTATCTCGACAAATCCAGATAACAGCATCGGCGAGAGGGCGAATGAGATGAAAGTTTAATAAAGTATTTATCATTAACTCGATTCCTTTCGTACGTCGACGTCCGCGAGTACGAGATACGACTTCGGAAACGTTTGTGAAACGAAACGAAAATCGAACCGATCTATTATATCTCCCATTCAAATCGGAAACTTTTTCTTCCATCTCAAATAAATTAACTTTAAAAATATCTGACGCACGAGCGAGAGAAACGAAGGAAACGAAAAGGAGATGCGTATCAAACGGTGAGGGAACGAGAAAAAAAGAAGCAGAAGAAGAGGGAAAATTTATGAAAGCACTTTCGAATACGTCGAAGAGACCGAAAAAGGAAAGAAGAGGAAAATGTAAATGTTGCGGCAGCTCTATCGAAGGACGAAGAAGAAGACGAGAAATAATGCGTGGGCGAGGAAAATCTCTTTCGGTCCTCGAGCATTTCCCTTAGCGACGACCAGAAAATTCTCCTCGCGAAAATAAAAACCGACGTGGAAAAAGGATGCGGTCGAGCGGTTAGATGTCAAAAAAAAAAACCAAATCGACGAAAACGAAATAAAACTCGGTTAATTTCGCAACATTTCCACTTGCTCTTCGACAATTCGCGAAAAAAAAAAAAAGAAAAGAAAGCGTGAACGTTCGATTCTTCCCTCGTCGCTCGCACAATGTGGAATCGGTTCTGCGCGAAGACGAATGTCCATTTTCGTCGAGTACAATGCGATTTCGTTTTCGCGACAACGGTTCGCAATCGATAAAAAAAATTAGCGGTTTTTACGTCTCTAAATCTCCTGCTATCGTGGATAATGGCCCATCGAATAGGAATTTAATCCGAAAAGAACGGTGCGATTAGTTTTCTTATTAGCGACGGATTAAGCAGTAAAAACAAAATTGCGAATGCAAAAAAGGGGCGAAACTAACGGCGATCGCGTACCGCGTCTAGACGCATTTTATTGCCAATATAACCATCTAATGACTGACGGCGGTGCGTCACAAACACCAACGGGGGACCATCAGCAATTGCGAAGAGAAAGAACCGACGAATTGCGCCGTAAAACTTCATTAGATAATGGCAATTTGTTGCAAATATAGCGAAATAACGTTGTTCTCGTTTTTTTTTTGTTTATTGGCACGTTCGTATTTCATTATTTCAATGCGATGGAATTTGATGATTCGACAATTAATAAATTCGCAATTATCGTCAACTGGCAAGCAAAATGAAAATCAGCAACTGCAGCAGCATTTTGACTCGGCAACGCGCAAATAGTGGATAGAGACGAGCGAGATGATTGATTCGATCAAATGTTATTATTAGATGAAGGTGTACGTGCGAATAAATCGCAAGCCACTGCTAAAACGAAGAACAACAACGGAGGCGAGGAAGATGCAGAAACGGCGAGCTTGCAATTTGAAAAATAAAAGTCGAATTTGCAAAAAGACAGAAAGTGCAAGAGAGATGTTATTGCGGTTAGATCGTTTTCGCTATTCTTTATTATTTACGTTTGGAACGAGTTTAAAACGTTTCCTGCTGAATGGTAACGAATGGAGTCATCGATGATGATAAACTGAAGGACTGCAAATTGGCTAAATTTGCGACTTTAAAATTCTTCTGTTGAACAATGGTTTCGCTGCAATTAGTTGTAAGCTCAAGAAAAAACCGGAAAATTAACATTAAATTAGATATTATAATTATCCAATTTTTCGAAAGGGATTAATCAATTTGTTATTCTACCTGAACGACATCAATAAGGATTAGCTTCACTTTGGAAGTGGATAAAGTCATTAAGCGAAGGCAATAATAAAAGTTTGGCCAGGTAGCCTTTTGACGATGATGCTTATCGCCAACAAGAACTTTCGAAGAACGAAAAGAGAACTAACGAAAATAACAAGTAAAAGGGGTTAACTAACCGACAATTATTGCTCAACGGTTTAACGAACTATTATCGAAAATATAAAAATAATAAAAAAGGGGGACCCAACCAGCAGATGATGATAATTAAAACGTATCCAAATCGATGATGGCTCATAAAAGCAATTTGTATTTAAGTCGAGGCGAGCGCAACAACGACAGTCGCGCGGCCCTCGTGTTGGCGAAGACCCAAAAAAAAAAGTTAAAGGTGAAAGAGGAATTCTCGTCCCCTTTAACCATTTTTTGTTTCCTTCGTCCAAAGTCGAAAATTAATTTCATTTTGCTTCCTTGCAGCAGGAAGCGGCAGCACGTCCAATTGTTCCGGCAAGTAACGAGCCAATATAAAATTACAGTTTCTCAGATTACAATTACTTCTTCTCGCCATCGACTTTTTCTTTCCCCTTATTGTTGTTATATTGCGTTACACGCATTCAGTCGCGGTTTCTTTTCTTTTTTTTGTGCTTGCGAATTTTTAATTAACTCGACCGGCTCCGACATTCGCTCGCCGTATTTCACGATTCCTTTTTACTTTTCTACAAAATAAAAGATTGCGATCAGTTGCAAATGTTCCTTACGTTCGGCACAAAATAAATATGAAGCAAAGAGAAACATAATTGACTTGTAACAAATCACATTCCGGCCTTCATGGCCGAGAAATTTCACAAGCCGTTTTTCCATGCCGAAGAGAATCATGATGATTGCCCGATGGGACGAGAATTCGTGACAATAGCGATGACAATAAGCGATCGGGTCGTAAAATTTTGCAAACACTCCTGCAGTTGTCCTTCGCTTAGGAAAAGGGACAATATGCGAGTAACATCTTAACCATCTGACTAAACAAACAATTGGAATTTATGAAGAAATACGTGCACTTTTCCAGACGTAAAAGTGTGAAACGGTTCAAATACAAATCAGCTTTGTAACGATTCCGAAAAGTGCGTCTATTCAAACAGAAAATGACCATTTTCCACATAACAATAGGTCCATTTAGTACTTTGGTAATAGACGTTAATAATTATGTTCCATTAAAGTACAGAAAAAAAGGTGGAAGAAAGCTCAATTTGTGGGGACGCAAATGCACTCTCGTCTCGGTTAATTACATAAAAAAAAACATAAAAGTAATTTAAGCGAGAAATTTCTACGTTCCTCTCGTCTCTTTTTCCACCGTTTAATCGTTCGGCCTCCACAATTCCACTTTGCCAGCAACATGTCAATAGATTTATTCTCCTCGCTCCGAAGAAATCATCTACAAAGAATAAGATAAGTGAAAAGAAAGAACCGAAATCGGTTTACGGAGCGTATATATTATCAATTTAGCCGTCGCGGCTTCGAGTTTAATCGCGAAAATTAATTGCAAGTAACAAGAGGCAATCGTTTGCAATACTCGAATCGGCGGTAGAAAAACCGTAGGAGCGGAGAGAACGAGACACTCCGGCAATTAAAATAAAAGATTGGATTTATCTCCTCTATATTACTACTGCTGCTGCTTATGTTACTTCTACTTAGTTACTTCTGCTGCCTGCTGATGATGATGGCAAAGGAAAATATTTGTGACAGATTACGCTCCAGTGAACAAGTGTCATGTTCGCTTTTTCTTTTCTTCTCTTCGCCGTTTCTTGCTGCTTTCCCTCCATCTCTTTCACGTTATACGCGCCCGACACAATCGCTCATCGCTTTAACGACTAGCGGATGAAGGGCGAAGAAGTTGAAGAAGGTGGACCAGCGAGAGTAAAGAACAACCAGAAGAAAATGTTGCCTTTTTTCACTCTGTGCCACGCACATTTCTATCCTTATCTCTTGCAATAATCTACAACGTTATCGTAATCTCGAGCGGTCTCGATGACAATTAGATGCGAATTGGCAAATTTGTTCGAAAATGCGATTTAGTAAAACGTTATTTGCTTACCTGGAGAGAGTTTGGAGTTTTCGAATAACGGATCGGGCGCTTAAGGTAGAGAAAGGAAGTTTCGCTCTATAACCAGTCTTCAAGACGCACTAAAAACGGAAAGGAAACTGGAGAGTCTGCAATAAGAAATGAAATATGATTGTGTGATTAATCGAAATGATAGGGAATGCGGCGTTAGTAATTGAAGAACGTTCGTTGTACGGGCTAGTTGTTTGGAAAACAAGAACAAAGTAATCGAAAGGAAAATCTTATTGAATTTTCTTCTACGCCTTTTTGTGCTCCTCCGCTAAAACCAATCTTCTGCCTTCTGCTCTTTCTTCGACCACTCGATCGTCTGGTATTCTATTTATCTAATACATAGCGGCGGTGTTACGAGTAATAGAAGAATCATAAATCAAATGGACGTAAGAACGAAATTAAAAGTTAATAGTCTAATAAAAGTACTATAAATCGATATTTTTTTAATAAAAATCACATAGGAGAGAACGCGATAAATCAAAGAAGAGAAGGAAAAACCGTAGGAACAGAATGGCCAGTCGGCCAAACAACTACTGTAAACATTCCCCGTGTATACGCCCAAACAACACATCGGTGTCCTACTTATTGCTCGATGGTACTACTTGTACACACGAAATGTTATTAAAAATATGCCTGAAAATCGTCAAATTCCAAACGAGAAATATACATGAAAATACGTACGTGTAATTAAAGGCTTGAATATCACAAAAGAAAGTAACGCAGTCAAATTCACTTCGTATTATAAAAACGTATGTACCTTTGTGAATTTTACATTCCCATTTATCCGCAACGTATAATTCAAGAGAGCATTATAAGATGGAACGAAAGAATAAAAAAAAACTTTCAGAACTACTACTACACATCACATCGGTCGTATAGATATATATATATGTATATATGAAAAAACCCGAACAAAGGGAACGGTTCACATCTTCTTAAAAACACAATTCATCAATTATATGTTAAACGTACGAACTATCGAACACTATCCACGCACTTGACGAATCCTCTTGTACACGTTCACATCAATTTTCCATCTCGATTCTGATAGGAAACGGTCAAAATAACGTTTTAAAAACTCGACCGATACACGACTACTTCAATTACAGCGACCCAGCGCCATTTTGTATATTTTCGTGCAATGCCGACAACTGTAAATAATTTCAGACTGTTAGTGTCTTTCCCTAAAACCAACTCCGTTAACAATGCAAAGCGGTATTATCAAATAATAAACGGTTTATTAAACATCCTATAAAAGTAGATATAAAAACGCAATAATGATTAACAATTATTAATACGTAAATAAAGCGCTTTGCACGCTTGCAGTTCGTTTTCTATTATTACGTATTCTATATAAAATTATACTTTTCCAAGAAACTCTTTTCTGCTGATGAACTTCTAACTAAAACTATAAATGATGGAGTACCACACTTGATGGTGAACCTGGAACAAATTGCATAACAACTTAAAAGATTCATTCAATTATACTCACTCTTTGTGTTGTAATACAGTCTTCAGATCATCATTAATGTTCACTTTGAACAGTTTCTGCTGGCGATTTTCAAAGAAAACATTTAATTGATCAGGCCTATACTTATCTTCAACGTCCCAATCCGCTTTAGTTTCGAAAAGAACGCATAAATGATCGTAAATCGTATGGGATTCATTAAATTCCTGCACAAAGTCCATCACCTTATATTCAGGATAGACAATTGTTACAGGCCAAACTAATGTATTCCCATCGTCACTCAAATGAACGCTATAATCAGCCAACTGCGGCACACTAGGTAGCAATTTCTTTGATGTTAACTTATCTACAAAAATCAATAAAATCTCTATTAAAAATCATTTGTAAATAACAGTTATTTTACCATTTTCAAAATCAAAATGGAAATTTCTGCTTGCAATAATGTTTAAAACTAAAGCCTCTGCATCATTCTTCTTTTTCCATAACATTTCGTGTTTCCGTAAATCACGCTGCCTCAATTTCTCTGCATTAACACCCTTCTGCCTTAATTTTGCAATATCTTTGTTACAGGAATCATTCTCTAATATCAAATCACAATATTTGATACATTTCTGATAACTTTCCACATTAAAGCAACAATTTGCTGCTCTCAATAGCACCTTATTATAGCCTGGTTTAAATTTTAGTGCCATCTCACAATCTCTCAGGCAAGATCTATGAAATATTAATTAATCCTCTGAATAACTCAGTATCAAGATAAAAGCAAACCTGTAATTCCTTAAGAAATAATTAGCTGCAGCTCTGTTATTATAGAGAGTGGCTTGAATGTCTGGATCGCTACACTTAGCCTTGATGCCTTCTGTGTAGGATAAAATGGCCAAACGATAGTTCTTATGTTTAAAATTAAAGTTACCATCTTCTTTATATGATACCGCTAGTTCTTTTGGAGTGTTTTCATCAGGATCATATTTCAGTTTCTGTAAGCCTTCATAAAGAGGGTGCAGCTTTTCTCCTGGCTCTGGAACTTTCTTCATAAAGAAAGGATGATTTTCCAATTCCTACAATGGAGATGATAATGAAATGGCACAAGACATAACCTATTATCAACAACCTCTTGCCAATCAGTATTCTTAATATCTGTTGGTTGTCTTCTAGGCAACTTATCCATAAAGTCTTCGAGTTCTTTGTCCAGTTGTTGACATAACTCAAAACGTTCTTCATCAGTCATTGGGGCCTTTTTATTTTGATCCGCACTTGCCCTATTCTTATTGGAATCCATGTTATGGTGTTTCAAAGACCTGTAATCGAAACCTTATTTGGATTATTCTTGACAATTAAAGATAAAGAATCACTTACTTGATTACTGAGAAACTAATTTGATAGCTTTCCTTTTTCAAATAAGTACACGTTTATTTATATTATCAATAACCTATAGCTTATTACGAACTTACGTACCAAACTTCACGTTGATCGCTGACAGGTATCATATGTTGCAACTCAATTAAGGTGTATTATCTTTGGATTAGAACTTTTGCATTACGTTGTAGCAGATAATGTTCTAATTTGTAATATTTGAAGTAATTTTCAAAATGACGAAGTTAATAGAGTGGCTGAGCGTATTCTTCGCTTTATTTACAATATGGATTAATTTGTACATATACCAAAATGATATTGCATATATTAAGGACAAACCGATGATACTTATCTTGGCCCCAATCGTTTTGATTGCATCATTTGGGGTTGGTAAACTAACAAGAATTAATGTATGCCAATTAATCTTTTGATATTTTATAGATATATGCAATTACAGTAGTATTGTATAGAGTAATAACATTTAACAATTGTGAAGAAGCTGCCAAAGAATTAAAAAAGGTATGTTATTCATCGTAGCAACTAACAATTTCTTCATTCAATTCGTATTTTGTAGGAAATTAAGGAGGCAAGAGAGGATCTAGCAAGACTGGGTTTCAAATTTAAAAATACATAATGTAATGAAATAATAAATATATCCTTTTTTATAATTGAAACTGATTATTTCAACAATTCACGCAACTTCTCATAAACTGGAGTAAATATTTTTGTATAACCATCATTACTCAAATGAAGATAATCTGGCATAATGTTGTGTGGTATGGTTTGATCTCCATCCACAATGTGTTCATGTATGGAAATCACGTGGACATTTTCACGGATATGATCAAAGATATTGTCATTGTTCTTAAACTTGGCAATCAGGAAGGTGTTTACATGATCATTGCGTTCCCTGTATGGATTTGGAAATTCTCCTCTTGGTAACAAAGTCTGTAAACATTTTACAAAATAATCACTATCATTTAAATAATATTCTATATAAAGTACCGGCAATAATATGGTAACGTTGCCCAGTTTCTCTTTAATGGTCTTTACAATTTCCAATATACCTTCGTAGACTTCATGCGGCGTACAATCGACGTTATTTGTTCCAACGAATAATACGACGACCTTTAATTTACATTGGAAATCCAATTCGCCGTTTTGCACGCGCCACAAGACGTTCTCCACTCTGAAACATTAGCAAATCATTTCCTTAATGAAATCCTCGGAAGAAAATATTCTTTCCCTTTTGTAGATTACCTGTCGCCGCCGATACCGAAATTGAGACAATGCAAAGAACTGATCTTGTCCTTCCACAACGTCGAGAATTGCATCTGTTGTATGATGGAATCGCCAATGAACAATACTTCGCATTCTCGTTGTTTCGCTTCGGACGCATAACGATTGTGCTGTAATTTAATGAACGACACGCGAAATTGCCAATTTTATTAAAGACGATCGGTTTGCAAAGCCGCACAATTAAACGACAAAAAGCTGGGCGATGGATCGCATGTTGGAATGAATTACGATTAATTAAAACAAGAGTTGATGAATGAGCAAATTGTATTGCGATAGATAAGCCACGTAAATCATTTATAGGATACGCGAACATAATGCGAGATTGATAGCAAATCATTACGACCAGGGGATAAATAATTTCCAAACTTAATTGAAACTAATTCATTTCAACGAGGAAGAATGGAATAATTCACCGATGCGACGGAGTAGACCGCTAACGTTAACTAGGTGAATTCGCAACCGTAATTGGCCAATTAATCGTAGCAAAAAGGAAAAGCAGGTCATTAACATCGATAATTTGCATGAAATTAAGGTTAATCAAGTTGGAATTTTTAATGTGATTGAGATTAAAATAAAAAACGACGTGATTACCATCGATTCCCATCTACCGTCGCCGTTTTGGTCTTCGGGACGCGTTGGCAGCACACAAGGATTATCCATGTTGTTATTTTGTTCTTGCGCTGGACGTAGAAGTTGTTTTCTATTGAAGAAGTGAAGCCGTCGCTCTTGTGTCGGGTGAACACTCTCTGCTCTTGAAATTTTAGCCGCACAAAGGAAGAAAGCACCGTACGCGAACGCTCGTAACGAGACTCTGTCTCTTTTAATGCGCCAAGCGTACGTGTTCGCGAGGAAAGAACCTGAGCCTGAGGAGGAACGGGAATGCTGTCACGTGCATTTTTTTTTCATACGAAATACCTCTTTGTCCATTATCTAATGGTTTGAAATACTTTTGTGTACTCAAGAGATAAGACGCTCTTCAGTTTATTAATCCTATGTTTGTTCGTTTTATCAAAGAGTGGAAGGGAAATGGCAATTTACATTATTTACTTGTTATTCTTGTTTTTAGATAATTGACTTTGATGATCTTAATTAATTAACATGAGCTTAATTGTTAACAATTGCCTTTGAAATGGTTTCACCTTGTCGCCTCTCTCTCTCTCGTACTCCCGTGCAATTATTGGTTAAACTTGAAGAGTCCATTGAATATTCATTCATCAAAATAGTTGTTGGTCGTCTTGCGTGCGTTAAAATTCCCGAACAAATTGCAAACAATCAGTTAATCAAATCGAATTTAGCAAGACTGGGTTTCAAATTTAAAAATACATAATGTTAATGAAATAATGAATATATTATAGTTGAAACTGATTATCTCAACAATTCACGCAACTTCTCATAAACTGGAGTAAATATTTTTGTATAACCATCATTACTCAAATGAAGATAATCTGGCATGATGTCGCTTGGTATGGTTTGATCCGCACCCACAATATTTTCATGTATGCAAATCACATGGACATTTCCGCAGATTTGATCATCATCATCATCATCATCATTGTTCTTAAACTTGTCAATCAGGAGGTTGTTTACTTGATTATTTCGTTCCCTGTCCGCATTTGGATATTTTCCTCTTGGTAACAAAGTCTGTAAGCATTTTACAAATTAATCGTTATCATTCCAATGATATTTTATATGAGCAAGTACCGGCAACAAGATGTGAACGTCGTCCAATTTCTCTTGAATGGTCTTTATAACTTCCAAGATTCCCTCGTAGATTTCGCGCGGCGTACAATCGCGGTTATTTGTTCCAACGAAAACTACGATGGCATTTACTTCAGACCGGAAATCCAATGCGCCGTTTTGCACGCGCCACAAGACGTTCTCCACTCTGAAACGTTTGCAAATCATTTCCTGAACGAAATCCTCGGAGGAAAATGTTCTTTCCCTTTTGTAGATTACCTGTCGCCGCCGATGCCGAAGTTGAGAGGCTGCAACGAACTGATCTTGTCCTTCCACAACGACGAAGACTGCATTTGATATACGATGGAATCGCCAATGAACATTACTTCGCATTCGCGTTGTTTCGCCTCGGCCACATAACGATTGTGCTGCAATTCAATGAACGACACGCGAAATTGCCAATTGCACGAAACAACAAAAAAGAACTAGGCGATGGATCGCACGTTGGAATGCATTGGGATTAATTAAGACACAAATTGTCTTGCACTAGATAAATCATTTAAAGGATGTGAGAACATGAAGCGAGATTGATAGTAAATTATTGCAAATCGTTTCGACGAGGAGCCAAACGATTTGCAAACTTAATTGAAACTAATTCATTTCAACGAGGAAGAATGGATTAATTGGCGGATGCGACGGAGTAGACCGCTAACGTTAACTAGGCGAATTCGCAACCGTAATTGTCCAATTAATCGTAGCAAAGCGAAATTGGAAAATTTTAAAGCGAAAGAGATTAAAATTAAAAACGACGTTATTACCCACGATAACCATGTAGCGTCGCGGCGGGTTGGTATCACACAAGGATTATCCCTCTCACGTTGTTGTGCTATTGAAATTTTAACCGCACAAAGAAAGAAAGCACCGAACACGACTACTACTCGCAACGACATTCTGACTTTGAATGCGCCAAACGTGCGTGTTCGCGAGGAAATAACCTGGACCCAGAGGAGGAACGGGGATGCTGTCACGTGCATTTTTTTCTTATACGAATCATATCTTTGTCCATCATCTAATGGATTTGCAATACTTTTGTGTACTCAAGAGATAAGACGCTCATCCGTTTAATACTACCATGTTTGTTTGTTTTATCAGAGACTAGAAGGGCAATGGCAATTTACATTATTTATTTGTTATTCTGACTTATTTTTAGATAATTGACTTTGATGATCTTAATTAATTAACATGAGCTTAATTGTTAACAATTTCCCTTGAAATTGTTTCACCTTTTCGCCTCTCTCTCTCTCTCTCTCTTACTCCCGTGCAATTATTAGTTAAAATTGAATATTCATTCATCGTAATAGTCGTTGGTCGTCTTGCGTGCGTGAAAATTCCCGAACAAATTGCGAACAGTAACATCGATCAAATCCCTCGAACTTCCTAGATAAACGAAGATGCTGCCGTTGATGATGATGATGACGACGACGATGGATCGGCTCCTGCATTAATCGCTCGCTACGTCACCTCCCAAACGGTGCTCGATATCGATTTCGTCTTCTTCTTGCCGCCGGCTACCTCCACGTGCGCATCCAAACCGTCGGACAGTCGGCTCAATCGGCGGGCCCACGAACCTTTCAATCCTACGACCATCGAACATCCAAACGTAACCGTTTTTATTAATTAATTTATTAATTCATTTATCATTAGAATCGCAGCAATGAACTTTACCGACGTTGCGGCCGCTCCTCGACGCGTTATTGTTGTCCCGAATGTTCGCTATCAACTCGTCGTAATCGTAGTCGTTCCTCTTCAGGCCGTGCTCGTACTTGGCCTCCTTCTCCAGCATCGTTTCCCGTTGGATTTGCGTGCGAAGCTAGAAAAGGCGAGCGATTAAAAGGGCGACACGAATGGACATTTACAACGCATTCACCTCGGAGGGCACGTCCGGTATCACGTACTGCATGATCCCGGTCAGCGCAAAGACAATGTGCTGCGGACGCGAAACGTTTATTAACGAACGGCGGCGAAAACGCGTCGACGAACG
Source organism: Hololepta plana (assembly GCA_963695495.1). Classification (NCBI taxonomy): domain Eukaryota; kingdom Metazoa; phylum Arthropoda; class Insecta; order Coleoptera; family Histeridae; genus Hololepta; species Hololepta plana. Next base: position 1,466,497 of record OY968841.1, on the reverse strand, counting down.
CTTACCTCGAATATGACGACGAAGGCCAACCGCGCGGCGAACACGTGCCAATACTGCGGACTCAAACCGTACGGGTCCGGCTCGTCGGGGCCGTTGCGGTAACCTGCAGGATCGATCGATCGATCGATTGAAACGCTTCTCTTCTCTCATTTAGACTCACCCCGATACTGGCAAGTGCCCGGCTTGTCGCTGTCGGCCACGTCGGCGCCCATTCCCTCGTAATAGTGCGACGTGTTGAAGACTGCGAAAAAAAAAAAAAGAAGGAAAGACAAGCGATATCAGTGACGAAATCGCCGCGTTTCGCGCACTCGACACCCACCGGACAACGACGCGTCGATGTAGCCGACGAGATCTTCCGTCGGCGAGTACTTGTATTTGTAGACCATGCGCGGTATGAAATCGCTCGTGTACGCGATCACGAACGCCTGAACGACACGAACGTTGTTCAATGATCGTTTATTAATCGTACTTGCGCGCGACTTACGTTCGATACGATCGCCGTGTAGGTGATCGCTCTGAGGATGCCGTACCAGGCGCCGATGTCCTCGACGCGTTCGGCCAACGGGCGTCGTGCTTGCGTGACCAGTTTGTACGCGTCCAGCCGGATCTCGGCGATGTTGTTCAGCAGGGCGCAGAGCGGCGCCAGCGGGAACGCGGCGACGAACAGCGTGACGAAACCGTATTGGAGGACTGCAAGAGATTATTGCGCGCGATTAGATTCGTTGGCGACGACGCGCACGAAAACGCACTCATTTCCAAATACTCGTCGAACAGCGCCAAACGGCCGGGATCCTGCAGATGGTAGTCCTGCTCCCAGCGCGTGTGCTTGCGCGACAGGTCTTTCGTGTTGGAGCGGTGCGAGCGCTGACGCCACCAGTTGTAGAATTTCCTGCGGGGGAAACGCGCAAATTAGACGGGACGGCGGCCAAGTTTTGGGTCGCTCGCGTACGGATTGAAGAGTTCCAAGAAGTTGTTGAACACCTGCTTGCCGATCATGATGATCGCCAGTTGGATGCACAGTTCGCTCAAGCAGCCGGCCGGGTCGCAGACGTCGCCCTTCACGCGCAAGAACTCCGACTGGCGGCTGATGGTGTCGCCGGGGTAGTCGAAGAAGCGGCCCTTGAAGAAGGCGATGTAGATGAGCGACGAGTAGAAGTTCATGAACTCGAAGAGGAATATTTTGAACGTGTACGAGTCCTCGTACTCGATCTGCGTGCGCGGATTCTCGAGGTTCGTCAACGAGATGGCCAACTTATGGTAAAACTGTGCGAGGAAGCGTGTATTAACGTGCTCTTTCGTCGAACGTCGACGGAGTCTTACGCGCGTGAGGCACATGATGATGACGAGATTGAGTAGGGCGGCCGAGACGGAGGTGACGATTTTCGCGTGCCGTTTCAAGAAGAAGCCGCCGCCGCCGTAAATGATCGAGACCAGCGACAATCGATAGATGATCGTTCCCAGGACGGCGCCGAGCACGACGATCAACTAGAGTTTCGAACGGGGGAATTAACGTACGATATGAAATCGACGGATTGTAGCTAACCATCAAGAAGACCGCCGAGCCGGTGGCGACGAACCGAAGCGCCTTCGACCACGTCGGCATGTACGGTTCCTTCTCGCGCGTCACCGGATTCGTGCGGAACGTCTTCACGCTCGTCTCGAACTCTGTCGCGAAATTAGTCTCTCGTTAGTAAGCGATCGATTTGCAAATTGCGCGTTTCACCTGGCCGCGGTTCCTCGTCCTGCTCGATGCTCTGCAAGTCCCATTCCCATTGGACGACCTTCTGCTTCCTCTTCCACATCTCCAAGAACAACGTGGCTAACGGTTACGAACGGTTGTTAGTAACAAGTAAACGTTAAACGGCAAGCGAACGTTACCCCACAAGCTCATGAATATGGCGAAGAAGACCGTCGCCGGATTGTCGAAGAGGTAAGTTAATCGCGCGAACTTGCAACTGTCGATCAACTTCTGATATCGACACGCCTTGTCGCACAAGGGGCACAACGTTATGTTGCCGGGGCCGTTCGGGTCGCAAATCTCCTTGCTGAAATTAACGAAACAATCGTTCTAATGGATTTAATCCTCCGCCATTGCCTCAGAAACCTCGGTATGTTATCGTCGCTGTCCATCGACATTAGGCCGTACAAGAAGCACAACGTGCCGACGATGGCCGGCGCGTACAACATCTTCGTGTAGAATCCCAGCCAGCAGAAGTAGAGGGCGATTTTGTCGCCGAAATAGCGCCGGATCAACGTCAACGGCTGCTTCTTGTACCATTTCGTCGGCTTCGCCCATTCCAAGTACAATAGCTGCAATGCGTTTACAGTGTTCATCGCGGCGAAATGCCGATGATGGCAAAGCGTTCGATAACTCACGCGTCTGTCCAAGATTTTGCCGTCGCTCTCCGCCCTATCGTAGCGGCCCTCGTGTATCGGAAAGCAAGCCAAATACGTGGAGTCGTTCAATAGTCGCCGGATGCCGACCTGCAATTGATAATCGATCAGCTGCTTCGATTACGCCGATTTCAATACCTTATCGGTCTCGTCGAATCGTACGCGCATCAAGATCTGCATCACCATCAGGCTTCTCTGGGCGGACGAGTAGCTCGTGAGGCGATCCTTGACGATGAACCTGAGACGAACGAAAATTAAATACAACAAAAAATCTCACGCCAACGGAACCTATGCAACCGACATCTCTTCGCGATCGCCGCCCTCCGTCGCCTCGTAGAACGACGGCTCCTTCTGGACGAGGTCCTCGTCGTAGTCGGTGAGACCGCGCCACCAGTTGCGCAACCGCACCGCCAGCGATCGGTCCTTGTCCACGTTCCTCTCGTCGTCCTGCGGAAACGATCGCGTAAAGCATTTCGCATCCCGTCATATCGCACGTCGCGCATTCGTTACCCAGGCCTTCACCGAGATGGTGATGAACCGCTTGATCGGCAACTTCATGCCCATCACCGCCGCGTACTGCGTCTTCGTCTTCCACGGCAGATGGAGCTTGAGGAACCACGTCTTGCAATCGAACGATAGGTCCTTGTGCTCGAGCTCCAAGTCCAGCCCGTGCTGCTTCAAATCCGTCTGCAACGCAACGACAACGACAACATCGTCGATCGAATATCGAATATCGCTCTCTCTCTCTCTCTCTCTCGAGCGGTCGCTTACTTGAAACACGCGCCGCTGATCGCGCCGCCTCGCCTCCGCCTCCGTCATCACGCCCAGTTCCTCCTCCTCGTAGACGAGGACCATGTCGATCTTGCGCCGCCCGTCGCGGAAATACAAACTGTCCGGATCGGGGATCTCGTCCTTCTCGACCGGCGTCGCCGGCAGCTGCACGTCGGCGAACTCGTGCTCGGGACTGTCCTGGACCAGCGACGGCAACGGCGTGCCCGGCAACGTCGACAGATTGTCGCTGTTCAGTTGCGGACCGAAGGCGTCGCGGACGAGCGGCGTTTGCATTTGCAAGACGACGGATCGATTGAGTTTCTTGAGAGAAACGTGTTTGAATCGTCATTTCGTTGTAGGTCTCGATCTGACATCCGTTTACCCGCTCGTTTTGCAACGATCCCCGTCGCAACGTCAGCTGGCCGCGGCTCTTGCCGCCGTTTCGCCCGCTCGCGTCCCTCGGACTCTCCTCGATGCCGTTCAGCTCGTTGTCGAACGCGATGCTGCGCTGCTGTTGAATGCGCTCGATGTTGGCCAGCGACTTCGAACGCGGTTTACCGTCGACCAGCGTGCGCGTGGCGCTCGTCGCCGGCGTCAGCATCGGCGTCGGCTCCCGGTCCATCGGCACGTTCAGGCTGCACGCGCTCTCGTTGCTCGGGCGGCGCGACGAATCTGGAACCGTTGGGGAGTCAGTCCGCGAGCGGCCCGATCGCTTCGTCGATTGATTAGTTTCGTTCTTCGCGTCGCCTTGAACTCGTTTCGTTAATCGAACGGCGATTATAATTAGTTCTTACCTATTGGTAATTACCTATATACGGTTAATTTGTATCGATAAGTAACCGCTCGATACGGCGGCGGCCTTTGGAAACGTTCTCGTAATAACGAACGGTATTTAATAATCGCCAGAAGATGGTTATCCGCTCCTATTGTTGCCTTTCGTTTGGAAATACGTACGCGGTGGACGATCGTTATCGGAAACATTCGGGGGTCGTTTAAATATCGGTTGTTTATACGCGGAAATCCAGTTAATTGTCGATTCAGACCGCCCGGCGCATCCGCCAGAAAACGTGTTCGCAATTTCGCCCGTTCTTTCGCGCGGAATCAAAATGTTAGACTACTTACCGACAGATTTACTCTCGCCGTCGTTCCTTTCGCTCTCGAGGAACAATTGATTGCTCTCTCTGCCGTCCATGCTCTTCAGATACAGTTGCGTCAGTTCCCTTATCGTCATAAATACGATCGCAACGAAGGCGAAAAGGGGACCGTTTGTCGCCGCAAACTAATCGCTAATCGAATTTGTTCAATGCCGTCATTGTCTCACGCGATAAAGCGTTTCGTTATCATCGCTCGAGGTTCTTTCGTTTCGCGAACTGATAACTCTTCACACTCGCACGTCCGTTCGGACGTTCTTTGCGCAAAGAAATTGTCCGACCGTGCGATGGGAATTTAATGCGGACATCAATTGATCATTATCGACAAACTTCCACCCTGCCTTCGTTAATAATAGATAATGCACCGCCGTCGCAACCATAGTGACCGTGCGATCGAACCTTTAATACACGGGGTAGAAACCGATTTCAATTTTATTTCAGCCCTTGCACCACCCCCTCGTCGTCGTCGTCGTCAACCCCGTTTCGCCACCGCGAACGCAACAACGTCGACCATTTTCCACACGTGCGTGCTTGCACGAGTCAATTGATTCGATATCGTAATCGAGGAGAGAAATCGTAGAGGATCTTCGCCATTTCGACGCGTCCAGCGGAGGAGTTGGACATCGATGCGGGCCATTAATAGGTCGCTCAAATTGGAGCTGACAGTCGTTTTGTACCCCGTTCAATGATTCGTTGAGTACAATTACGAACACGGATCGATATCGAAATGATCCGGTTTCGTTCGTTACGTGCAGGTCCTTTGATCAAGAATTAATCGAGTAATTACCGGGCAAACGAATATCGCTTGTGCACGTAACAGGCAATTCTATTTAACGATTTCGCCGCGGCGAGGACGACAAACTCGCGGTATTGACCAAACGCTCAATTGTTCGCCGGTTTCACGTGGATCGAACATTTAACGGGTGCCAATAATTCCGTCCGGATTATTATTAACAAGAGAAGGACGTGACGGTTAATTAATGCGCAAATATAAATAGGATTAGAACGAGTAATAATTGATGTTTGACATTATCGAATGGGTTCAAGCGGGTAAAAATAAGGAAGGAAGGACGCTTCGTTTCGTTTCGCTCCCGCCGAAGACGTTCATATCAATTTTTGCGTGGGCGTTTCGGGCGTTTAATATTTCACGTCCATTTCGAAATGACGAAAGAGTCCCTTCCACGTAGAGCGCGAGGGTGGGACGAGAAGAAGACGAACGGGGGCCGAAGAACGGTTAAAGTTTGTTGCAGATGTTCGCGTTCACAATGGAATAATAAAATATTGTTCCGTCCAAGGTCCGATCCATCATCCACCTGCGGATCGCTCGTGATGATTTAAATATCATTCGTCATTACGTCACCGTTGCGGAGGGGTGAAATTGCAATTCTTGCGAATGACGACGATTTAATGCGGAATCGTTTTTAACATTCTTGCAATTTGCCATTGGAACGGGAAGGGAATTATATTCGATATGCGAAACGATTAAGCGTAACAGTTAAAGGAGGGCATATTAAAGGCGCCAGTTTAATGTTTGCGCAAGAGTTTCCGCTTGATGTTAAAGCGAGATCTAACCGTAAACGAAATTAAAATTGAATTAAAAGCAATTTGGCCGCGCATTAGCTTTTTGCGAAGTCTGTTTTTGTTTCCTTAAAGGCGACAACAACGATGCCTCGGATTAACGAGGAAAAGAGAGGCGATTTGGGCCATTAAAGTGAATAATATTTGTATCATTTTTAATTTCGCATTTCAAATTGTCGTTCTTCGCGTATAATAGCAGTTGATTGTATTAACATTGGCAAGAAGATGTTTCGCTCGCCTCGTTTAACCTCGAAAACAACGACAATAATTTGTTTATAACGATTTCGCCGTCAATTATCGTCGTTCGAGACAATTACCGCTACTTGGAGCGACAATTAGGTAATTAATGTGCAAGATTTCTCTCCGTAACGAATGGAAAAGCAAAGATATCCCGAATACGCCGTTAACATCATCGGCAAGTGGTTCAAACGAGAAGAAAGTGTCAATAAGAAGACGAAGGAGGACAAAGAAACCGCGATCGTCGACTTAACGTCGTCGTCCAATCGAAAAGAGATTAATAACGACGTCGCTCATTTGGAGCGCGATCTTCGCTTCCCCGAGTCGCGAACAAATGTTTCGCGGTCTGTTAATCTCTTTAATGCGACTCCTCCACCTTGAATCGACGATTGTTTCCGTGCCCGAGGTGAAGGTAAAGGAAATCGCGCATTCATTCTTCGCCGAGCCACGATGCCGCCGCTTCCCACGTCGCTCTTCCGGCTCGTCCTCTTGCTGACGGCGACGCGCGCCAAGAAGTACGAGATCCGCAGGCCGTCGTCGAACTACGTGGACATTTACACGAACCATCCGTACACGAGCGACGTGATCGACAGCTATCGCACGACCGACTTCCATCGGTACCCGAACTACAAGATCCATCGCAGCGGCGACCGATCGACCGACGACCCGTACGTCTATCCGGCGAGCAAATTCGAGCGCGACGACGTGCTCCACTCCGACTTCGGCCCGTTCGAGGGCGACGCGCCGGTCGACGATCGGCGCGACGCGATCGGCCCGCAGAACGCGACGTCGAACGGCTACAATTTCGTCTTCGACGACGAGAAGAACTTGGTCTACGTCCAATCGGTCGACGATCGGAAACCGGACGACGACGACCACGAGAGCGACGACGCCGACGACGACAAACGGTACGTTTATTTGGAAAGCCAGAAGCACGTCGTGCCCAACGTCGGCGTGCGGTTGTCGAGGAGGCCCAACTTTCAAACGGCCGCCACGCACACGACGACGCCGAGCGATCGGCTGGAGGGCGCGTTCGCGTATCCGAAACCGACGAGGCACGTGAAGCATCTCGTCGAGAACAAGTCGAAATTCAACGAGATCTTGAGGAGGTAAGCGACTCAACTTAACCTCAATCTCCTCGCCGCTTGTTGAACAATGCAACATTTCGCCTTTTGATTTCGCCTATTTTTTAGGTACGTGACGAAACTGCACGGCGGCAACGGCGTCCATCATCAGTCGATCGAGGCGGTGCCGTCGAACGCGATCGTCGACGACCTTAAGGTGCCGGACAAGAGCAAATTCCTCGAGGTGCCGTTGCACCAGCTGAAGACGAAGACGTTGAGCCTGGCCAACAAGTTCCTCAGCCTGTTCACGATCGTCCAGTTCCCGAACAGTCGCTGCGTGGCGAACAGCACCGTCAGCACGTCGTACGACGGCACGTGCTATCATCTGTCCGAGTGCGCCAAGTTGAACGGCACCGCGATGGGCTATTGCGCGAAAGGATTCGGCGTGTGTTGCGTGTGTAAGTGCCCGTTTTCGCGCGACGCCCCGTTTTCGCGACGATCGCAGCGTTAATTAGCACGTTTGTCCGCAGTCAGAGGCACGTGCGGCGGCCAGTCCGATCGCAATTGCTCGTACTTCGAGAGTCCGAGCTACCCGAACTATTACCCGACGGATCCGTCGGTGTTGCCGCCGGATTTCGCGACCACTCAAGCGCCCCCGCCGGGCCTGACGCCGGATCCGCGCGACTATCGGCACGCGGACCACCGCTACAAGAGACAGGTCAACGTACCGGAGTCGTTATCCTGCGTCTATCGCGTGTTCAAGAGCAACGCGAACGTGCAACAGATGCGCATCGATTTCGTCGATCTCGAAGTATTCGCTAATTCGCTCGTCCTTGATCGTTTCGCTTTAATAACCGTCGCCTTGTTTAACAGCTCAACGGGCCAACGAACGGCACGTGCAGCGACGAACGATTGATAATCAGCGGCTTCAACGTGAACCCGGTGCCGCCGCTGTGCGGATACAACACGGGGCAACACGGTAACGATGCGAAGGCGCGAGTGCGGTCCAAGTCTGAAACGTTTCCTTTCAGTCTACGTCGACGTTGCCGGAATGATCGGTCCGCTTCAGTTGCAAGTCGTCGCGAATACCGTGCAGCGGAAGCGATTCAAATTGCGGATCTGCCAGTACGGCGACACGTGCACGGGTTCGTCCGGCTGCTTGCAGTATTACACCGGCGTCAACGGCGTCATCTCGAGCTTCAACTACGATCAGGCGGCGATCTTCAGCCGGAGCACTCCGTCATACTTTGTAAGGCGGAATCCGTCGCGTTGCGGGACGTACGAACGCAATTAACGATTCGTTTTTTTTTTGCGATTTCCTGTTGCAGAATAACTTGAACTATGCGATTTGCATAAGACGCGAGCCCGGCTATTGCTCGGTGACGTACAGGAACGTGAACAACGGCGTCGTCTATCCGTTCGAATTGGTCAATTTCATGAGTAATTCATTCGTAAACGCCAAACGTTCTCTCTTTGACGCGTGTCGCTTTCGTTTTTAGACGGCGTCGCAACGGTGCCTCCCGGTGAGGCCGGCGTGGAAATCTTCAATTGCCCGAACGATTACATCGTCCTCAACGGGCTCCGGTTGTGCGGCTATCGTTTGAACGACGGCTCGACCGTGGCGAATTTCTCGCTGAACGCGCCGGTTACGGGTGCGTTCGTTTTTTTTTTTTGGGACGTGGTGCGTTTCGTAATTGTATTAATCCTCTTTGAATTGTTTAGATACGAGCGGCGGCCCGATTGTGATTCCGGTGCGTACGAACAACATGAACGTCGGCAGGGGATTCAGATTGTTTTACATGCAAAATCGATGCCCCACATAAATTAAATGCGTATTTATATCGATGTTTAATTTGGTGCGGATTAATAATGCACGCGTTTCCTGATTATTATGGCACTAACTTCGGTGCAATCATTATTTATTTATTTATTATTATTTATTTAAGCAATTCAAATAGCGTATAAGTCAATTAGGACCCGAGTAATCATCGAATTAATCGATGTGGATATGTAAAACTTCTTATTCAATAATTAAAAAGGTTTTAATTAAACTTGTACGATCATTTAAAATTTACCACAATTATGTTGAAATGTTTATATTGAAGTTATGTACATAATAAACAATTCGAAGTTATCGACATATTGAATGACACTTTACTTGCAATTTCCTCGCATTCCTTTTCAAACATCTTCCAAGGGAAGAATTGCATTTAAATTAAGTGAGCCCAAACCCATTTCTTAATTGAAAACGATGGCAAAACAAGGCACAGTAAGCGGTTTTTTCAAAGGAATCTACTACGACGAATTTCGATGGTGAGGAACCGCGACTTGTCGTCATAACCTTACAATTAATTATTGGATTTTAACTCGGTTTTGCATCATTTTAGGTCTTTAGTTAAAAGCATCGGTTTCTTCGCTTTGGGTGTCACGATTGCCAAAGAGTGTATGGGAATGGAACTTGTACCTGGATCTAATTGAAACGTTTCTAAATGTGCTATAAAAATTAATGTAATTTAGTTAGAAATCATTCAAATACAATTCATTTATGTTAGAAATAGAAAATGTTAAGAACATTTAGCTTATTAAGTCTAATATTGTTAGGATTGGCTTGTGGTGCACCAAATTTTGTCATAATTTTAACTGATGATCAGGATTTGTTATTAAGAGGCCTGGTAAGAGAATGTATTTTGACTACATTGCAGTTTTACCACTATAATGGCTTTATTTTTAAGACTCCAATGAAGGAAACATTAAAGCTGATTGCAAACAATGGTGCAACATTCACAAATGCTGTAAGCATGCATAGTCCTTAAAAATAAATGGTCCCTTTAGTAAGCTACATTTCAGTATGTCAATACACCTATTTGTTGTCCAAGTCGCAGTACGATATTAACAGGGAAATATCTGCATAATACAGAGGTTTATAATAATTCTATATCTGGCGGATGCTCCAGTATCAATTGGCAAATTAATCATGAACCACATTCACTTGCTGCAGAATTACATGACAATAATTATGTCACATTTTATGCTGGCAAATATTTAAATCAGGCAATTATCAATTGCACAATCACTCAAATGCTTATTAATTCTTTACTCATTATTAGTATGGTAATGATAAAGTTGGCGGAACCTCACACGTACCAAAGGGATATGACTGGTGGACTGGTCTAAAGGGAAACTCAAAATATTACAACTACACGTTATCTGTAAATGGTACAGCAAAGCATTTCACCAATTCATATCTAACGGACGTCTTAGTAAGTGCCTCGAAAGAACATCGTGAAACTTAATCTAACACGCTCTTTCGTCGTAGAACGATTACGCATCAGCGTTTCTTAACCAGAAGGCGGTATTAGAACGACCGTTCCTCATGATTATCGCACCACCAGCAGCACACGCACCGTTTACGCCCGCTGAACGGCACAAGTCGCGATTTCGCGGACTGAAAGCGCCAAGAGACGAGGCGTTCAATCGCACCAGTTTAGACGTACGCTTCGAAATCTATCAGTTTCTCCGTACAAAAATTGTAACGTTCTTTTAGAAACATTGGCTCGTTAGTTCCTCGCCAAACAGACTACCTCGCGACGTTCTCACCTTGGACGAGATATACAAAAGAAGATTTCAAACGCTGCTTGCCGTCGACGAAATGGCCGCGAATCTCGTCAGGAAATTGAGAGAAATTAAACGATTAGCGGACACTTACGTGATATTTACGTCGGATAACGGTTTTCACATTGGTAAATGAATGCTTGAGCTGTTCGTTTAGAGCGCAAATGTGAATTCTATCGTAGGGCAATACGCGATGCCGTGGGATAAACGATTGCCGTACGAGACGGATATTAAAGTGCCCTTTTTAATTCGTGGGCCGGGCATCGGACGGAAATCGTTGATTGATTATCCGGTGTCTAGCGTCGATTTGATGCCAACGATATTGGATTTGGCGGCGATACGTGTTCCAGATTACGTGGACGGCGTTTCTTTCGAAGAAGCGCTGGTGTTAGGTGAGAAACGGGCGGTTCATAAAACGATTTTAATCGAGTACCGTGGAGAAGGTGACGCGAGAACTGTAAGCGACAAGTGTCCACAATGGCACGACACAAACGTTGCCGTAAGTAATTGCCAAAAGAAACTGGTGTACTGTTCTCTATTAAACCGTTTTTCTTCGTTTTTTAAAAGGAATGCGATTTGGAAAATTGGTGTAAATGTCAAGATAGCAAGAACAACACGTACAATTGCTTAAGACATTTCATTGCGAACGAAATCAACTTCAAATATTGCGAATTCGAGGACGATAACGTAAGTCTTGTTAAGAGAGTTATAACAAAAATTCTGTAAATTTCATTTTGTAGGGCTTTGTAGAAATGTACGATCTAAATACTGATCCACACGAATTGATAAATTTGCGTCAAAACTTCAACTTAAACGATGCACAAAAGTACAAAAAACTCGTAGAGATATTGACGAAATGCGGAGGTTCTAATTGTACCGTTACCCTATAAAACTCAATATAAAAGTACCATAAATCGTCTCTTATTCCATTAGAATTTCTTCAATCGTTTTATCGTCCCTAAGCGGCGAATGCGTCAAAGACGGTTCGCTTTCTAGGAATTGCCGCAATTCGGACTCCAAGTCGGACACCTCGTTTGCCGTAGTAGCGGATTCCCCGCCGTCGGGCATCGCAACGCCCATCGCCTTCCTTAAACCGGCCACCGTTGCGATATCGCCCGGACTCACTTTCTTCGCGATGTCCGTGAGATTCTCCGTAATGTTCTCGGCGATGTTGGCTTCGTCCTCGGACGGGCCGGGCACTTGCGACAAATGCGCCGGCAACGGTGCCGACAATCGTTGATGCTGCGCCTGATTCAGTTTCTCGATCAGTTTGCTCATGCTGTCCAACTTTTGTTGCAACTCGTGCCGTTCCTCCGCCAATCGAATCTCGTCCTCCATGCTCTCCAAGAAATTGACGTCGATCCCCGACTCGGCTAACGTACGCAAATCCTCGATATCCACGCGCACGTTGTCGTGCTGCTTCGTTTCCAATATCGTCTTCACTGCCTCTTCCTCTTCGCGCAACTTCTTCCTCTCCTCCAGTATCTTCTTCGTTTTGCTGTGTTCGCCGCCAGTGAGTAGGTCCAATAAACTGTCAACCATCCATACGGTGTAATCGCAATCTTTCGCGAAATCCAATATGCTCTCGGAATATTGCACGGCCGCTTCGGATCCGTACGTTTGATAGACCAAGTCGCTCTCGTCTTTCGTCAAATTGGCAAATGCCGAATCGTAACTGGGTGCGTACGACCCGAACGCACCGTAATACAACGGTTTGATCGGTTTCGCGATGTTGCGTCGATCCTCTCTGAAACCTTGCAATTGTCCGGTACCTTCGCTAATTTTCCCGGTCAGCGTGCCGAGTAAAACCGGTCGTTTCCTCGTGCCCGGTATAACGCCGTCACCGCCGACGAGTATATTTAGATGAGTCGTGCCGTCGCGTTTCTGTCGCAAGAAGCCCATGCTCGGGCCGCCGCGTTTTGCGCCCAATTTCGCTCTAGCCTCTCGTGCCGCTTGTTGCGACTTCAACAGAATCTCGTCCGGTTCGAGATCGTCCGGCACGGCCTCGAACTTGCTCGCCGGCATCTTTCTCTTTGCCGGCGGACCGTCGTCTTCCGCATCGCTCTTCGGCTCCTGTTTAAACTCGACCGGCATCTCGAAACCTAAATCGGTGCTGGTAACGTCCGGACACAGGGCTAGAAGCCAACCGAGTTTCTCCGGTTGCATCAACTTCAAGCCGGCATGTAACAGTTTCTTGCTGGCTTTGTAATAAACCGTGTCAACGTGATTGTATTCCATCGCATTTGTACACATCAACTTGAAGTCGGCAATGAATTCTTGCAAATTGATGTACATGTTGTCTTCAATTTTTTGCCTCATTGTACTAAAATCCATGGGCTGGCTTATAATGGAGGAATATCCAGGTGCAATGTTATCAGTGACAGGCCATGCAAAAAACTGCTGTGGATCTCTTTTCTCGATCACTTTAAGCAGCTGATCAAGCATTCTTTGCAGTGCCGAACGTTCTTGTCTTTGTCTTAAAACACAGGTCCTAGGCTCCCTTGAGAATGATCCTAAAAGCAGTTACTCATGAAAGACTGCAGCATTAATACAAATGACTTACCTGGGCTTCCAATTGAATTCTCCTCATTCGCAAGTAAACCATCTTCAGCTTCAACACTGGGCTCATCTATGATATAGCCCATCACAGATTCTTCTTCTCTTCGCCTCTTCTTCTCCTTGTGATGATGCCTGTGCTTTTTTTCCCTGTCCTTGTTGCGATCCTTCTTCTTTTTCTTCTTCTTGCTCTTCTTATGATGTGAGCGCGAGACTTCGTTACCGTCAACATTATAACCAGGATATGACCAATCGTTCGAATGTTCAGGAGTACTTTGGTTTCCAACTTTCAGGATCAACTTCAGTCCCGGCTTCTCCAAGCTATTCGGACTTTCGTGTCGTTCTTTTTTCTCCGATTTGTGCTTTTTGTGTTTCTTACTGCCCATTTCATGATCTAACAGCGACACTTTGACGAGATTTGAGGTAATTTTGGTAGAAGATATTATCAATCTGATAATATAACTGCAATAGCAATTTCAGCAAAGATAATAATTTCAGTTTACGTTGAAGCAAAGATAATAGCGTTGAAGACTTGAAGCAAAGTTTTAAACCACCAGTAAGACATTAGTGGCGTCATCTTTCGGCAATGCTTGGAAACATGTGGTGCGTCATTCTCAAAAGTAGAGGCACCAAATTCGAATTTCATTTTTGGTACGAATCGAAAAATGATAATTGAACTAATTAGGATAACTAAAAAGGCCTGGGCATTATCATCACTTGAAACATTTTTAATGAAAAACTAGTTGCTGAAAAATATATATCTTTTCCTCCTTTACAGCTTCTTCTGTCCTTATAAAGTAATTAAATTATACTTAAATATTACTATTTGCAACTGCTTTTTGTACATTAGAACAATTATTTGGTATTCATTTATCGGTTCTCGTTTCGTAGCCGACGCCTCTTTAACAACTAAATTAACAAAAAATAGGAACAACGGGAAATAATTAAAACAGAAAATCCATTTAAATTTGGAGATTGATTTTCCCACTCAAAAGCGACGACGAAGAAGAGGGACACGATTCGACAAGGTTCGTCAAGATAGATTTACCTCCGGTATTGCGCATCTTAAAATCTTCGATGAGGACACGCGGATAAATGTTGCGCATTTTTGCAAATTCCCTAACCGACAACAACCTCTCCTTGCCGTCTATATCGCCGGAAAGCGTTATCCTGCTCAGGTCGTCGTTTTTATTGTTAACATCGTTGTTCTTCACATAGTTCTTCGTCATCGTAGTCGACTTCCTTGCCGTCGCCGCAATCGACGTTTGCAAAATCGTCGGAGTCATCGATATGTAAGTGACGAAGTCCGACTGTAAGGCGTCCACGAATTCGCTTTTGTCGCTTTCGCGTCTTAAAATACGCGCATTAACGCAACGCATCTTGTTGCTGATGTGCAACTTCAAGAACAGCACGTTCTTGTACTCGTTACCGCACGTGTCGCACTTGTAATCTTTGGTGGCGCCGCTGAATATCGACTCGTATTTATCGCACTTGTAATGTCTCTTCGTCATGTGCTCCTTGACGTCGCCCAGTTTCGTGTAGTAAGTGTCGCAACTTTTGCAACTGTACTTGTGCGCGACGAATATCAGACCCTCGTGCGAATCGACGTGATGTATTTTGAGAGCTTGATACGTACCGTACGTTTCGCAATATTTACACTTTAACGCACTTTTATCGAGCGACAATCGTGGAATTCGCGTGTCGTACAACGACTTAATCGTCGCCTTGTTGTTATTGTTACTGTTCGGCGTCGTGAATTTGTGCTTCTTCATGTGCTCCTTCAATCGGCTCGGATATGAAAAGCTAAAAATAGTGCGAAACGGAGAATTACGCATGGAAGTTTTGCTACTTTCAACACCTTACCTGATATTACAAATTGTACACGTGCGTCCCGCATCTGTTTTGCTCTTCTTCGCCGGCGGTTGACCGCCGTTTGTCGGCAAATCGATGCTGGTGGTTTTGTACGGTACGAGTAACGGCTCTTTTTCGTACTCCTCGATCAGTTTCTTTTGCACGTCGACGACTTTACGAACCCAGCACTCGATCTGTACGTTGGCCGGCATCGAGATGACGTGACCCTCTTTGAATTCACCGTGAGTTTTCGTTATGTGCTCGACCATCGTCTTGTAACTGATCAGCGCTTTCTGGCACAAGGCGCAGCTGTATCTGGACATAAAAGAAGAAGCACGCTAGAAATTGCACATTTTAACGTAAAAATAATTTACCTGGTGTACTCCAATTCTTCGTAGAGATGTTTGACGAAATCCTCGACGACCGTCGTCTTCATCACGTTGCACAACGGACAGAAATAGTTCGAGTCTAACGGTGCACCGTACGGTCCGAAGATGCCCATCTCGCCGTTCACGTCGTCCTCCTCATCGTCGATGTCTTCGAAATCGTCGTCGCTGTACGGCAGTTCAATAGTACCGACCGGATTCCGTTGAACGGCCGGCGGCCTGGGCGGTTCTTTGCTTCGATCCGGTACCGGTTTGATCGGTATGAGAGGTGGCATCGTTCTGCCTTCAGTCTTTTGCTTCTTCACCGGCGGCATGTTCGCGTCTTCATCGTCTTCGTCGTCGATGATTTCTATGACGCTCGTGTCCAAATCGATGTTGCGTTCTAAACGCGGCGGTTTCTTTCTCGGCCGTTTATTACTCGGCAACGGTTCCGTGCCGTTGACGACACCATCGTTGTCGTTCTCGTTCGTTTCCTTCTTCGTTGTCTCCGAGCTCGACTGCCTGGACAGTTTCGGCGGTTTCTTATCCATCTTCGGTTTCTGCACGGTCGAATCGGTTTTAAGACTTTCACTTGCTGCGGATTGTTGTAGCTGCAGCTGATCCTCGCGCGTCTTTTGTAGCGTCAACTCGGGGCTAATCTTCATCGGGTTCTTCTTCGGTATTTTTCCGCTATCCTCCAGCAATATACCGCGTATGTGCTTCACGCGCGGTTTATCTCTGAACCATATCGGCGTCGTATCGAAGTTACCCCGTGGCACCTGAGCTTTGTACACGTCTTCCTCCTTGTAGTACGCCGTAATTATGTCGATATCGCGGCCGGGATGCAACTTGTCAAAATGCGCCTTGAAAGTGCCCGTGTCCTCGGTCAAGTAATTACAAAACGCGCACTTGTACTGTGCACTGATGTTGTGCATCTGAGCAACGTGCGACACGATGTCGTCTTTGCTCGATCGTTTCGTCTTGCACAGGCCGCACTTCCATTGCTTCACTTGTTGCTCTTTGCTCGTGTCTTTGGCGTTGAGATTCTGTTTCACGCATTCGCGTACCGTTATGTAATGCGGACCCTGATCCGGATGTTTGTCGCCGACGTGCCGTTCCATTTTGTGCTTCAGATTGTGCAAGAACTTACAATGCGGACATTTGAACAACGTCGCTTCGTGTAACCGATAGTGTTTCATCACGTTGTCGAGATTCGCGAACAACTTATCCGTGCACAGTTTCATCGAGCAATGCTGGCAGTTGTACTCTTGATCGTCGGCGTGTAACGCCTGCAAATGTCTACGTAACATCGATTCGCCCAGACAGAGGTAATTGCAATTTTCTGCACCGCAAACGTAACTAAAAATGAAAGGGAACCAAAAGGGATTATTGATCAATTAATGCGAGTCTCGTAAAAATCTCTTACCGTTTCGTTTCCGGAACAAATACAGGTACGTCATCGTTTACTGCGGGCGGCTTTTTAGTGCTGGCGCCCGTCGACATGCGACCTACTGGATGCGAGCTGCTCGCCAAATTGGTCATCTTATCGAACATCTTCTCGTTCTTCTCCAAACACGGGACCGGATTAATTGGCGCACTCGTCGGCACCGCCGTGTTCTGCTGATCGTGGAACTGAAAGTGCCGCACCAGGTTCATTCGCACTTTCGACGCGTACATGCACAGGCCACAATATATGTCGCGCGGAAAGATCGCCGAACGCGGCAATTGTTCCACGTCCGACGGATTATATTTCCATTTGACGGGCATCTCTTGCGCCGCGCCCTTATCGACGATCGGCGGTTTCGGTTGTGTCTCCTCTTGTGCCGGTCGCAATATGAAATGATCGCTGGACGCGTCCAATTTGTACGGATCTATCGGCACCATAACGGTCGAGATTACTTTGTGCATTTTTCGCATGTGAAATCTACGAAAGAGGGGAAAAAAACAACGAATGATTTTTTTTTGCAACGTTTTTGCTGATTCCATTTCCTCACCTCAACTGTGGTAACGGCTTCTTCGCCATGCAAATCGAGCACTGAAACCGTGGCGGCGCGTGGTTGTTCATGTGATCGAAAAGCGAGGACAATGCCTTGAACGTTCTCTTGCAATGATAGCAACGTATCGTTTCCTTGCTAGTGGATGGATAGCAAAGCGTCGAGTGATTGCGAAAAGTCGTCGCGTCCGGCAAAAGTTCCGTGCAGACGGCGCACCGAAAAACGTCCGTCATCTCCTGCGTTGCACGCTGCTGTTGGTCGTCGTAACGTTCCGTTTCCTCCGACGATTTGCCGTCGTCGTTTTGCGACGGCTGTTCCGTTTGCAAATGTTCGACCATGTTCTTTAACAAGCCGTCGACGAAGTTGTTGTCCTTGTTGTGCGGCTTCAATAGTTTCTCTAACGCATCCGATGCGATCGCTTTCATTTGATTGTACTCCGGTGTCACGTTCATTTGCAAACTGCTCGACAGATCGAGGTCGCCGTCCGTATCGAAGTCACGCGGATAAACGTACGAGTTCTCGATGATCGCATCGACCGAAGTCACCGGGTAATCCTAAAAAAAAAAATGCAATTTTAGAAGAAATGTGACTTTCAATTACGAACAATCTCTGGAGGTAGTTTACAAAATTATTAAACCTGTCCTTTAATGGCGCATTGTCGTGTATTTGGCCATTTTCCTTTTTGACGCTCTAGTGAATATCTGACCTGGCAAAACAGATGGCTATACGAAAATTAAATAAAGGAAGAGTGGCCCTTTCGTTTTCTGAATAAATTGTCACTAACATTTCGTCGGGTTTTTATTATCTTCCCCAAATCTCCCTTTAACACTGGCAACTATAGAAAGGAATGAAATAAATCTTGCAGGTACGAAGGATCTCTTTTTACCTGAAACGTAGCGCGATCATTTTCGTAATTGTGAATGCTGCCATTAAATCAATAAAAACGCACACAAAAGAAAGCACTGAACAAATATTCGATAATTTCAGACCGAAACAAACATTTTGCTATCTAATCTTTTCGCTTCCGCTCCTTTCATCCGTTTTTCAGTCTGAATTACAGAAAAAATAAATCAGATTTCATCTCTCGAACAACAACGAAATTTTTTCAACTTTCTCCGTCATTTTCTTGCAGTTTTTGCCTTAGGCAATAAAGACGATTCGCAAAACCGATTTAGAAATTGCATTTTTGCTCGTTTGTTTGGTCGTATCGTATTGTGTACATCGATGAAAAACGT
Source organism: Hololepta plana (assembly GCA_963695495.1). NCBI lineage: Eukaryota > Metazoa > Arthropoda > Insecta > Coleoptera > Histeridae > Hololepta > Hololepta plana. The sequence continues at coordinate 1,447,689 of OY968841.1, read as the reverse complement.
AATGCGTAGTAGTGACGATAGAAAATGAGAGAGAGAGAGAGAGAGAGCGCGTGAGCGAAATCAAAGAGAGAGAGAGAGTGGAAGCCTGAACCCGGACCGTAGATGATGGGTCTACGTGATATCCAACACGTTCATCGACCTACAACTGCCACCGTGAAAAACTCGGGAGAAAAATCGAAAGGAAACAAACCGGACGCAAACGAAAAAGAAAGAGCCGCGTTCCCCCTAATAATTCGGATATCGTACCGAAAAAAATATGGGATGGAACTAGTCCAGATGGAGGAGTCAAATGACAGAGAAAGCGAACGAAACGGACGGACCACCCTTCGTTTAATTTTGACTCAAGCATTTCGAATGGCAGCTAAAGCACATAGAGAACGATAAAATCCATACGAAAAGGGCCAAATAATTTTTAGAAACCACGAACTTTTATCAAACTCGTCGACAACAACGACTTGTGTTACAAATTATTATTTTCTACTATAATAATAAAAATCTCCTTATGCATCATCAAGCGAACTAGTTTATATGCCAAAAATTCACATTTTTTGATTTCTTTTTTTGCAATTTTTTAACAGGGTGGACCCTTCCCTACTTTTGCATTTTTGACAAATCGCAATAAACGCATTTCAGAACTCAGATAGTCGCTTCCACGCACACAATTCGCATAATTGTGCTGGACCTTTTTCGCTTCCCTCTTATGCGACGATTGTACCTTCTTCGTAAACGCGAGACTCGCGGAGAAGAAAAATCGGGATAAATCTCGTGTACCAGACACGACGCGCCGAGTGCGTTTCATTATTATTTAAGAGTCAAATAATTTAAAGGATTTACTTACACCAGCGCCGACCTTCGTTTTCCGCAACACGATGAACGGTTCGTCGTCGGGATGCGAGTGCACGATGTGAAGGAACGCGCCTTTGAGCGTGTCGCAGCCGCCGTCGCAGCTCGGACACAGTCCGCAGACGAACGTGTTGAACGCGTGCCGTTCGTGCAAGTGCTGGAGCAACGTGTTCACGCGCATGAAACACTCTTTGCACTTGAAACACTTGATCACCACGCGCGACTCCAATTCGCTGGCCAAATGGTCGCGATATTCCTCGATGGCGAAGTATTTCGCGTCGCACTCTGAAAGGGTAGAGTAAAAAACAGAATGAAATTTAGAGATGGTTTCCGTCTCAGTTCCATCGTCGGGATGGATTTACCGTTCTCGCCGCATTCGTACAACGGCAAGTGCCGCACGGCGGGTAACGCGATCGGCGGCGACGTCCGTTTCTTGTCGTTCGGCGCGTCGTCGTTCGTCGACATTTCCAACACGTCGATCACGTGCTTCGGATGTATCGCCTTGATGTGGGCCTTCACGTACGCGATGTTCACGGCGCGATAGAAACAGTAGACGCAGTTGTGACCGGAATTCGCGTGTACGCCATGATAATGGTCCGGCACGTCGGCGAGCAATATCTTCTTCTTGCAGTAAAGGCAGCCGTGCATTTTATCCTTCTGTTGAGGATGATTGTTGGTCAGGTGCCGTTCGAATTCCGACTTGTCTTTCGTGCTGAATTCGCATTCGAAGACGACGCATTTGTACAGGTGGGAGATGTGCGGCCATTGCAGGAGCAATTTCATCGCGGCGTCACTTTTATTCTTCGGCGATGTCGTCGCCGTCGTTGTCGGTGCACTTTTCTTCGGTTCCGATGCGTCCGGCGATTTCGGTACGAGTTGCTTTAATGGAATAGTTTGGACCGGTTTCTTGTCGATTCCGATCGGTACGTTTTGCGTCATCGGCGACGACGTACGTTGCGCCGGTGCTGGGACCGCTACCGGTGGGGTCGCCGGCACTCGTTCGCTGGTTACCGCTGGATTCGATAGGCCGTAGACTTGTTTGCCCTACGCGAAGACGAACGTTAAATAAACAACAGAGAAGTAAGAGGAATTACGTACTTGAGATTCGACGCTGGTGATTTGGATGTTCATCGGGAAACTATCGGACTTCGTGAAGAGCGGCTCCGTTTTGATCTTGGCGACCACCGGCGAAGCGATTTCCTGTTTGGCAGCGACCAGCGGCGCCGCATCGTTGCCCGTTTTCTTCTCTTTCGTCTCGCCGTCCAAGTGGCAGAGTTTCAAGTGCGCGAACAGTTCGGTGACGGTCGCTTTCGAGCCCTCGTGCTCGAACTTCACGTTGCAAACGTTGCACACGGGCGACACGCGTTCCTCGTGCTTGCCGCAGTGCGCCGCGAAACTGACGGAATCCTCGCAGAAGTAATCGCAATCGGTCATCAGGCACGTGTAGATGACGCTGTCCTTTTTCACGTGGATCACCATCGATTCGGTGCGAATCATTTTGTTTATCGTCTTCGCGACGCCGTCGCACGGTTTTGGCTCCGTCATCGTGACGGCAATCGTTGCCGTGCTAACTTTTTGCTCCTTCGGCGAGCTAGACGTTTTAATCGGAAGATCGACGGCCGGCTGGACCGTTTTGGGTTTCGTTTCGACGCAAACATTCGCCGTTTCGGGCGTCGCGGTTGCCGGTAACGGGCCGCCGATGGCCTTCAGCGTTTCCTCGCCCGGTTTGTCCAACATCTCGAACTTGATGTTGAAATTCGGTATGCCCTCGTCGCCGGTGCCTTTCAATTCGGACGTGATTATCTTCGACTCGACGACCAAACATTCACGATCTATTTCCATGTCGGACGCGTCGGCCGCTTCCTCGTCGTCGTCGTCTTCGACGGTCAGTATCTCGTTCGCGTTGTCGTTGCTAATGTCCAATTTCGTTTTGATCGCTTCGGCAATCGACGTCCGACTCGTGCGCAAGCCTTCGTTCATATCGATGATCTTTTGCAGTTGCACGTCGTCCATTTTATTGTCGTTATCGTCGAAACTGAGGTCGGTCTCCTCGCACATGAAGACGCTCTTTTGTAACGGACTCTGCGGCGGCGACGGCACCGTCTCTTTCGGCTCATCGGTCGTGGCCGGTTCCTCTTGTTCCGACGTCGGCGGCACGTCCGGTTCGATGACGGCCTCTTTGAAAGCGGACATGCTGATCCGCACGATGGAGACCTTCTCGTCCGCGTGGCACTTGTTCACGTGCTCGACGGTGTTCTCGCGATGCAACTGAACGTAATAGCACGCGCTGCAAACGTAGCCGAAGACGTACTTGTAGTTCAACGGCGGCGGTTCGGCCTCCGGCACTTTCGTCTTGTGCTTGTGCACCACGTGGAGCTTGAGGTTCTTCAACGAGGACGAGGCATAGTTGCAATGGTCGCAACGGTTACGAAACTCGCCGGTGTGACTGGTGAGATGATTGTAAAAGTTCTCGGTGAACTCCTTGTGGAAGTTCAACGAGCAGAACAGGCACGAGAACGAGAAATGTTTCCGTTTACTGTTGGTCAGCATGTCGACGGGTTCCTCGGCGTCCAGATTCATTTCGCGCGCCTCGTCGATCGCCTGTTTCGTCGTTATCGGATCTATTCGCGAGATCAGCACCTCGCAACCGTTGTGCACCGTGACGTAGTGCGCGGCGAGACTGAAGTTCTTGTGCTGACAGAGTTTGCATTTCATCTTCACCGCCGGCTGATAGTAGTAGTCGGTCGTGTGCAGTTGCTTCAATCGTTCGTCGTCGACGATTTTCGACTTCTGCTTGACCGCCGACTCTTTCTCCGTCGTCTCGTCGACCGTTGTCTTCTCCGATTGCTTGTCGTCGTTCGTCACGTCGGACGGCGTCGATTCCGACATTGTGTCGTCGATCTTCTTCGCCGTCCGCGATCTCGTCGCTCGGCCGCGTTTGATCGACGGCGAGTCGTTCACCGAACTGATCTCGGACGTTTCGTCGTCGGACTTCTCGTCGAGTCGCGAATTTCGGCTCGTTCTGCCGCTCCTACGCAATTTCGTCTCGGCAACTTTCTTCGTTTCCTTCTCAGCGGCATCCTCGTCGGGGGACAAGTCGGTATCCGATTCCGAGATCAGTCGTTTCGAGAGGCGCGTCTTACGTTTCGTTCTCTTCTGCGTCTCCTTTTCCTCGTCGCCCTTCGGCGGCCGTTCCACGCGTGAACTACGCGAACGTAACGTACGCGACGCTTCGCTCGCTGCCACCGCATTGTTCCCGTCGTCGGCGGTCTCCGTCTCTTTCGGTTCGTTCGTCGTCTTCGCGATGGTACAATTCCGTTTCGTCGACGTTCTCAGCATACTCTCGCCCATCACCTCCTTGATATCGGCGTGCAGTATGTCCAATTCCGTGCGTCGTACCGAACGCGGCTTCTTCGCCTCCACCACGTCGTCCTTCTTCTCTTTCGCCTCGTTCCGTTTGTCCGATCGCATTCGTTTCAGCTGTTTCATCGTCTCGTCGAAGTGTTTCTCCACCTCGGTCTTCTGTTTACCCGCACCAACGCAAGCGACATTGTTCGTCTCGTCGTCGTCTTCGCTGCTCTCGTCCGAGTGCAATATGCGTTTGATCTTTTCCAATTTCTTCGTTTGCTGCGCGCCCAATATCGAATTGACGATTTGAATGAAATCCGACTTGTTGATGGTGCCGTCGTTCAAACCTTTCAGTCCTTTCTTCAACGTGTCCGAAGATGTCGTTATGATTTCGCTATCGTTGTCGCCTTTCTTGCCATCGACACTATCCCGTTTATCGCCATCGTCCTCTTTAGTGCTCTCCTCTTCATCCGACGATAAAGGCCGTATCTTGCGTTTGATTCTTTTATTGTTCTTCTTATCCTTCCTCTTGATCGGCTCCTCCTCTTTTTCCGTTTCCTCCACGTTCTCTTGCACATCGCTCGCGTCCTCATTGGATTCGGTAACGTTCGTTGCGACTTCTATGTCCCAGCATTCTTCTTCGTATTCGGCGTTTGATTCAACTTCTCCTTGTTGTCGTTCCTCTATCGGTTGTGTTTCGGTAGTCCACATCGATTCCGTGTCCCAGCTCTCCGCCGACGGTTTCGGCTCCTCGACCGGTTTCGGTTTCTTCGGTATCTTAAATTTCTGGATGCCGTAGCCGCGGGACGACGATTTCGCGTCCGGCGAGTAGAGACTCTCCAGCGGCGACGCGAACTGCTCGCTAACGTTAATCTTCGAATAGACCTGGTCGTAAACGGTTTTACTCGTGTCTCTCGATTTATTGACCGACTTCGTGCCGCTTTTTACCATTTTCGCGTCACTTTTCCCCGATTTCACATTGCTCTTGAACGATTTCACGTCACTTCTGGTCGATTTCGCAACGCTCGTGGCCGGCGGTCTCATAAGTTTCTTATTCAACTTGTCACTCAGCGGTTTGATCGATTTTAACGTTTGCTTTTTCGCCGCAACCGCATCGTTTTGCGGTTGTTTCGCTATCGGTTTGGCGGATTTATCGTTGGCTACGGGTTTTTTGACCTGTTGCTTGTCCGACACTTTCGGCAACTTAGTAGTTTTCGCATCGTTTTGCGCGTTCTTCGGTCTTGCGGGTTCGTTATTACTCGGCTGTTTCGGTTTAATATTAACCGTATTCGGTTTGTTAACGCTTTGTAAAGGTTTACTAAGCACGGGCTTCGCGTGATTTGGTTTGGCTTGTACCGGCGCGACTTGAGGTGGCGGAACTGGAAGTGGAACATTGTGATAGGGCGCGTTACGCACCGGATTCACGTTTCTGGCCGCATCGACGCAATTCGCCGTCCTCGGATCGATACGTCTGTTTGCGTTCGATTGTAAACTTTGCACGGGCACGTGTCCGACGTTGTTGTTATCGCACAACGGCACCACGTGATGATTGGAATAAATGTCCGGGTTCAGCGATGGTCTAACGGCTGCCGGTTGATGGTAACCGGTTTGCACGTGGCCGTTGAAGTAATTGTTCGGATAAGACGGATAAGGAACCGGTGGTGCAACCGCTGGCGTCGGCAAGGGTCTGTTGTTATCGTAACCGTCGCGACACAGGCGTGGATCGCGCGGTCGCTCTTCCACGTTGTTCGGCAACGGTGGATGTTGCGGCGGCACGCGAGCGTTTTCCACCGCGTACGATTGATTGTTTGCGTAATACATGGCGGCGTCCTGCTTGCGGAAATCGTCGTAGCTGAAGCCGTTGTTCAGGTATCGGGAGTCCATGTGATCATCCGGAAACGCCGGTCGCGGATCGTCGTACGGATTGATACTATCCGGATTGCTGTAGTCGCCGTTCATGCTTTGCAAATTGCTCGCGAAACGTTTACCACCGTCGTATAACGGTACCTTGTAATGCGGCGTCGTTATCGGATTGAACGTGCTGACGGCGGGCGGCGACCACGAATGATTGTTGGTCTTGTCGTTTGGCGACGGCGGCGACGAGGGTTCGGGAAGGATCCTGTCGTAAGCGGACGTCAGATTCGACGGCGTCTTCCTATCGAGCGTCATATGCGACGGTAGACCTTTGGCGGCGCCGGACTTATTCCGCAGCACCGAAGCCGACGGATACATTATTTTGTCGCTGGGCGACGTGATCGGATCTACGGGCGGTCCAGCTTCCTCCTGTCTATTGCGCGGCTTCGGTTTCGGATTGTATTTGTCCGCCAGTCGTCGATAAATTTTCTGCTGTTGCTGCTGCTGCACGTCGGCCGTAGATTCTTTCGTCCTTGCAGCGGTCGCCGTCTCCGTCGGTCTTTTCTCGTTTCTTTTCTCCTTCCCGTCGACGCTGCTGACGCGTCCCTCGTCCGACCGTCTCCTGGGCATCTGCGTCTCGTCGCGATCCTCCACAGTCGATTCGTTCGCCGTCTCATCGTCCTCTTCCGTAACCGTCGGTCGTCTGTTCGGCGTCGACGTCTTAATGTTGGTCCGTTTCCGTTCCTGACGTCGCTTCCTTCGCCTCTCCTTTTCCTCCTCCT